>OX461809.1:20740403-21085312 GCA_949802685.1 Dicyrtomina minuta | reverse complement strand
GTTATTACTAGGATCAAAAGGCCCAGCCTCCTATGCCTGTAATGTGCTAAGCGAGTAGTGTGAGCATATGTGTGTATAGTAGGATGTTCAAAAGTGATGTTGTAATGTTGTAATTTAGTAATTTTATTAGGTGGTTGTAAAGGCGTTGTTTTTACTATTACCCTTAAAACTGTGCTCGTGTTTAGTTCAGTCATCTGTGGACAGTACGTACTGATAATGTGGAAGCTCTCGTATTCTTCTATGGGGTTCCTCTGCAGATAAAAAAGCTATTCTGTTCAGAAAGATGTAAGTTTACGGTTGAGCTAGAAGAGTGTAGGGGAGATTGCGATAAAATGATAAAAATCATATATATGATATGAATTATCATGATGGTTATTTTTGAGTTTGAGTAGGTGATATGCACACAAGTGTAGTATGACCAGCGTCCATTTACGTTCTTCTACAAATATAAGACAGAAGAGACAAACAGTCGGCCCTGGCACCGGCACACGTAGGTATTAGTAGAATCAAGAAGGCGAGGGAGTCAAGAAGAATGAAGGAGCTACATATGAGAGAAGGAGTTCTCAATTTCCCCATTAAATTTATCGCTTCAGTTCAAATACTTGAAGCAAAGCACATGGCACATCATTTTTTTCCACATGAGAAATTCTTCTTCTCCTCTCTTGTCCAAATCTATTATATATATAAATTATTTTTTTTGAGAGGCAATTCTGAGAGTCTGAGGGAAACCTATAATTATCCTCATTTCTTTTTGTTTACTTAACGGGGATCCCATATGTATGCGGAAAAAATTAAAATGATTTTCTTTTTGGTGACGTCTATCTACGTCCTCCGTACAGTAGACAGTAGGTAGGTAGTAGATTAGGATTTAGACATGAGGCGCTTAGCTCTGACTCTGGTAATGTATGTATGGAGCAGTACAGCTTGAAATTAGCCGATCTACAGATAATCTCCAACTTAACTCTGGGCTCGAGAGACTTTATGAAAACAAGCAGCATTAATTTTAATGATTAATTATTCTATACATAAACTACACTACTTACATGCATTAATATAATTGTTATATGGAGCCAAATGGTAGGCGCTCAGACTGGAGACTACAGGCAGTCTCCTATATTATATAGCACAGTGGGTGTACAGATACCTATACTAAATTTGGTCGGTAAACCTTGGAGCTTCTGAGCTGAATATTTGTCTAGATTTTAATTTCCATTTTTGCTTTGGGTAAAATTACACATGTCTTTCTGACGGTCGGCTAATATTATGTAATCCTTTACGGTAACATTATGTACCGGAACCAGAACATAAGCAGAGGAGTTGGAAATGCAACAGTTAACTCCTCAGTCTATGAATGCAGTAGTAGTTTGATCTCACAAAAACCGCTTGGTGTACCTACCGGTCTACCTATTGTACCTTACATAAAAGTACTACTGGTACTGGTACTGGTGGAGGTGTTGGTTAGTCGGTTTTTCTCAAAAACAAATTTTGAACCCTCCATGGAGACATTAGCATTTACACCAATTATCATCTGAATGCTATTTAAAGAAGTGTATAATGTGTAACAGTAGCGCTAATTTGAATTTTTCAAGTCGTTTCCCTCCATTTTCTATATCCTTTTTGAGCTTCAGTTCCATATAGCGCCTATTATTATTAGATGTACCTAAGTAAGTTCTTGTTCACGTTGTACAAATCCTGCAGATATTTGTCTGTTATGTATTTTTACTACCCATCCGAAAAATAACTCACTGTAGTCAGTGTATGCAAACGCAAAGAGACAGAGTGGTACTTTTGGAGAGACATGGAACATACGTAGCACACGTATTATTAGACAATAAAATTTTAAAAGAAGCTTGTATTTATTATGTACGTGGTGAGTGTAGAAGAGGGGGAAAATGTTTTTTTTGTTTCTTACGTCTCTCAAGTTTCTTAAGTTCGTGACGCGTAAATGAAAGATTGCGAAGTAACCTATTTCTTGAGTAGAGGGAAACAACTTTTTTAACACCTTCACCATTAAACGTCAGTCAGTTAATGCTGCTGAGCCAAGCCAAAAACGGCTGCAAATCTTTTACGTCATTTTTCATTTGTCTTCCCCACCGGACACCGCGTCCCCGCGTGCACACACTCACACACAACATTTACATGAAACGAAAAGGACGTACACATTGCCCATAGACATTATGTAATCTGTAATTACGTCTGTCTCCCTTCACACAACAGAAATATCCCCGTCATTTAAAAATATCATATACCATGCGAGGTTTTTATAGTCTAAAAAGTTGTCAGAAAATGAAGTTGAAAATGAAACTGCTTTTGCTCTAATTCTAATCGAATTTCAGATGAAGGATGTATTAGATATCCTGCACATGAAAAGCATAAGGGATTTAACTGGTATGTTAAAGAATTAAACCAATCAGTAAATATTTGGACTAGCAAGATATTTTATTTTGCAGTAAAAATAAATTAGCATGTTCTGCAATAGCATAATACTGATAATTGTCATGCTATCTGGAGTTTCTTCCGCATTTAACTCCATACAATTTACTGATACCAATTATTAAAATACAAAGAGCGTGAGAAAAGTGGGAAATACATTTATTCAAAATAAAGTTAAAACTGTCCGCATCCATTATATCATTTACCTATACAAATTGCCGATATTTCTAGTTTCCCTATTTAATTGTTTATTCGATTAAAGTTATTGCACAAGAGTGACTTCCCATAGCAAGTTTCGCTTATTCTTAAAGCATCCATACTGACAATGTTGACATTGATGCTGTAGCATAGCACTAACAAATGTAGGTTAGGTAGTGGGTAGTGTGTACCTACTGTAGGTATACTTGTAAGGAAATAATGAGTGTGAATTGAACATTTCCCTATTAGTATTAGACACTGTAATGGATTGCATTGGATTAAAATAGAACTGCAGAGATATTATGTGGAAGGATAAAATAGGTATAGGTACCTACAAAAAAATCTGTTCGTCTCTCTTGCAAGACATTCAGAGGTCAAAGAAAAATTTTAAAAAAAATCTTTTAGAGACAAAAACTGAGCGTTTGCAGTCTTCATGGAAAGGAATAGAAAAAGTTCAAGGTTCAAAATCAATCTTCCACACGTCATATGAAGAAGAAGAAGATATATAAGTTTAAAATTAAACTAGGTACGGCTATTAAATTATTTCTTGCTATTTATTGCACATCTCATCGTCAGCCGTCTTCGTCTTCGACATCAACTTCGTCTTCGCCTTCGCCTTCGTCAGTGAGTCGAGAAAGAAAGAATAAGAATGTAAACTTCCCCATTGCGTAATTTTTGTAACGTGTACGTGTGCTAATAAACATATGACTCTGACTTTCCCGTTTTTATTTTTGCCTTTTTGTTGTTGACTCTCATTTTAAATGGACTTTGACGAGATTGCATTATTATTGTGAATTGTAATTCATGGAAAGCTATTAGTACACCTCACATTCCCATTCCCATTCGAATATCCCCATCCGACATCACAAACACATACACAAACACACACACACACAATTACTCATTCATCATTCATCATCATCCTTAAGATTTTTTTTCTTGGACGGAGTTTATAGACTTGTTCCAATAACTTGCATTTTATCCTAATCGTAATTCCTAATTCCTAATTTGTAATCCTATCGTATAATCACACTAGCGCAGGGGAATAGGGACTAGAATCTGTATAGAGTATGTACAGTGTATATAGACGACGAGGTGAGGGTAAGAATTTCTAGAAGGTATAGAACAACAATCAACAAAATTATCATTACCATTTACCACTTTTCTCTTCTCAGAACAACACAAGACACACGGCACAGAACACAATGGAGTAACTTTAGCTCTTCTTGCCTTTTTCCTCTTTACATATAGATAATCATATTGTGCTGTAAAAATAAGTACAAGTAGAGGTCAACCAACGTAATCGTATAGAGTAATCGTAATCGTAACCGTTGCGAGCACATCAACGTTCCTCACCAGCTTTAACTTTCAATGACATGATATGCTCAAAAATTTTCAACATTTTAGCATTACAACAAATAATAATAATAATAAAAAAAATGTACACTTTGTGTTTTTGCTCCTTTTAGTATTGCAACAGTTTTGTAGGTATTTTCTTTTATTCTTTGACTTGTTCATTTACACACACAACAAAAAAATAATTTTTCGTATTTCAAATAAGACATTTTCACATTGCAGGGAGATATACATAGGTAGGTGAAGAGGGAAAAACCGGAAATTCTAAATTAAAACAAATTACAATCCTTATGTACCAATTTATGTTTTACTTTATTCTCTAATGAAAAAAATTAAATCTTCCCTTTTCCCATCAAAAGAAACACTCAACAAAGCGTGAAGTTTTTCAATAGAATTTAAACTAGGTAGTAGGCAGTCAGTAGTAAAGACAGTATAGACATACGCAAATCTCATGTAAAGCTCAGTTCCTCAACCATATAACTAAACTACTATACTAATTCTAATCATAAGGTGCTAAGGTGAGTATGAACTATGGACGTATTATAAAGTATACAATCTAGAATTTATTTCTACCTCCAATGTTCATTGTAATAGTAATAGCAATTGTAATTTGTTAGTCGTAATCGTAATCCGAGTGAGGGACATAACGAATGGGTTTTCAGGGGTTAAGCGAGAACAATACTGCGGAATGCTATAGTGCTACGGATATAGGTAGGTAGGCACTTTATACATATATAGGTAATTATTATCTGTAAATCTATAGACCTCCAAGCCCTACAGTAAATATAGCTCCTGAAATACTTGTGTAATTCTGCGATAATTGCAAACATTCCAATTAAACTACCCACCCACCTATGTACTTCGCACTGGTAGTGAAGTAATAACTCTCTGAATTAGCAAGTTTTAAATCCCCTCAAGTTTTGTCAGTCTCAGGCATGCGGTATGTAATTAATGTGAAAAACAAAGTAAATACAAAATTAACTAGCAGACCAAAATATTTTGCAAGATTTAATATCATATACATTTCATGACAGACACAACCGACAACGACGTGGAAAAACGATATAACAACAATAACAACATCTGTACTTGTCCTATGATCATGATAATCAGTCAGACGGCGAGGTTCATAGCATGTGTCAGTGTGCCTAGGTAGGTACATATATACAGGTATTATGCCAATATATTATGCTCTTTTTTTATTCGTCTATATGTCTATACACTACTGTGTGTGTGTGTACATAGAATTTGGAACGTTCATGTATGTAAATGTGGTTACGTTAGGTTGTACTGTTGTCTATACATAATGAAACGATTAAAAGCAAGAAGCCAGTCTGCGTAACTTTCATTGATGAATTACTAGCCTAATTAAATATTAAAATAAAAACTCTTTTTTACATTTATCACAACTTTCTATTTGCTATTTGGTAAAGTAAACTTGATGAGTAGACGACGACTGAGCGTCTGAGCGACATGGAAATGTAAGGGATTCATCATCTATTCAAATTCTAAATGATCCATTCAGATTCAGGTCTCTCCATATGTCTCTTGTCTATCAATATTATCCTACTACTACAATTACAAACAATGCTCTGTTTATAAAGAGGAGATAGCAAGAGAGAGAGAGAGAGAATCTTTCCGCAGCGTCGTTCCTCCACAAGTCAGAGTCATCAGAGTCAAAAGTTAGAAGAACTGACCAGTTAATTGTAATTCATTATTCAATAAGTCCATTCACCATTTTTGCCCCTCTTACAATTTGAACTCATTTCTTATCATCTTACTCCATTTTTTTAAGCTCGTCCTTCTCCGTAGCTGATACTTTAATATGTCCTTCCAGATGGAGATGGAGACGTAGAGGAGACATTGGCACAGTCACACAGAGTGACGATAAAATATATCACATCACACAACGACATAACTGGGCTCCTTTCTCAATTTATGTACCTAATTATATTCGACCCACGTAAATGTAATAGAAATAAATTGTTCGCCCAACTACATATCTGTATAGAAGTCAAAAGCAGAAATCAGACAGAATCATAGTCATAAAAATAATAACATTAGAATATTTTACCCCAAACATTTTTGTCCTTTGTATTGTAGATTGCAGATTAATTTAAAAAAATTACGCGTATACTATTAGTCTAAAATTATTATTAGAAGTTTCGTCGTAGATTCCAATTATAAAAAAGATTTAAAAAAATAATAAAAGACGTTAATTGGAAATTAATTGATGGGTGTGAAATTTGGCGGGAGAGGTGAAAATGGGAAATATGCAAAACTTGAAAGTATAGCATATGTATATTTTAAAAAATCTTTATTTTGTATATGTATACATGAACATAGGTATATAGGCTTACTTGTGAAATTACGATTTATTTGACTGCGCCTGTCTAAAAGAAATTCTTTATTAGTCTGATATTATTATTATTATTATTATTACAATTGGGATTTTACTATTGTTGGGACTGGGACTGGGGCTGGGGCTAGGGCTAAGGCTAGGACTATATTGCGGCGACTATTGACTGAACAAGAGAGCAGTCACGTCATTGGCTCTTGCAATAATTCTATTCTATGACTCTGACGCTACATTTCTCATCCTCATCTCTCTCTAATATAATACAGTGTAATCAGTCATAGTCAAAAGAATATCCGTAGTTCTCGCAGTATGAACAATTTAAGAGTTTCAAATTCCGCGTACGAAATCAACAAACCAGTTGTACAGTTCTCTTTTAGTTCAGTTTTCAATATTAATATTGCCCGTACAGAGTGTATTCCAAGTCTCAATAGTATGCAGTTGGCTATAGGCTCAGGTATATTGTGCATATGCACACATTTATACACTGGGAGTTTAAAAAGAGGAGGGAAGTATATTAGTATAGTATAGTACCTTTCCTATATACAACCAACACCCACAGAATATAGATATTCAAAGTGGTAAACGTAAAAGTACAAACTATTCTATTTTTTTTGAAAAATGAAAAAAAAACTATTCACTACTACGAAACTAACGCAAGACGACTATACAAACTGTACGAGGAACGAACGTGTACTATTCCTTCTTTCATCTCTCTTCCACCTATTATTATTTTTATTACTACAACAACAGCCACTGACACATCGTGTATCAGCAATAAGCACTGTACATAAAGTGTACAGTGGACGGAGACCAGACACAAAGACACAATAGAATGTAGGAGAATCAACTACTTTTTGTTTGTCTCCACTCTTCGTAATTGAATGAAGCTATAACGTATTTTAATCCAAACCAAAACGGATCATCTCCTTCCATTTCTACTACAACTACTACTACCTACTATAGTCCTCCACCGTGACTTGCGATTAAAGACGCTCACGTTCATCCCTATTATTAGATTTACAATCACCGGAGATCAAAAGAATTGTCACCGTATCAAGAAATAAGGCTAAAAGCTTGTATCTATCTACAACCTTAATAATTTAATATTATGTAATAACTATTAATAAATTGTTTTGTTGACCGGAACCGGAAAAAAGTTTTTTTTGTATGGGATTTACCCCGCTATTTTAATACAAGAATATCGCCCTTGCCTTGGTCAGGCCTCATTAATGGCAAATACTAATGGCATTTTGAAAGCTGACTTAAATGTCACTAAATTACCTACCTACCTACCTACCTACCTACATAGCAAGTATTTCTTTTTTGAAGTTTTATTGTGTCAGTTTTGAGCTTCTATTCTGTCAGCTATTAAATATAATTCGAGTCCGTAATTTGCGCTCTCAATAACAAAGAATTATAATGGCTCTCATTTATTTGACATATATCTATCCTACGGACCTGTACAATTAGAAGTGAGGGGCAGATATCTATACGTCTGTAGGTAGTGTAGGTATAGGTAGTAACGATATAATGACTGGTATTATAAAGTATGAGTAACAGGAGTCCCGTTCCCGTTCTCGGCACTTACTACACTCCTACCACACAGCATGATGGATTTAAATGAAATACTAAATCACGTCTAATTATAAGGAAATATTGTAATTCATTCTACAGGACAGGAGAGTGAGAGAGAGATACAAGTCTAATACAAAAATTGAAGACTGTAAATCGAAACTTAAAAAAAATGGAAATCTCTTTTCTCTATACTGTATTCCGTAGTAGCAGCCGGAGTCACAGTTCTTATCTTCTTATATGGTCTGTACACAAATTGCAATATAAAATATGAACTTCTTTGTAATTGTAATTTGAATGCAATATTGAAACTGTTCATGATTAAGCTAAAGAGCTGAGAGTATCAGTATCAGTGGGACTCAATGGACAAAGTACTACGTAGTCCTCTCGTCTCGTCGTAGTTGTAGTCGCTCATGTAGAGATACTCATATAACCAAGTTGTATTTATATACACAATCATACTACCACCGTCCCGACGTGAAGAATTTCAAAAGTAAGCTCATAAACTTGAATGTATGATGATCATGAGAAGAATATTTAAATACATTTAGAATCAAAGAGAGCTGGTCGAGGAAAGTTGAGCGTTTCGAAGTACATACGCAGTGCAAAGAGAGAGAGAAAGAGAGCTGGGTTGTGAGTGTATAGTCTTGCCTACAGAGATAGACGCAGATCAGACGATGGAGAGACACAGACAGAGAAGAGAGCAAAAGAGATTGCACATTTATTTGATTCAATTCAAATTCGACTAATAAAGAATAGAATACAGTCTATTGGGAACTACTAGTAGGTAGGGAGGTAGTCCTCATATTTTTATATAGATATAGTCTAACACATTAGTGTGTAAAAAGTACAATAAAAACTAAATACAGTGATGGGTCATATAACTCGATCTCCAAGTCCAACTCCACGTCTCCACGCCAACAAGGCTCATCATCATAAAAACTCAAACTCCAACATTGTGTGTCTCTCTTTCTATCTGCCCCTCACTCACTCGCATCTCTCTCCATCTCAAAAAAGTCTCCACAAAATAGCCTCAGCCTCCATCTCATCCTCAGTAGGGACGACTACTCCTCTACAGCATCAACAACAACAATGAGTGAGTTTTAGAGTGAAAAGTTTAAATTATACATGTATGATGTACAAATGTAAATGTCATATGTTAACCTCCCTTTGTTAGCCAAAGTACCGAAACGGTTTATTTGCCATATAAATCATCGCTGGGAGCTAAGTTAAAAGAGGTGAACAAAAAAATTATGAGTTGAAACATTACACATTTGCAAAAATCCCAAAAGTCTCTCTCTCTCTCTCTCTCCAACCAACTAATAACCTAAGTATAAGGTATAAGGAAGAGAACAAGAGGGAGAAAAAAGTAGTTTCAAACTTTCAAGTTCGTGGCAGTACATATTTATCACAGGAGAGATGGACAGGTGCATATGTACACACATGTGGACACATCCCACTTTACTATTACTACTACTATTGGTATTCCTATTGTTAATACTATATGTAAATGTATCCTCCACCATCATCATCCCCTGCCTATTTACAATAATGTATAGGTAGTTACAAAACATTAAGGTTTGAATTCAAAATTTATATATAAGGATTTGCGCACAGAGTTCATTTATGGCTCACCATTGGACCGACCGTCAAGTGACGACCGAGAACGAGAACGAGAAAGAGAACGGATCCGTCCACATTATATAGGATGGTCATCATTGCAATCATTTTGGTTTCGTATAGTTTCCTTTCACAATTATTACATTTCTTCCCAATCCCAATCAACTGTCCGGTCCGGTCCTCTTCTGTATCTATGCGTATAGCTCTCCGCTTCCCTGTCACTGTCATCTTCATCCTGTGGTTCCTTCAACTTTTTTTTGGTCCTTTCATTTCATTCCATAGAAGTTTTAGCCTTACGATTAGATTTAGCTCTGCCATGGCCATGACAATAGTTCTTTCTGATTCTCGTTTCCCATCTATGAGAAATACATTTTTTTGTACAAAAAAAAATATCTATCACTTCATATATTTATTACGCCCTTGTAATTGTAATAATAATATGTCGTCATAAACGGAGATTTGAATTTTCATTTTTTTCACTGTGTCTTTTGCAAAGAGATGGTCATTGAATGATAGGATATGCATGTTTGTGAGATTGCATGAAAGCCTCAAGAAGGATTGCCATTAGGTAAATTTGTAAATTGGTGTAAGTATGACTATTCTTACCTATATGTAGGTAGGTAGGTACTTACTAATAATGTGGTCTTATAGAGATTCAGATAAAACTACTTACGCTTCGTGTATAGTGTCTAATAGAGATGTAGGTACTCTGCTCTGCTGTGCTGTACTGTGTACTGATTCCAAAGAATTCATTCCATAAGAAGACTCCACGGGTACATCTCTACCTTGGACGGTGGACACTCCGTTCGCGTTCTGTGTGACTCTCTTATTTCCCAGTATGTACAAGCATTAAAAAAAGTTGCGGATGGATCTTGATTCGACTTGGTCTTTGGAGCTTGGAGGACATGTAAAACTCTGAGGACGAAGACGAAGACGAAGACGAAGACGAAGACGACTTGAAGCCAGGAGCAATATATTCAGGAAAGATTGAAGTCAAAAGGCTTCCGCTCACCGTCCCATTCCACATCCACATAAGTACCAGTCTGAGTCTGTGTGATGTCTGTGGATAGATAGGTAGGTAGTGGAGAGAAGGAGGGAGGGAGAGAGCCATGCCATGTCATAGACAGAGTCAAGTGGTCATCCCATCATCAGAGACTGCATTACTCTCTGGCTCAACAAGTTGACCCGCCAGCACAGCTTTAGTATTCATTTTGAGCACTGAGAACCAGTTGTCCCTCTGCAGAAAGAAGAATACGACGACGAAGACGAAGACGACGACGACGACGACCAAGAGGAGAACATGAGAGAAGAAGACAGAAAAGAAGTGAACAAAAAGGCAAAAACATAATATTTTTTTTGGGGGAGAGATCCCCGTCATAAATGATCCTCGAACATATGCAGAAAAATTACAGAGAGAGACCACGTACTGATATTTACGAATTTTACCTTTTTCCTCATCCTTCCACGAACTTTATAATAAAAATGGAAGAAGTCAGAACTCTGAGACTCTCTCACTCATCCTCCAAGAAGACTGACTGAGTACTCAACTGACAGTTAGGAGATCGGACAGGACAGGACAGGAGCGGACAGGAGGAGGGAGGGAGAGGAGGAGGGAGGGAGGGAATCTAATGCAATAAGAGCTCAAATACTTCAACGCATAACACATTTCTTACATTATTTCCACCGCCATTGTCATTACCATTAACCATTATCATCATCATTTTTTTTATTATTATTACGAATGTGCTATTATTATTAATTCTATCAAATACCAATTCTGTATTCATCCATATAGATACATATTTTAAATTCAAAACCTTCAAATCCTACACTTCAAGTTCAGGACATGCACCTAAAGCCTAGTAGTAGTAACTTCAAACCCCTACCTACACATTATATGGGTGTACATATCCACACTCACAAACACCACTTTTTATTCCCACTCGTTCCCGTAATAATACATGCGCGGATTACAATAGTACTTTGGACGTGGACATGGACATGAAAATGCTGGGAATTAAGAATATTTTTGCAGGTAGGTGTTAGTGTGGTTACAGTATGTAGGTATGTATATGGATGGACGGCGGTCTGTTTCAGTCAGGGGAGTAGAAATATATAGTGTGGTGTGCTGTTTTCTGTGTGGTGACGGATACGGTGACGGTGAGGAGAGTATAATATAGGGAGTAGTAGCTATAGGAATGTGTACGTGTACAAGTCAAAGTTGATTATGTATCCGTTTTCAGTATTTCTTTTTACATGTAATTCAATATTATTATTAAAATGTATGCCTGCAGAATATAGGGAGAGGGACGGTGACGGTGAGACCACTATATTATTTATTATTACATTATACATTACTTACTAGCACTAGAGATCCTCTCTGTTGTGCTCTGTGTATGATCGAGTGGTGTAATAATAACTCGTTCAATGTAGTACACGTATACCTGTCTCCCCATGTATTATTATGATTACTCGGAGTCGTAATGGGAGGCTGGGATGCATACATACCTGCGAGTACTACGTAGAACATTATAGGACATGCTACATGTCCCGACTCAAGTCGTGAACGCAGAGTGAAGCGTAGTAGGTTGCGGTAGCTGGGAAAGATGAAGGAGTCCGTCCGTTCATCTCCTTCCCCATCTGATACAGTTGTTAGAATCAAGATAGTCAGTTTAAAAAGTTAAAGCGGTTCAGAGTTTGAGGAGAGGGATGAGATGAGTATTCAAAGATTCTCAGAGATTCGTATTCATGAGATGATCCCGTGCTAAGACCAACACCGTCAGATCAACTATCAACTAACTCACACCACTACTACTGCTACTACCACTGCCACTGCCACTCCACGTCCCTACCATAACCATAACAATGATATGATACCCTCACATAATAATTATATGCATAATCCGTAGCTACCTTACTACAAATACTATACCTATGTACCCATCATATGTAGGTAGGTCCCTTCCATTTCGTATTTTTAAGCAACTATACTTTACTATTTACCGACGATCAGCAAAGGTTGAAATTGAGTGCATATCACATTTTTGATTTTTGCCATGACGGTAAACCCGGAAGATAAAAAGGATGAAAAAAAAATGGCGAGGAACAAGAGTCAAGATAGAAGATTGATTGTGATTCAAAGGAACATCGACGAGACCATTAGAAACGGAAAGGTGGGGAGTAGTTACATAGAGCGTACATATGTACCAATGTCTCCTGTTAGCTGTACCCCATGTGCGCTCTACTCTATTTTTCCCTTTTGCGTAAGTCCTACCTATTATCTTCACCTATCACATCTGAATTGAACATCATCATCCCATCGTAATATGTACCTTGTATGTACGTGCCTTCGATCCTCGATGATTGACCCAAACCCAAAACATAAATTAAAGATATGAAAGAATATTTTCTGTTTTTCCCATTACATATGCTACACATTATTTATTTCCCCTCCTGCGTCATAGTATACCTATACCTACTAGTATTGGCATATAAAAATACAGGGTATATATTAAGAAAACACAATAGATAGATTTCCATTGATTTTGGTTTGGTGTGTAAACTGTAATTTATACGATACGAGGAAAATCAAAACAAAATCCAAAAGCCAGAAATCTATCATCTCAGTCAGTTTTGTTGTTTTGTAGAGTCTATATGGAGTTATTATGGAGGAGGACATGGACGGCGTAGAGCCGGTGCAGGTACCTACCTGAGTAGATAGTAGATCTGACGCCTCGTATCTATGCAGACCAAGATAAATAACATGAAAAGGAAACAAAACAATATAATCTGTCTTTGCGGGAAATCGATTTATTTAGACACCATAAAATGAGATGAGATAAATGAATTCCAATTCCAATCCTCTCTCTATAGTATAGGTACGAACTCAACAACTGTACTTTTCTCTTCCATTGATTTCTTTCCACTTCCAAGAATTTTGCTATTTAGTACCTCCTTCATGTTTAGGGCCAGAGCCAGACCCAGAGTCAGATGCAGTGATTGGGAGAGCTACATACGGCTACGAGTGACGAGTGCACATTGAATATTTTGAGGGAAATTCTTGGCCCTTTCCTCATATATACCTCCTACCAATAGGCACCACTCATACATATACGCGTAGCCGTCCATACCTCAACTGATGACTGCAGGCAGGTGTATTCTACACCTCAAATTCTGCCATGATTTTTTTTGCTTTTTGAACTTTTAAAAGTTATAATATACCGTCTGATTTATCTATATTTCTTTAAATTATTTAAACGTAAATGAGTTGTCTTATTTTTTATGTATTTTTATGACGGGGGCAGCTAATTGGAAGGGACTCAATAGGGAATTAAATCCACATCGATATCGATATCGACATCGACATGGAAATATAATACAAAAAAAATATTTCTCTTGTGATTAGGTTTGACATGCCTAATAACCGGTACCGGTACCGGTCCCGGTAACAGCTAATAACGTGTAATGTAAGCTATTTGCATAGACAAAAAAATTGTGATTGTTGAATAACCGGGAAGAGTGTATGTTGTTACAGGATTACATGGATGGTTTACACTTTATAGTTTATAACATGAAATGGATATGAAGATTAATATTGAGTAGATGAGAGTCCATACCTGTCTCATGATATCGTCACAGTGTGAGAAACCTCGTTTGGGTAAATGGCGGAAAACATCTAATTCATCGATTGCAAATCTTTTCCAAACAGTGGACGGCTGGTGGAGTACAAGTCTCATCACTACCACATCCCTCCATTCAACGATACTCTGTCATCAGAAAATCATACTGTGAGTCCTTAATGCACATCACTCACCGTCACATTCAGTAATCAGTAGTAGTATTACGGTTCATCAATATAATTACAGTACACAACATGTGTGTAATATCAAGTATCTGCAGTATAATCTACTTACGATTAGATATGTAAGGTAATAATTATATCGACAATAGATTTTTGTTTGCATATTTTACTTATTTGCCACTGCAGATTCTATGCTATATAGCTAGCTATAGCAAGCACCAATAACTCTCTACTGTCTAAACAAGCAGATATCTATTAGCGTATGTTAATAAATGTGAAGGGGAATGAGCTGAGAGATCTGTAAAGATAGGAGATTGAGGAGTAGTGTAGGAGAGTAAAGAGTCCCAATTATTTATTATTTGAATGATTGACATTTCTTGGCATCCTCAGCACTCTGCGCTGAGTTTCTTGTGTTGTTGTTTGTGTGTCTGTAGTCTGTCTATAAATCTGATCATTGAATTGTGTATGATAAGAGAGCAGAGGAGTGAGTGGAGAGGAGAAGTTGATACAATTGATGAGAGACGTTGAAGAAAAAAAATAAGAATAAAAAAATAAAGGATTGAATTACAATTTACTGATATTCCGCGCTCCTCCATGAAGAGACGAGATGACTTAGTAGTTCAGTCCTGAGTGAGAGGAGAATGAGTTGGAGGTATAGGTGCATTCATCGATAATTGACTGCCCGTCACATGATAAGGAGAAATATATTTTTGCGAGTTGTGAGAAATATGAGTTGACATATATGATGAAAACGAAAATATTGAGTATCAAAATTTAATGCTTTCCATACATCAGCAAAACCAGTATCGATTTCTGTCGAGTTTTATTATGATCTACTGCGTGTGTCTCCTATAACGGCATTATATTATTATTATTTTTTATTCCATCATCTCGCTGTTATTTCCCTCGAACGTACCTTCCACGCACTATGCCTGGGCCTTCCCTACCTTCCCACCCTACAACTTACAATTAGTATATACTACATACCTATACTACCTACCTACCTGCCTACATACATCATACATACATCATGAGATAAGATCAGTGTTCATAAAAAAAAACTTGTTGCAGTTGCAGATGTAAAGTAAATTTGAATAAGTCAAAAAAAAACTTTAAATTTGTCCTCCTTCTTGCTCTGCTTAATTTTATTATTATTGTTCCTATTTATCATAAAGTTATTACGTCTTCTGGCAAATATTATTCCTTTGAACGGCCACATTTATTTCCTTGCGCTCCTGTCCTCATAACTCATATATATTTTCAAGGAAAGGCAGATTCGAGATTGGAGATTGCCCAAGCCGAAGCCGAATGTACAGAGCATACAGAATACATATGGGAGGCGAGTGGAGTTCTCTGTGTGTGTAACAGAATAACGGTAGCGTGTACTCCTGGCACTGGCGGCAGAGTAGGCAGAAAGTACTCCATGTCTGTACTGTACTGTGTGTGTATCTATAGAGGACTTTCTGATCATGTATCCCATCCCAAGAGAGCTTTCTCCAGCCTTCCTCCAATTGAACTTTCTCTATGCAATTTAATGGCTGTGGTATATCAGTATCTCTCTTTTATTATTTCTTCTTACATCTTCCCCCATAGTCATAGCCATAGCCATAGAGTCAGAGGATGGAGCCAAGTCATTCCGAGCGCTCGCAAGACATTAAGCACGTGATGCGGAGGGATGTCTCATGAAGATAAAATAACTAAATATGTAGAGATATGTAAGGTAGAGTTTTTACAAGTTTCGACTTTGACTCGAGTTGGTGCGAGGCCAGCACGAGGAAAGCAGGGAATCCGATAGGAGCCTTCCTAAGAAATGGAGGAGAGGAGATAAGAAGGGAGGGGAAGAGAGCAGAGAGTCATTCTTGGAATACAGTGTATGTTTGGAAAACAAAGACAGGCTCGTTGTATCTAGTTATTAGTGGATAGTTAAATCGTAAGAGTCGAGAAATGGAATGCCACCTGTGTTTTTAAACTCTATAATTTAGATTATTTTAAATAGGCAATTTGAATGCGTGTAATTGTAGAGAGTGAGGAGAGGCACATACAGACGGATTTATTATAGGGAAATAGAGTTAGGTAGGACAACATGAAAAATACGTTGCAGACGGAATGACACTCTTTCCTCACTAGTCAGTTAGTTGTAATCATAGGTACGTAGCTAGATATAGTCTGAGCCAGTACGTATATATAGGCCTACATACCACTCCACGCATATATAGCTTTTCCCGTAAGAGACCATGGATGGGATGGGCGGAGTTAGTCCATGAACTTTAGGAGTGATGAGCATCATGCAGACTATTGGAAATTTAAATTCAAATTTTCATGTGATCTCCAATCAATCCATCTCACCTCATTCCATTCCGTTCTGTACAGTCTACTATCTGTTCCTGTATAGGTATGTTTAGTGGAGGAAAGAGTTCGTCAGTAGTAGACTTCCTAATCAGTCCGTGCAAATAACTGGCAAGTATGTACATATAATAATATAATTATACGTGTGCGCTGTCCATCTCAAGATATCTACTTAGCTTGACATGTGATGTGGCCTGCACTCTGACTGTGCATATACACTCATCCAGAAAATATTTTAGCCACCATTCTCCCATCCTCCTCATGATGATGGGCCCACATACCATACCTAAGAATCCTTCCTACGTGTACGTCGTAAATCCCTGTACCTTCTTATCTGTACACATCACCCAATAATCTCTATAGCGCTCTCTCCTGTTTTTCTTTAAATATTTTAACAAACAGGCAGCAGAGCCAGGGAATATAGCATCAAATACGACGACGATGAGAGAACACTGACCAGTGCCAGTAACGAGCGATCAGGTGGTGTGTCTGTGTTTTTATTTTGAATTGAAAAATAATTTGAGAAGTCAAGACACTATAATTCATACACGGACAAGGAAACGATGTCGACGTTCACAACTACTGTGTGTGTGTGTAGGTAGGTAGGTACGTACAACAAGGATACACAAACAAAGAAAAAACGAAAAGAGTGATATGAAAGGCATTAAAGCATTTGACTTTGACTCTTGTCCGATATGAGCAGAAAAATAATAATAATAATATAAGACGAAGAAGATTTGAGGCTGAAAGAAGTGGAGTCTAGAGAAATTCCCACTTTACTTCATCTACACATATATTAGTATTTCCGGCCTGCCTACCAACGACCAAGTACGAAGGAATGACTGGGACGATGATGATGACGACGACGACGAACTAATGTATTCAGCCTCATTTATTTTCAATATAAAAACGAACTCGCTTCGAGTGGCTTGGACAGATATATCATAATGATAATAGTATGATGACGTTCACTCTGTTGCTCTCTGTGTACAGAGCTCTGTAGACCGCAGCACAGGTATCTATCTGTAACTGAGAGGAGATATTAGTAGTTAAGTATCCGACTCAACTTCCACCCTACCACTCACCAAACAATAATCATAATAATATTCCGTACAAAGCCTAACCAACGAACCAGCCATCAACCTTTGGGGCAAACGCACCTCTGTCCACACAACAACAACAACGTACATACCTGGGCCTAGGTGAGCGTAAGGTAGGAAGGTAGGGAGGTACATAATATCATGCCTAGGTAGGTAAGCTATAGAGGAACTGTACATAGAACGGCAATGGTCTTCTTCAAGCTTCTCCACCTGCACCAGCCCCAACACCAACACCACCAGTAAGTTTATTACGTGCAAATTAATTATTAGAGGCATGTCCTTAAGAGAAAAAACAATTTTATTTAGAAAATTCTCCTAGAGTATTATGCATACCGTCCATCCCTGTCTCGTCTAGTTACACTTTGTTGTGTGTATACTCCGCGCGTCTGTTTGTTAGAGTTAGAGAGTACAAAACACCTCCATTCAAATACTGTACAATGCACTTTGTAGCAAGTTTAGTTTTAAATTATACCCATCCAAGTCTACATTAGTGTCTGAATATTTTATACCCTCGCAATCCAAGACACATACATAGCTAGATGCTAACAGACAGAGACAGCGTTGGTGTTGGTGTTGATCTTATAGACAGACCTACTAGCTACATGTACAAGCCTAATTATGAGTATACAAAAACAAAAAATTGAGATTTAAAAAAATAGTATTTTAATCAGTTTAAATGAGGGTCTCATGATTATGTATGCACAAGGATGGCAAAAAGTTTAACATCATTACTTGTTATTATTCTTCTCCCTTAGACTTTCTGCATCTTCCTTTGACTTTTAGCTATGCTATAATTTTTCGTCATGATCTACGCCATGTTTATATATATAATTATATATATATAGATGTACACTCCCATCCCTCCACAGATTTGCACAAATACTGAGTCTATACAATAATCACAGCTACACAACGACTGCCTTACCAATAAACAAGAGCACCGTTGTTTACTGGAGTAGATGTAAAATGCATGTAATACAGGGACGGGAAAGGCTTATGCATATGCACCTGTCGTCATCCTTGATCGTCAGTGTACCGTCTCCGTCTCTATGCAAGCCTGGCAGATACAGCCATTTTAAATGGAAGTATAGGTGCACATACAGATATTCACATAGTACTCACTCAGATTGAGATTTAGTATCACATAAGAATTAGGATTTTTAATGTTACCGCTTCTGTTGTGGCTCTCTTCCTATCTGATTTCATTCTATGATTCCTGTTAAGATTATGAGTATTTGGTGTGTGTGTGTGTGTGTGTGTGTTTGGATGGAGCTCTGACTCTGATGCTCTGTGAAGAGATGCGAAAAAGATTAAAACTCTAATAAATAATAATAAAGGTATAAGATGTTGAATTGGTGTACTTACTGTGTGCTCTCTGAGCATCTCCAACCTGTACTGTAGGAACGAGATGGGTCTCGTTCGTAAGTAGTAGTCGTAGTAATAGTATTAGTAGTAGTATAGTAGCGAGTCTCTCAACTTCTCTACAACTTACATCATTTTAGCTAGTAATTAATAAACCTGAATATTTAGCTTGAGCATTATTAGTATGCATAGAGGAAGCGGAGCGACCACTGTACTGCCATATGTTATATGATATGCGTTGATGATGATATTTACCTGACTCCTCATATAACCATATATCTATACCTCTTCCTATATGTAGGTATAGATCTCAAAAAGTCTGACTTTGCCCATCACATCACGTCCTGTCTTGGATCTAGTCTATGGTTGAGAAGACAAAATGTAAAGTGTGATGTTTATAACGAGAAATGTTTAAACCGTTTCTTCATTTTCTACGACTCACTTGATCTCACAACACAAGACTATTAAAATGATGGACAGCCATAAAGGGAGAGTCAGGAGTCAAGCTTGTTTTTTTTCTTTTACTCAGTTACTTCCCTCACATTTATATGCTTTATTTTAAATCATCAATAATATTAGTTTCATGTAGAGCATTTGCCTATTTTTTCTCTCTGTACCATTTTACACTGACAAAGAGAGAGAGAGAGAGGAAATCTTTCCAACTTTACAGTACAATCACATCTTCTTCAGTACTAAATACTGCCCATATAACCTACAACAGACGTAGAGGTACTTACTTTAGACTTTTGCTATTGCTATGCTAATGTGACATTCACTGCGTCTATCTAACCATATATATGTGGTAGTATAAATCCATTCAAACTTTGGAGTCTTATTGGACTCTCTCGTATCTTCCGCTATTAAATTAAATTTTCAATACTTAAATCATACAATTTTTTTTATTTATCATGTAAATTGGTTTCTATCATGACTGTCTGTCAGGCTGACTTCCCAATTTCCATTTCCATCTCTCCACTCTCCACTACTGTCCTCCTCTCATCTCATCTTCTAAGGCTAAGGGGAGCTGAACTTTTTATTACAGAGATGAGAAAAAAATTGGTAATATAGGAAAAGAAATGAGGATGTGTGTGTGTGACAATATTACTCCCATTACTACCTGTACCTCCTATGATTATTTTTTATGCTTTGTGCACTTGAGTTATAACATTTAAAATTTAACAAGCCTCTCTCATATCATAGCCTCCCAATTCCAAATTGAATATTCCAAAAAATCCAAAGGAAGCTATATACATAAGAGAGAAAAATGAGAGCATTTTTCCATTGTGCAAATATTATGAGGTAAATTATATGGGTAAGCTACCTATATATATATAATATATATCAATTCTCAAAGTTATAATTATAAGGGGGAATTTTTACCCTCTCTATTATTTTTACGAATGGCACATTAACTTTGATTTATTGACAGTCATAATTTAGAATTGGCTCTGTAGTTATCTGTGGAGCAATTACTACTACTACCTACTACACAGTATACGTTAGGTTACATTTATCAATGATTAAAGAATTATCTAGTGCAACAGACTGTTATAGGCTTAAGTATGAATTATGGAAGCTAAATCCCAATCCCCGCAGTCAAGGTCTTAAGAGTCTTATTAGTATAGTAGAAGTAGAGGGGAGAATGAAAAGCTTACTAACTGAAGCCTATAATAGTGGCCTGTGTGTGAAGTAATGATTATACCATTATTATTACCTGTGAAGTATGACTATATAATTATCAGTAGCAGTGTCTTTAATGTTAGTTTTTTTTTATACCAACATTATTAGTATCTCACTATCTCTAAAGATATCAGTACATAGGCAATTAAGCATTAAAATTGATTGTATCATTTATCGCTTCTCATTAATTTCACCGCTTCACTGTTTTATCATAAATCGTTTCCAGAGTTTCAAGCCTTAACTCTATTTATCTTTTTTTTCTTTCTTTTATTAATAAATCTAATTGTGATCGTCGCTCTGAAAAAATAAGGAGATGAAGAACGCGTCAGGAAAAGGAAAAGCGCGAGATATTTTAGTAAGAATTGTAGCAGGGAACAATTATTATTGTGCCTCGTCATACCGATGCTGATGCCGATGCCAATGCCGATGCGGATGCTTTTCCTTTCCTTATCGATCCCCGGGGAATTATATACATACCAAATAAGATTGTAGATTGAAGCCATAAGAGGAAGTAGAAATATTCCAGGAAAATAAGATGCATTACCATTCGCGAATCTATGATCTACTGTGCGACCAGATTTTATACGCGTAAGTCATCCAATCAATTCCATCGTAAACCTCGTTCTCAGTGACATTGACAACTCCATCAAATATTTAAAATATATCCTCATAATGTACATATACCTAATCAAACTAAAGTAGTTTGCCGGAATTTCTTTGTGCCTTTGTAGTTTGTAGGTTTTACCTTTCCAGGGAAATAAGATTAGAAAAGAAGCATGTGTCACTGATTTATTCCTAAATTCAAATAAATTGTTTTTCCCTTGAATTATTTTCCTATTTTCTCCATTTTAGGTAGCGAGTTCAGTATCCGTTTACATAAATCTGTGGTAATTCTAAATGGCAGGTTGTTTGTATGTATACCTTCAATAACTTTACTTCTTTGTTAAGATGAGCCCTGTACATATATTGCCGAAGTAGAAGTAGAACTAGATAATGATGACTGCAAGCAATAATACTAAATAATCTGACAGTGGAAACGTGGTTGCAGAATATTTTTTCCCGGGAAATTATCCCCCTGATATTTTCCTCCCAACCAGTAGTAACATCTGACAAATTTAATAAGCACTGGGTTAAAAATAACCCCTACGCATATTAGAATTATTAAAGAGCATATTTAAAATAGTAGGCCCACGATCTGAGTAAAATTAGTTTCGAAGATGTATTAATTTGCAGAATTCAATAAAAAATAATTAACTAAAAACTGTGGCTTTAAGCATACTTTTTCATAAATTCGTTTCATTTTTTGACAGTAAACTTTAAAAAATTAAATAAGCCCTGGGCTGCCGCTCCAAAAAATGTTATAAGTGCCCGGACGCCTATTCGAGGATTTACGGTATTATTAAAATAGGAAGCTTAACATTGTTAAACATTTTCGCGCTTGCAGAAATATTTATGCGGAATATTCTAATTCTCCAGTACGACTAAAATTCTTTAAGTTTGCGTTGCTCGTATCCTATAAAGCACTTAATTATAAGGTGACGCAAGTAAACAAAATGCATTTTTCTTCTTTTTGACTAAAATTTAGAACGACTTTACAATACTTGGCAAGATGGGACATTATATTATTTTAAATACAAGTTTCGGAAAAACGTCCGGTGTTACTGATCGACGGGAAATTTTCTGTATACAGGGTACGCACATATCATTTTGGTACAAGTCGTTTAGTTTAATTTACTATTTTTAACTAAGCTTTTAAAAACAGTTTAACTCTTTCTAATAATGTAGTGTTCTAGACGATTTGCATTGTGCCAACCAATTGCAATTTTAATAACTACCATTAAAAACTACTGTCAAATTTTGCAACTTTTCGAAAATATAAATTCTTGCGAATTTCTAATAAATACCTAGGTACCTACTTTAAATTGGTATCTGGAAAATGCTTTCATGTCAAATTTAAATTGGCGAAGAATTTTGAACTTTCTGAATTTATAAGAGTGATTATTATTGAAATTGTAAATAAATCTCCACACACACAATGTAAAATAATAATAAAAATATTCCGCGTAAATGATAAATGTTAAAAAAATCTAAATATAACCCTGATTTTTAGAAAAAACCCAGATAATTAATTAACTCCAAAATAAACGATTATTCTTGCCAGCAGTAACGAGGCATTTCTGTACGAAGAAATACGCTACAAATTCTAAGTAATTGTAAAGAAGAAACGTGACACGAACAGGTGCAGAAGGGGAAAGGCTCGGGAGTGCTCGAGTCAAATTTCGCGCCACCTAACAATCACCTTGACTACCACACTAAGATTTCGGAGAAACTTGCATCTGATGAGCCCCCTCCTAGATGCTGCAATGGTAGTAGCTGCTGCTGTTGACTTTGTCGTTTTACAATAAATCCACACTCCACACTGACTATCAGTAGTGAGAGTCATAGCCATAGCCACAACCATAGTCATAGTCATCCAAACCATTTCATTCGAGAAAGCAGATAAAGGAGAAAGGAGCAGTACGTAGGACAAGTACCCGGAAAAATGGTTTGCTTTAATATTATGTCATTCTACATGGGAAATCTACAAGCTTCTCTTTGTCTCTGCGCATCCGTAGTTTTTTATACATACAGAGATAACGGAGCGGAGTGGGGGGGGGGGAGGTTGAGGTGGTGGGGAATAGGAAATGCATGGTGTAGAAAATGAAAATATATCCCACTATATATAATAGGTACCTACATAGTTTTAATTTTTCCAGATTCTTAGACAGTATTCAAATTCTTCTAAAAAGAAGTTCTTTCTTGAAATATTCTCTCAAATCTTTAATTTGGAGCTTTATGCACATGTAGGTGGTAGCTACAAAAATGTAGATTTTAGTTTGTATAGGACTGATCCAGTCTCAGTCTCGGAGTCAGGCGCTGCCGCTGACTGACCTGGATTCTCCAGATTCCAAACAAAACTTCCTGTATATATATTCCAGTTCCAGTTTCCAGCCTTCCCGTCTTCCCATCCTCCAGTTTTCTTCTGCAATTACATCAAACATCTTCCCCTGATGTGGTGTGGTGTGAAGGTCGATGGGTTCAGGACCAGAGGATTTCTTCTCTTATTGGAAGTAGATATAATGTTATAAATATGCGTGAACGTTGGTTTTGGTTTTATTTAGGCTTAAGCTTTGGTTTTACTTTTGGTTTGCACAGAAGCAACATATAAGTTGTAAAAATAACATGTAGAGCCTGACACACACATCACACATCAGACTAAACCACACACACACGCTCACATTTCTCGCACGTCGAGCATTCCATCGCCCTTATGCATGGTATGAGTCAGGAGAGGTGAACCTTCTAAAATCCTTTAATAATCTTTTTTCTTTTGGAAAGGAGGGGGTGGCGAGGAGGACGCTTGTGTGTCTCCTTGCTTACATTATCCAATTAAATGCATAAATCTTTGGCTTGTATCCCAAGATTGATAAATATTCATTAAATCCAAATCGGGCGGAACATATGGCGGGGAAATGAAGGGAAACAAATTACCTCTCAGTCCGAGACAATGACAAATAAAAGATTGTATCATTACTGTTCTCAGAAACAGACAGAGAGAGAGAGAGAGAGAGAGAGAAAGTCATTATTTATGTTTGTATATTACTCATAAACTCAAGATGCTAACTTTTCTTATTTTGATAGAAAAATGCGTTCGTTGGCTTTGGCTTGAATTCGGCCTCGGCTTGACTTTATATTTTCATAAATAATTTAGTATTGAAATCAAGCCAAGCTACTACCTATTACTATTCCTACAACCCAATACCTACTACCTACGGGTATCTTGTATGGTCATATTTGTAGTTTTCATTCAAAAAAGATTTTAAAGCGTTATAGCATTTATTAATTTTAAATTTTCTCTCTATGTGTAGACGAACAAGAAGAAAGTTGATACATAAGAAAACGCCGAATAGTCATTCAGCTTGAGTTTAGCTCAAGTTCCAAGCCACCATCCCTTACTACAAGAAGTACTGAAAGAATGACTGAATACCCCGACAAGACTTTTACTTTTTTTGGGAACTCAAAGAAAATCCTTGAAAATGAGATTATTTTCAAGCTGCCACTGAAAACGGAATATTTTTCTATACGCATTATACATTGAAGTTTGGAAGACATTTTTTTCAAGTATACATATTGGAATTTACAGCAGCCGTTTCTTTGAAACGAAGACGAAGAAGAAGAAGAAGAAGAAGAAGAAAGGGAAAAATCGGAAAAGTGGAAAAGTCAAATTCACCTTCGCCTTCGACGAGCGATGGAAAAATTCTTAGGTAAGGTTATATGTTATGGAAGACTGTAAAAGACACGGTGACTGTGACTTTATGGCAAAGTGGCTATGGCTAGATGGTCTATATATGACTGTCTATATATACCTCTACCTTACATATAATTATAAATAGGACCTAGTGAACGTGATTTGTCATTTTACAAACATGAGTTATGTTGAAATGCATAATTCATGGGAAACAGCGAGGTATGTGACCCCTGGTTGTTATGGACGGGAATAATCCGAAACTGTATTTTTACATGGAATGGATTTACCTTTATTGATGTAGATATGTCGTAGTCCAGAAAAGCTGTTTAGTCTCTTGCCCCAAAGGACTAGTCCATAAGATATTTACTTATAGATTATATCTAATATTTCTACAGATTTAGGAATGCTGCCCCAATTAAAGACTCTTAATAATTCTTTTAACTATACTTTTAAATAAATAAATACAAAAAAATAAATTTGAGGTTGCCCCGATTTAACCGCTGTTCCTACAGGGTGCCCGACCTCGAATTCACTTCTTGCACTGTGCCATCACACAGGTTTTGTCTTTCCAACATTAGTCGGGCCTACTTCTATGGCGAACTTCATTTTACATTGACGTTCAGAGCCGCCGAGCCCTTCACTGCGCCTTGTGGACAAGGAAAACCCAGTGGGAAAACTTGCCACCGCCGCTGGTCTCGATCACCAAGACCTGAAGACCACTTGACCATTTGCTTAAACAGCAGGTTCATAGACACCAGTGCAGTAAGCACTGAGCTACGCGGGCTCGCTTATACTTTCAAATAAAAAACTATTAAAGTTTATTAGTAGTTTAAAAACAAGTGCAATCGTCTCTGACAGATTATCACACCACAATATCCAAAATCACAAGAAGCAAGTAGGTAGGTACCTCACATTGCTAAAAATAAATTGGGACTAAAACTGCTTCTGGACTACGACATAATATACCTATTCCTCTAGTCCCTGCACTCAAGAGCATCTATAGCTCCTGTGCCTCTTTCTCCAGTTGTAGTGTCACTAGTATCATAGTAAATTTGAGCTCTACACATACCATAAACATAACAACTAACCCTTACAAGTTATTTACTCACACGGAACAGAGACATATAAATTATCCGGAATGGTTTCCAAGCTACAAGTATACTATGTGAATCATGGTTAAATATGTGTATCATTTTTGTTTCTCCCTCAAATCGACCACCAGAAAATAAACTACACGTTCAACTTGGTTTTGTTTCCGCGCTTGCCTTTGGTTTTGGAATTGAAAATACGTAAATGTAACGACCTTCATAGTTCTTTGCAAGCCTAGGCTATATCTATATAATTACCTTGCAGCTGTACCAAACTTCAAGCATCTTCTGTTAATATGACATTGCTATTCCTATTCCTACACACAGCTTCCACCATCCGACACCATATAAAAGAGCACATCTTTACAAGACATAACAATATTATAAGAGGCTTAAGAGAGAGAGAGAGAGAAAGGCACAGTGAAAGTGAGTGCATTGTAGAGGAAAGAAGGCAAAATACCTAGGTACCTACAAAACAGAAAGCACAAGGTACGGTATGCTTTGAACTGGAGCAACATAGAATGTCCTGCCGTTTCTCCCTTTGTCATGCATTGTATGCTCTCTATAAAATGTAATTGTGTACACAAGTTTACTTAAAAGCCCATAAAAAATTGGCTAAACACATCCATTCAATAATAAAATTTAATTAACTTTCATAACTCACTCATTTTTGGAGCCAGGAACAAGAACAGAGTAAAATGTATATCCCCATATGTACATGTATTTGTTAGCGACAGGAAAGGGACGGAGAGTATTATTTGAAGAGGAAAGGGGAAATATTGCTTCGAGCCACACTCCTAATGCCAATAGCAAGTCAAACAAACAAAGGGAAACAACAAGTTTAGTTGTTGTAGTATGTGGAGTAGTATATAGGACGCAGTGTTATTTGAAACGTATCTATGTGCAATATGAGTAATAGTAAAAATAATCTGTCCCCTTAAGGTATTGGTTATGGTTATGGACGGAGAAGTACATACTTAGCTACGAGAGGAGAGCACTGAGAGAAGATTGAGTTGAAGCTAAATAAATCAATAATAATAATTCATACATATATATATATACTATACACACTTACGTGTCCGTCCGGGTGTGTAGGTACAATCTCCGTACAATTGGTTCAGGAGGAGAAAAAAGAAAAGAAAGAAAAAGTAAGAAATAAAGAAAGAAGAAGAAGAAGACGAGGACAGTTTGAGCGACGACAACAAACAAGGACATAAGGAAGAAAGCGAGGGAGGGAGAATAGAAAAGACAAGACAAGAAGAAAAAAACTAGCGCTTACTTCCGTTGCTGGAATAGAGATGAGATCTTGGGATCCATACTCAAAGTGGGGCCAGGGCATCAAGTTCTTCATTTCAATGCTCAGTTCCCAAGGTCTAGTCTCCGAAGCAGCCGCTGTTTCCGAGCTCAATGAACCTGAACTATGTCGTCTCCTCGAGAGCGACATTTGCTGCAGACAGTTTTTCCCCAGTGTATCCATTTTCAATTCCAATGAGTCAAAATCATCGTCACCAGTCAGAGGACATCCGCTCCTCTGACTTTGTTGGAGCATTTGAGTCTCTTTAATTAAATCCGAGCCTGCTAAGGGTGACGCTGACATTGGGCTGAGGATGGGGATGGGGAGCGGGGACCAAGATGTCATGGAGCCTCCCTTCTCTCCTTTCCCTGCACCACGCAAAAAGAAAAGGCACACAGGTAAGCAATTATCGACACAGTATGTAGGTAGACAGAAGTACGTGCAAGGTACCTGTTAGCACTCAGTTCCCATTCCGCATCACCCCCCTCATTAATATGTTTATGCAGGACTGGTTCATATTAGTAGTTCCACTCTATTATCTATCCACGTTTTCGTTTTCAATGCCTCATTTAATTTACATCTGACTATTTTTTAAAATAAAACTCCTACTCCTTTGTTTCTCTCCTCTCCCTGTCTGTCTCTGTCTAACACTTTAAAAATTCAAATTAGTTCATTTAAATTCCTAAACGGATATTAAATTCTTCGAGCTCGCTTAAATTTGAGCCAATGATTTTAGATTATGAACACCTTCATTCAAACCCCTTCAAAACTATACACAATGACAATTATGACAAGGACGGCTACAGTAGCAGGAACTGGACGACAATAGAGCAGTTGGCTCAAGAAATTTGAATGGAAATAAGGAAATGGAATCTACTATCCAAAATCCTCACAATTCTCATAAAAACTCAAGCTTTTGAAAAATAAAATAATACAAATTGCTATCTTCTTCTCATTACAATTGCTTAGCTGAGCTGAAAAATAAATAATAATGAATGCTAGTCATTCCCTTTCTTCGTCACATCATCTCAAAATACTTTATTTGAGCAGGTTTCACTATGGGCTTTGTGTGTGTGTGTGTGTGTGTGTGTGTGTGTGTGTGTGTGTGTGTGTGTGTGTGTGCTAAAAAATTATTTTCGTCACGACTGAGCATGAATGTAGGGCATGAGGGGAGATGTGTCGAAGTGTGTGGACGGAGTTTGAATTTGAAACGTTAAAAAAATGTAATCTATAGATTCACAATAGAATCAGCAAAACTGGTGGTAGATCCAAATCCAGATCCCGCTCCAGTTCCAGCAAGAGTAACAGTGGCGTTTCAGCATGAGTACTGAGCACCAAAAGATGTGCCAATTCCACACAGGGAGCTCTCAAAAATAACGTTATGCAAAAATCTGGTTTGGCCCCCACCCCTCCCCCTGTACGTCGCTATTTTTGGTATGTACGCACATGTAAAGGATAGGGCGGTTGGACCCCTCCCCCCAAAAAACGTCCAACGTTATTTTTGAGAGCTCCCACATACACACACATGGCGAAAACTAATTGCAGGGAGTACTGAAAGGAAATAGGAGATGGGATTCGAACTGGTGATGATTATTCAGAGTGGGAGTGCCTGGAGAGTTGGCTATTAATGGTCTTGACAATATATAAAATGATCTCATCCGGACTCTCTCTCTCTCTCTCGTAAGACTAACAGTGGATTTTTCCCTGAGTGCATTTCCCTCCAACATAATTGTGCATCTGATTGTGCCCGTGTGGAATTTGCCAAATATATTCAAAAATATAAGAATATGAAATTGAAAGTGACTGGGAAGGAATACAATTACGAATTCCACGCTGTACTGACAAGGACTGAGGAAAGTGAAGAGAAAAGTGAATTTTCTCCACTACTTTCACTTTTTCTTCTTTTTTCATCCACTTTCTCTCTCTCTCTCTTTCTCTCTCACTCTTTCCAGTTGCTTTGCTTCGGCCCCTCGCAGTTTTTGGCCGTCTCTCAAAAGAATTGCTTCTCTGTCTTTGTCTGTGTGTATGTGTGTCTGGAGTCTGGAGCACAACACACGCTCAGCCCACACCAGAAGACTAATCACCATACCATACTGGCAATGTTCCATCAACATTTCAACATGTCAATTTTACACTTTCTCTCGACGACGACCACCGCGTCTGCTTCTCTCTCTCTCCCTTTCTCTGTCTTGTTAGCGGAGCAGAAATGGTTCAGAGTGCAGAAGGGCCATCCGTCTGGTTTATTGTGAAAACCCTTGATACTTTCTCGTCAACTGATTACCGATTTGTCTCATCCCAATTTTTTTTTGTGGGTAGGATTTTCCTATCTCTCTCTCTCTCTCTGTCTAAGAAATGATTACTTTCCTTTTTTTTAGTCTTCATTTCTGTTCATTTTTTTCACGAGCTTGAGACAAAATATATGATGATGTGTCAAGGAGTTAAGCTCCATTTTTTTCTAAACTATATAAAGCTACAAAGTTGCGGGAAGCTGAGAATTGGAATTGCGAAGGAATGAGGACGGAAGGAAGGAAGAGAGGAGGAAGGAAGGCGGTAGAAATTTTATTTGGTTTTAGTCTCTTTGTGTCCAAGATACACGTGTAATTTATGACATGCCTATGTTCCGTTTCTGATTTTCTCATGATTTCGGTTATGGTGGCTGGTGTCTGATATTAAGAGGGAAATAGGTACTTATTATAGTCCTACACCATAGCACAATTGTGTCCTTGACTGTGCGGAGCGGATATGCAGACTGCAGACGGAGAGCACAATATAGTCTCTAATAATGTAAAATGTAAAGAGTAATACATGCATATTAGGGATAGGAATATAGGAGTATAATATGACTCGGAGGTAAAATCGTTTTGACTCGAAATTTTATTGTGTTTAGGATGAAAGACAGGGGGGACGGAGAGAGGACGGATGGAAGCGAGGAGAGTTTGAGTCTTTGGAAGTTGTTTTGTTTGAAAACCGAGCTTTATGATTACAAACCCACAATCGAATTTTGTATTTCAATGGAAAAGGTGACGACAGAGATATGTCATTTGGGCTATGATAATAAAATATGGCAGAGCTTAAATGATACTGACGTGAACAGACACATTTCATTGCTCTTGGTTTTCTCTAGTCTTATATATTATGCTCTTGGCTTCGGCTCTGGATTTCCTTTTCGGTTCGTTCCGTTTCGTTGTTTGTGGCTTGGTTATGGGTTCAAGTTCCATGGAGCTGGAGCTGCGGAGCTGAAGCAGTCAAGGAGAGCAACAGCAGTCTCCTCGTTCGTTCCTTTCCGCGCCTCTACAGAATTAAATTGAAAAGGAGAATTTCTCTGCCTCCAGCAAAATATCTATATTGTTTATATGAAACTTTTACTCGAAATCAGCCTCCAAAAATCATCAGCAGTGCAGTGGAGTCTCTCTTGTTCGCTATATGGATCTGGATCTGGATCTGGATTCTGGTTTGTGGGAGCTGAATCTGGAGGATAATGTCTCCACCGGAACCTACATGAGTACATACATGGGAGGGAAGATGAGGAACACTGCTCTATGTGAGAGTCTCAATTTGCATTTCCCAATCCCAAACCCATTGTGGAAATATGTACATATGTTCCGCGCCCTCTCCTCCTTCTTGAATTTCTTTCTCATGGAAATCTTTTCATCCAAATCCTGAGATCCAGAAGACCAAGACGAGGACGAGGACGAGACGAGGAGCATAGATCAGAGGAGAGGAGATGCATGTGAGAGTTTTAAGAGAGAGAGAGCGCGCCTGATCAAATTCCAAGTCTCCTCAAGCTATAGGCGAATATTTAGGAAAAGATTTCTTCACTCAAATTTATTCCAATTCCAAAGTATATATATGCAGTGCATTGAGAATTACGTAGTAATTGAGCACATGAAACATTGATAGCTGTATTAAAAGAATACGAAGGGAAAGGACGGCAATGTTTCAGTTTATATACCAATCATTTTAAGACGGCGTTTTTTATTTAGGTATTTTATATACCTTTCCATAAACATGAAAAACGCTCCTTTCTCTCTTTTCTTCTACCCCTATACTTTCTACCAAAACAAAGCATAGCAACATTTTTGTATATATTTTTTGTATTGCAGAACAAATAAAAAAAATTATATTGGGACTTAAAATCAAATTGTTTGAGATGAGATGATGCGATAGGATATGGAGGATATGATAAGGTTTAGTAAAGTAGAATAAAGACTTTTAGGTTATGAACTTGTACTTTACCTGGGACATCAATGGAGAAGGATCTCTCTAGAAGGGGCCGTGCTCTAAAGTTGACACAGGAACTAATCTCTTTCTCTGTCGGCGGAAATGTCTTAATCTTGTTTGCCATCCGTTTCACGAAGACGGACATCCAAGCAGTGTAGTAGTTAGAGAAGACCAATTCCCCAATCTGTACTAAAAAGGGAGTCACGCTGAGAATTTATTTCAACAGCTTCCGTAACCGGGACGAGAGTCTCGGCGGATATCCAACGTCGTCTCATCCCTCTATGTACTCACCATATTAAGCCAAAAATTGCATATTCTCCACATCCTACACCAAGCCTTCTTCCCTATACACAGACCCTCTCCTACATCATCTCTCTCTCCCGCACTTCACACATGTATATGTGTGTGTGTAACCTAGTTATGTCATCCTCTGTCCTACACAGTCAGAGGTTGAACATAGCTCACATCTATAAGAAGGACAGAACGTAGTCGATGATGTACACACAGTTGTACTTTCACTCTCTCTCAGCCATTTCAGTCCATAATAAGAGAGTGCACAGTTGCTCCCAACAACTCCTGTCACACTCTCGTCTGGATCTGGAGAGTCTTCTTCTATCTTAACTTTTAATCTTCTGGGAATGAACCTTCTCCTGTACATTTACTCACTCCCAAACCCCAGAGTCCCCCGTTGCATTCCCATTATCACGCAGTTTATGACGGCGGATGGAGGTAGAAATGAAGTCATTTCAAAAACCAAGAACAAGACCAACAGTGCCAATTTATTGGGGAAGCCAAGTCAAAGTCAAGGCTGCAGATGCTCAAAGAATAAGCTAAAGTTCCCTGTCTATCTTCTCTATGGTGTTTTGTCCCGGTCTCGGTCTCGGTCTTGGTCCTGACCCTGACTTTCTCCAGAAATTTTGCGAGAACGTTGAACGTGACGCTCTCTCTCTCTCACTCTCTGCATAATTTCTATTGAGAGTGTGCATCTTAATGTAGTCTTACGTTAAACAGTATCCCTTTCGCTGCAACATTTAAAAGGAAGAGAATGAAATTTCATTGTAGTATATATAAATAATCCTTTTGTTTGCCTCCCAAAGTGAGTGCATGTGGTATATGGTATGCTTCAGATGGGAGATATAATCGTGTATACAAAATCAAAAGGGGAAAAACATAGGAAGATGCACTTTTGTCGGCGTTGGCTTTCGCTCGAGGATATCGATTCAATGTTTATTTTAATCTTTTCCCTCTCCGTTCTCACTCCACCTGACTCCTTTTGTGTTTAATTTTCAAGTTTTTTGTCGGCGTTGAGAGGGACCTCAAATGTATTATCCATACCTACCTACCTACCTATCTACCTATCTATGTACGTACCTTCCATGATTTCTCCTTGTTTCGTAGGTACTTGGGTATATACTTGTGATTAGGTAAGCTATCTCTAATGATCTGCAAATCCACCTCCTTCTGACTGCCTCCTTAAAGGATCTTTGTATATAGCCGAAAGTTGCGGATTTTGGGATTGGAACTAGAGTCAAGTTGACATAGACATTTGACACAATTCTCAAAGATTTAAACATGTCAGCATGTGAGTAATATTTCCCTTCCTAATTTTTTCTCCCACTATTTTATTTCAAACTTTCCAAAATGTACATTCCCAGTCTTTCACTCCAAGAATGGTTCATTACATTAAATTATCATTAACAACAACATTGAAAGAAAGTTGATGTTTACCATTTGAATGCTTGGCGCTTTCTCTCTCTCACTGTCTCGGGCTTTCCTCTGATTCCAAGTATTTCCCCACAGAGAAAGTAGAAAGGGAGAGAAAGAAGAGTGAAAAAACCAGTTTTGGGGAATAATCATAGATCTCATGGTTCGTATCACTTTGAGAATCTTACGTAGCAATCAAATTAGAGGGAGGCAGATGCTCGAAAAGAGAATTGGGAAACGACATTAAACTACTTACAGGGAATAAACAAGGGAAATGTAGGCCTCCTTGCCTACCCAAACACAAAACTTTAAAATGCAAACCATGTATTATGTTGAATATATGGCAATTCCATTATCTTTATTTCAATATATAAACGGAAGAGAGAGAGAGAGAGAAATGTCAAAAGGTTGAAAGGTACAATCCGGAGCTTTTTCACTAAATTTCAAATGTCGGAAGCTTTTCTACTTTTTTTCAGCTTTAAACATTATGTCTATTTTACAAAGTGTGTCTGTATGTGTGTGTGTGCAGTGCAATCAGTGAGGAATAGGCGGGATGAGGAGAAACTTATATGAAAGGGCAAATCTGTCTTCAAGAAGAAGATACAATACCAACAGTAACAATACGTAATGAGTGTTTTAGATTTTGAGTTTTTTTTTCTGAAAAAACAATTTCCACTATTAAATAGTAGTTTTAAAAAAATCCTCATTATTCATTTTTGCCACAAAATTACACCCTGTTTTAGTGCATTTTTTGTAAAAAAAACACTCAAATATGTCCAAGTTACACCCACCTTTAAAATGTTCAAAATATTCTAATTAATGATTTAAAATAAGCAAAATTCTTTCACATCATATTTTGGAAAAGTATACAATAACTAGTAGTACGGCGCGTCCTGCGGACGGAATTTATCAGGGTTAAAAATGCACGTGTAAAGCATTCGCACAGGCACCTTTTTTCCAAGCACATGGTTTCGAAGCATAATTGTGCCCTTGCTAGTCATACCCAGACCACTCGTACCGACAAACCTCTTACCACATGCCGTATTTGAATTTTAATATTATGTAGATGGACATGATTAATTCATTAATTCATTAAAATAAATTCTTATTTTCTTTTCTTAAATTCTTTATTTTGTTTTGTTTCTTTAAACATACAGTCAATATTAAACACCAATGGCACAAACTTTGAATGCATCTCATGCAGAATTTAATTTGCTATCAGACGGTATATTGCAAGTTTGTGTAGCTATAATATTTTTCAAGGGAATGGCAATTACATCTGGCAAGGTATTTAAATTGCTATTAGCTGGTTTGAAGTTATTTCCTTGTTTAGAATTCCTGCCTGGACGATACTGTGTGCCTGGACAATAGTAGGAGACAGCGGACAGAAAGGCCGGACAGAAACGGACAGAAACGGACAGCGTTATTTGAATTTTATTATTATGTAGAGTAGATCTTATCAAATATTTTAAAAAAATTGGAAACTGTACTTGAGGTGAATAATTGTACCATTAATTACAAGTTAATTTACAGGAACATGTAATCACGCAGAATATACAGTATTATACCTTCAACAAGAAAGCACCATCTGAGTGGGGTTCAGTTTTTAAAATCTACAAAACATTACATGGTTCTTGGATGAAAAAAGTAAAACAAAAGAAGAAGAAATTGAATATAAAAATGGTGCACTTACGGCTTCCAAATCCCCAAACTTTATGTCTGCCTCTGAGTCTGTGTCACCACATGATTTACAGTGGTTACCTCTGAGTGTATTCACAAACCATAGTAATTGTACCTATCTGCCTAACCTACCTACATATAATAACATGTTCTCCATATTTGTGTGTTTGTGCAAATGAAGACGTTCCTCCATTCTTTTTTTTTGCAATAAAAATTTGAATGTAAAGGAAGTTTTTGATCTTTTTCTTTACCCTGTTAGATCATAGCACAAATAATATATACTCACCCAGTCTCTCTTCATCTTTTCCTCTGTCTCTCTTTTCTATTATATTTTTTTACGAGCTCCTCTCTCTCTCGAACCAAGAAAAAACTCAATTACACAAGATAAAAGAAGTTATACAGGATGTTTATACGGGAGACCTTGATTTTCCCTTCAATTTTCACATCTCTTTTCATTTTTAGTCCTCCTCTCATCCACATCCACATCCACCTCCTCTCTCCTTACAGTGTGTCTTCTTATTCGGTCTTTTCCCTTTTGACTTGACTTTATACTTACAGCTTAAGCCTCACTTCCTTTTCATTGAGTTACCTTTGATTACCATTAACTTGGAGGACTGACTCCCTCTCGCCTCTCAGCCCCCGTCTAGTCTGCCGCTCTCTGCCAGTCCTCAAAAGATACTATCAGCCTCCCATAAATGTGTTTATAGCGCCTTGTTAGAAATGCTAATCGTATCAGAGAGAGAATTCCGACTCGGAATCATGAAGTAATCTACCAATCTAGTTATACTATATGCCTATCTCCTCAAAATGTATTCTTTCTTTCCATTCCAAATCCCAATCAACAACTTCTACATACTTTTTTTCTCTCTACTTTCTACAGCCATGCTAATCGTGACGGGGCTACGGCTACATACTCTACGTTCTGAAAAAAAGAAGACGGAGAGAAAAGTTAAAAGTTTTTCTCTTCGTCTTCCCTCATCTCCTTTCATGTCATTTCATTTTTTTCTTCCCACCGATTTCATTAATTCTCCTCCCTCCTTCAGCATTCACCATTCAGCATTCACCATTCCATTCAATTACCTTGAATTCATGTTTAATGCACTACAAAAAAAATTCCGAGTATAAAAGTAAAAGTAAACTGGACCATTGAGAACAGACTCCTCCGCTGCTGGACGACAACTGTATTAAGTGTTCAAAAATTATTGACCCATTTATTTCTCGCCACAGTTGTTCTTTCTCCACTCTCGTCTCCTTCTGGGACTCTTCTGTTTGAGGAGGAGGGAGGGGAAGAGAAAGCCAGGAAAGGAAAGCATTAGCCAGCCTGAGTCAGGGCCAGGACCAGGGCTAAAGAAGTTGTATTCGTGTTTCTCCAAGAGCGTACAAACTGCAAAGACAAACTATGCAGTAGTAGTAAGTATCACAGTGGACGACACAATACATTACACACAAGGCAGCCAAATCCAAATCCAAAACCAAATATAAAGACATTCTTCTCGACTCTTGTGTTCCTGATGCAATGCGGAGGGAGCGGCTGGTCTCAGTCTCGGTAACATAAGCTTCTTAAAACTGAACCCAAAAGAGAGAGAGCGAGACGCAGAATTTGAGAAGTGAGAGAAATAAGAGTTTGTGTGTAGTATACCTATGTGTGTAGTCTGATCCTGATCCCAGGAATAGTGGTAGTGGATTGAGAGCAGTGGTAAATGTTTCCCCATATCTCGGCCCAGGCCAGTTTTTTTCCCATTATAATAGTGCCACAGTATCCATGTCATGTTGTGAAGGTGCACTATATAATGTACATGGTAGAAGTAGATACAATGACTACGATAAATAAGCTGGAATTTTGAGAGAGAAAATTTGTCTTTTGCCTTCCTGCTTTTATGTTTGTATCTATTTTTTATTTTCTCTTAGGGCACTTAATACATTTTACCCCTCGCCCCCCCCCCCTCCGTCTTCTCGTCCATACCATGTGTACTAACGGCAAGAAAATCTGTGAAATGGACAAGAATTTGCCCAGTCAAGTCTAGAGAGATAGTCAACATTATACTGTTGTTCATTGCATGGCATGGTCCCCTTGTCTTATTGTATTTGTATTTGCTCTCATGGAGAGTTGGACACATTTTATACTCTGTCTGAGTCAACATTATAGCACTCCGCTCCTACACCAGTACCAGTACCAGTCCAATAATGCACACACAGTATACAACTATAAATTCTCCTCCTTCACGTTCCCTATCTCCCGTCCTACAGGTTGATCTTGATATGTGAGGAAACAAAGACGGAGTCAGTCCAACGAGAGGAAGAGCGGATGCAATTTGTTATTTGTGAGGGGAAAGAGACGGCGAGAGAGAGGAGTTGAGGAGTGGCAGAGTAAGTATATAGAATATACTATATAGCTCTCATACATCCCATCCCGTCTATCAATGTTGCAAAAATAAATATAATAAATAATACATAAATATTTGATGTTCCTTGGAGCCTTGCACAAATTATTTGGTGAACTTTAGGGATCACACAGCTTCCAATTTCCGAGCAGAGCTCTTCGCCCTGTGTTGGTGTTGTTCTTCGTGTGCATAGTCCCAGTCCCATAAGTAGTCCCTATACCTCCTACCTACATACTATATAGATAGACATATTAGACCAGGAAATACAAAGGGGCTGTCTCAAAATCTCATTTTTAACAAGGTGTAATTTTTGAAAGCTCCCCCAGTTGGGCTTGTGTATGTAGTTAGCCGCGCTTTAAATCTATATATGGGACGGATGAGAATGTACTACATCAAAATTTTATCCCGTATTTCAAAACAATCGAATTTGTCGGCATGTCCCACGAGTAGTTTTAGGTTCATGCAATTTTTATGGAAGTCAAAATGTTTCTCACTCCTCCTCTCCCTTTCCTCTTCAACTCGGCTATCAAACGTGTTCAAAGTACTAAGGAATCTGGCCGAGCCTTGTTTACTAGGGAAAACATTCGGGATGCTCGTCCATGTACTCGAACCTGCGGAGTTATTAGAGTTGTGTGCTGCTCTGTTTTGCCTTTTGCGTGATGTTCTGCCCCATTTGTATCCGCGTGTTATTTCTGTGCTGTGCTCTGTGCTCTGGCCCGCCTTTATGTAGGACGAGGTAGCTTTGCCTTTGAGTGAAACAAAACGGGGAAATGTCAACTCTGTGACACATGATTACATTTACATGCGTCTAAAATTTCAATTTTCAACTTATGTGCCCTTATGAAAAACATATAAGGGAAAGGAAGGAAGGAAGCACAGAGCAGCACACGAGGACACAAAGAAAGACGGAGACAGACGGACAGGGACATGTACAAAGGCGGAGAGTACACTTATAAATAGTAATCCCATGAATTTATATGTACCTATATAGAAATACGAAACGATAATTGGTTCTTTGAAGCCATTATTTAAAAAAAAAATTCGCGTCTCTTTAGTTTTGATCTATCCACCCACGGTCACGTGTAAGTCCCATGAACATGCAATGCTGAATGTATGCATGCACCGGAAATCATATCCACTCTCTCTCTCTCTCTCCAGATGACTGTAACTAAGCGTTCAAAATTCCCTTTAAAATATTATAGGAGTTATAAAAAAGCAGGAATGACATTTATTCATGTCCAAATGGGATTTCATATTTCTTGAGCAATACTAAAGTACTTGGCTCTTTCCATATTCCATCTTCCGTGTGCATTAAATACCAATGAATTATGGACAATTCTTCATCAGTCTCAGCTCTGTCGTCCTTTAAAAGCCTATTTGATACGTACCTACCTACCTACCAATTCGTACGCGGGAAAGATTGAGCCTTCTCGTCTTGAGTAGATACAGCAGCGAAGGTGCTCATATAGCTTTAGCTTTAACCTACAACATTCCAAAACTAATGTAGGGACAGGGATGTGTGCATGATTTACGTGGCAAGTGGTACCATATTTATGAAGAATTTATTATCATTTGATGCTCAGTGTTTATGTTGATAGAATAATGGGAAGTAAGTGGAGTTACTCGTGGGCTTTGGTGTTTGGTTGGTATGGTAATGGTAATGGTCTACCTACTATGAGATTTGGCAGCTGAGGGAATGCTATGGTATGGTCTGAGCTGGCTTATAGTGTAATATGGTGGACTATGGGACTTTGAACTGCCGACTGGTACTGGTACTGGTACTGGTACTGGTACTGGTACTGGTACTGGTACTGGTACTGGTGGGGGTGAGAGACATAGTATCAGGTTTTATCATAATGAGTTTACACATCTCTTTAAATATTTGCAAACACTAATAGTAACAAGTATTTTCTATTTTGGAGAAGCTCCGCGAAAGGAGCTAGAGGAGCCCCGCTCCGGCTTCGGCTCTTCACACTCAAGAATAAGTCAACAAAAATTAATTAAGCTTTAATGGCAGTCGTCACAATAATTATTTTAATGATCAATTCTATCTCCACTTTCCTAGTACACTCAGTCACTCACTTCCTTCTCTATACTCAGAGACAGTACAGTTCCGTACCTAATCAGAGTCTTCAATTCAATCCACACACTTTGCACACACTCCACGTCCTCCTTTTCCCTTCCCTTTTACTTTTCGAGTCTGTCTGAGGATATGGGGAATGGGAAATGCATGTGAAACTTCCGACGATTAACGATTACTATTACGATTACGATTACGGCTATGACTATGACTACGACTAAGACTACGACTACTAGCCACTATATATTTCTTTTTTACTGCATCATAATTATTAGTCAGTTGGCAACACTCCAAACTCCACCACATTCACGTTAAATATCAGAGTCCCTCGTAAAAATTAAGTTACTCTATAAACGCTTTCAAATTTCCACCAATCTTTTTTCCTACTCGAGTATATTACACTCCTTATATATCTTGTCTATATGGCTGCCCTGTATTTTTAATTATGTAGGAGCACGCTCTCCAAGTGTCTAATCATCTCTACATACCTACACAAGGATGCACCTTCTCCTTTTCTCCAATTTCCTATAGAGGGGACTATACCGAACCAGAGCAGATACATATAATTACGTAGATATAAAATATACTTCCAAAACATATATGTACCATCTAATTATGTGGAGCTATGTAATATACGGGCTATTTATAACAAGTCCATATTGGTATTTTTTCTAGGTTAGGAAAACATACAAGGGCCTTTAGGAGTGGAGTTTATTGAGTGGGAGCAAGCGCGGATCCAAATGAGGGAGTGGGAGGGGGCTAAGATGGCTAAAATTATATGCGACCTTATAGCCCCTGGGAAAAACACAGGGGCATTTAATTCAAAATGACCGCCGCGTATGAATTAGCCCTCCAAGAACATAGTCTAGATCCGCGATTGGGAAAAGAGAGGAGAAAATAGCTGAGAGATGAGGAAGCTTGGTGAAGTTGGAAGTTGTCGAAACATTTGAGATGAGGAGAAAAGAGAGAAGAAAATAAAGAACTAAAAAAAAATGAGAGAGAAAAAAACTGAGTAAAATAAGAAGAAAAAAAGGCGAAGACGAAGAAGGTATTGTAAGAGGAAGCAGAGAGAGATAGCTCACCTGACACGGATACTGAAAGCTGAGTTCCAAGATAGAGCACCTTGTTCGTCCCATCCGATCACCGTTGGACTCTGGAAGATGAACAGGAATGGGTCCTTTGACCGTGAATGGAATGGCTTCTCTTCCACTCAGACTCATAGTATTATTACAAGGTAATTGAAGAATACTTGAAGTTTTGTCAGGATCCTTCCTTTGGGCTCGTTTCGTCGTCGTCGTCATCAATAAGATTCAGATGTGGTCTAAATTTTACCAATCTTCAGGAACCAATAACTATACCTCTCTTCTCCTTCACTACGTTCTCCTTCTCTCTCTCTCTCTCTCTCTCTCTCTCTCTCTCTCTCTTTCTTAACTTTTTCTCGATGATTGACTAGCGTTCCATTCCAACTCCACATCCAGCTCTTTCCTCCGTCTGCATGCGTAATGTGGGCTCCTTTAGAGATAAGAATTTTTGGACTGATCGCGGATGTGCTGAAGGATTCTCAATTCTGACGAATCAACAATCTATATATATTTTCTCGTTTTTTTTTCTATCTCTCTTCCTGTGTCTCTATCGCTATTGCCATGGGGCCCGTTACATGGAGATATGAGATCCTTCAAATCAAGCGGCCACTATCCACACCGCTCACTGAATTGACTCACTTTCTCTACGGCAATGTCACTATATGGTACACCTCTCCCAAATACTTCTTCCAGCTCTAGATCCCTTTTAACTTTACCAGTACTCACTGTACAAGTTTTCTACTTTTTTATTTTATTTTTATTTTTTTTACTTTTTTTTTACTTTTTATTTTTTACTTTTTTTTACATGGAAACTATTATGATTACTTGAGATGGTAGAGTCAGTGTTTGTATGTGTGTGGTGTGTGTATGTGTGCCTGTCTGTCTAGATACATTCTACGTTCTACCTGACTGGATGGATGACTGGTTGTTTGATTGCCTGACGGCTGAGGAGTGCATGACATGACCACATACGATTCGCCCCAACACAATATATTCTATTCTCGCAATCTATGGAGAATGATATTTATCTCCGATCAATGGTAATAGTCTGTGCCAGGAAGAAATAATATCGATCCATCTTAATACAGAAAGCCAGAGACGATCTTCCATCTAGTCAACTCAACGGACCCATTTTCAAAGACGACGTGCATCCAGGAGTAGGAATAGAGTAGTAGAAGTAGCAGTGTGTAGTATATCCCTCCAATAGCACAACCAGTGTCAGAACCAGCTTTACAAAACCAGGACCAGAAGCAGAAGCAGAACTAGAACCAGAACCAAACCCACCACTATCACCATCACCCGCAGCTCAGTCAATTCCAGAGTCCTAGCCCTACTTTCACCCGTGCAATCCTCCTAAATTCTACTTTCCCAAACCATCATTATTTGTGCACCTAACCTTTCTCTACCTTTCCCTTCGCCTCCCCTCCTTATCAGCCGCTGTATCTCCAGCTCCACATTGAGTTTACATCCAAATTGTACTCGTACCTACGTAGTTTTGAATGGTGACATCGTGACATGCATGTCATAACGACATTTAATGCACTGCCTCATATTCATTTCAATCATCACCGGGCCCCGTCCTCCCGCCTCAGCACAGACACTAGCACACATTATATTACATCACAGTCAGAGCACAAAATTAGAATTACTCATATTCCGTGCAGCGGCAGGGCAGCCAATGAAAGTCATAGTAGTCAGTCGAGAATAGAACCCAGTCACTTCCATCACTCTTGAGAACGAGGACGAGGACGAGGAAAAAGAAAGAAAGAAGGAAGGAAAGTATCAAAAACAAAAATAACCAAATCAAAAATGCAAATAGGATGAGGAAATTATGACAAGTCCAAAACGCAAATCGAAACGGAAGAGTGAATAACAATACAAAAAAAAACTCAAATTCTGGAAGAGAAAAGGAAGGAGCCCAGGTAGCTTAAAAAAATACTATCTAATCTCGTGGAATCATAATAGAATGAGCATCTCGATAAAAATTGATTATCGTGTTTCCAGTCAAGCTTTCATTATAAAAGAATCTATTCATCCCCTCCTCCAATTACATTTTATATGGTTGAAAGAACAATTACCTTTTGTGTGTGTGTGTCTGTAGAAAGAAACCCAGGGATTTATCTTCATCTTTTAGCCATCACGCTATACTCCCAATCCAAGAATAAATATGAGAATGAGGAACTTAATAGCAGGTCTAATTCTAATATATATTTTATACTATGTAGCAAATGCACATGTGCTCCCCTGATGTTCGCACATGCTACATGCATCATCCTCTTCCTCCTACTTTCTTCGAATAATACGCTATAATTTCTATAGGCTCTCATTTGAATATGATTTCGGTCTGATGGGTATAGAATTCAAATTAATAATAGTAAAGTATTTTGCATAGACATACTATGATTTCTTCAGGATACATAGATCAAACTAATACTAAAAAGTATTCTATACTATTGGAGGAGCATGAGTCATGGAAAATGGAGATTCAATAAAATGCTGGATGTATAGGCGAGGAATTCTGCAACACACAACAAAAACTCTGAAGGTCTCAAAGTTTAATTATGCAACATCCGATTTCATATTCCATTGCCGGAGTCAATCCCAATCCCGTGTATATGTATATAGGTATGTGAACTCCCTTGCCCAACCATCCCATTCTCAAAGATGCATTGACACACGGAGGTGGTGGCTATAATGTGTGCTGTAGGTCGGTCCCTAATAAATATTCTACGTCTGTCATATTCATGTGGACAAGTTTGGATGAAGCTAAGGACGCACTCATGCAATGCACTGTCTACTGCTCAAGGTGAACCCACATTTACAGATTACAGCTTAGGTGCATGTTATACTGTATCTTGTCTTGGCGTCCGCCCGGCTCTTAAGCACTCCGCCATACCTCATCATAACTCGAGCCAAGAGCAAGAGAAACAAGTATGAGGGAATGGAAATGAGAGCATGACAGAGTGAGCATAGAGCAGAGTGAGTCGGGAGTGAGAAGACAGGCGAGGAGGACATGGGATTTTATAACTAGTGGAAATAAAGTTAACTAAAAACCGCGATTACATCCTTTTTATTATTGTAGAAATTCTCAGCATGAGCTGGGATGAGATGAGAAACCATATTTACAACCAAAGCCATGCTTTCCTTCATCTTCATCCCGTCCCTCGCTCACTCTCATTTCAATTCACGGTGTGTAAGTACCACCACCATCACTACCACATGCATCCTCAATCCTCCCATCCCTATTATCCCCATGCTCAGCGAGGGAAAGGAGCGAGTGAGTCTCCTTGAGAGTTGGAAGGGAAGGGAAAAGAAAGGAGATCCAAGTATTTTGAACACGACATGACTGGAATTTTATGATGTTTCCCCTCAAACAATTTTTTCTTTATCTCGGCGTCGTCGGTTGGCTATAAGACTCTGGCTTTGGAATTGGAACTGGATCTCGTCCATAGTTATGCACGTTCCATTTCGGCTTCACAAAGAACTTTTTAACAAACAAGAAGAACCAAGGATTTTTAAAGTTTTCTTCCAGTATTTCCCAAAGAAGATCCAGAAGACAACAAGTACAGTATAGTTCGATCAGTACAACTGTATAGTTCCATATAGTCATCACAGTGCCCATCGCGCCGTGCAAAGTTTTCTCAATGTGTAGGCGTGGAAGGAGCTCATTCACCATACTTAGCTGAGAGAGTAATCTGCACTACTACTTAAACAGAGTCATTTGGATTTCTCTCCACTCTGAATCTGTCCATATTTCCATAATTATTATGCATGTATGTACCTATGTAGGTAGGGATAATGCATGCAGTTAGATTTAGATGTGCGTGGGAAAATAATGGAAATGATGCATAATATCCGCCCCGTCCTCGTCCATATATTATAAACAACAACAACAACAAATGGAAAAAATTGCGCATAGCCATTAGCTATGTATGTAGACTATAAAATGGATATATTATAGAGAACAACCCCTTCCTTGTTTTTCACTGCAAATAATTTTTATTTATATTTTTTTTTTCAACTCTCGAATAATAACATCTCTCGCATATTCAGAATACAACAATATAACTAATAGTAATAATAATAATATGTTTGTTTTTAGTTATATATGTATATGTATGTAATAATAATAATATAATAATAATAATTCATAATATAATAATGAATTCATGAATTACAATTATCAATTAATAATAATACTATATAATTACATATATTTTTGCATGTATTAAGAGTCCTATTTTTTTTGAGGACGTAGTATATTTCTTTTCTCTTTTTATTTTTGTATCGATATTTCAATTAATATTGTTTTATAATTATTATGCTACTTTCTTAAGTATAGTATATTTTTTTTTAAATACAATATAATAATTATTATATATTAATAATATACATGTAATTTAGGCAAAACATGATGACGGTAATGTATGATTAATTATATATGTATGTATAGTAGAGTAATCATGGAATGTGTGAAACGGATTGAAAATAATAGAATGACAATTTATTTTTTTAATTATAGCAATAAAAATTAATCATGAGAAAGATTTCTTTTCTTTTTTCTAATGTTTATATATATTTTGTTACTTGGAATGACTGTAATTTGACATTGAAACCCTTTTCCGCCTTCTTTCCTTCCTTCCTTCCTATACTTTAATTCATGGTACTTTTGTATTCCTTTCCTTCCTCTCCCTTTATCTTTCCTCATTTCACATAGGATCTTCCCCCTGCCTTCTGTTCTGTTTCAGCCTCAAATTCAACGTTTCCGAGATTGACAGTATTGATTGACACTGTTGAATATTATTATTTATTTTTTGTTGTGTAGTTTATTTTCTTTTTTTTTGTTTGTATCTTTGCGTTCAAATTCATAATACAAGAGTACGGAATTCCTCATTGTTTTGTAAGTAGATGAATTTTTGTATTGTACAGATGTAATTACGTAATTATGATATAGGTAGTATGTAATATAATGATGGAATAGTATATATATAGTTCGATCTAGCATGGAAAAATGGTTTGCCATATCATTTTAATTAACTAATACGCACACACGCCACGAAAACAAAACAAAAATTAACACAGGGCCCGTCTTATATAATAATATATAGTATATATGTATATAGTAGAAAGTATAATTTGAGTTTCAAAAAGATGAAATGAAAAAATTCTCCTATTTTTGTATAATATAGCTGTTCCTTCTTTCTATGTCTATATAATATAGTGTTGTAGCAGATGTAGCTGTAGAGTAGTAGTAGTAGTAGCAGCAGTACTTGGTATTATTTTCGTAAAGCAGCTGTCACCGACGACGAAGTGGGTAATAATGTAGTGGCGATATACATGTATAGTATATAGTTGTATAGCCAGCCCCGAGCCAGAGCCAGTGCCATAGACAGACAGACAGATAGATAGAAAGAGCGTATATGTATATATGTATGTAGAGCCACACTTGTATTTTTTTATAGGAAATATTTTTAACTGATCATATAACTGGTATATATGTATGTATAATTGTATATGATGATTTTGATAATGATAGGACACCATATTATGTGTATGTACTCTGTTCGGTACGGTACAGACCGGTGCGGGTGTGTGTGTGGTTTAGATGGGAGTAGAAGGGGAGACTAGAAACTGAAAACAGCTCTCAGGTTTTTTTATATTTTTTTTTTTCGCACTTGAACCAAATTAAAAATTACATTGTGGAGCCGCTACTCAAGGCGAGTCGTTTCATCTGCCTTATTGCTGCTGTTGCGTGGTACGCATTCTGCAAAAAAAGAACAAAGACAAATGTCATTCATCGCCATCATTCCCCCTCTCTCTCTCTCTCGCTCTCTTAGCCACTGTAAAAATAAATCAATATTAATTAATTCCATTTCGGAGCACATCAAAAAAAAATCAAAGTAAAAAAAAATACTATACAAAAACAGTCAGCATTTCCTTGAGGCTAACTATACATCATTATAATATATTTAGAAATATATAGACTATATATATAGAATATCACTTGCAACACGAACATATTGCACAGCATCTAGCCATTATGTACATTGAGCAACTAGCCATCACATCATCCTGACAATAATAATAATAATAAGAATATATCAAACTTATATTCTCTATCTATATAATTATATGTACTATATATATTTAAATGATATGCTTCCAATCCAAAAAAAACGACTTATCACAACAATCAAAGACGTAGGCTAATATATGCTGCTATGCACAATATTTACAGGCTCTAATAAGTACCATTAACCATTAGCCATTACCATCATTACCAATTATTATCTTTACATTAAGAGTATATAGTATCATCAGCACTAGCCTGTGCAGAGTCATCTAATTTTAATGGGCAGTCTTACTCTGTGTACAGTACAGTACATTGCATTGAAGTGGCACTCCGATTGAGTGAGCGTATGTGTGTGTGTGTGTGTAGTTGTTTGTGTATGCGAACAATTGCAATTTGTGTAGTGAGTCAAACAACTTGTGGAGACTACAGATAACACTAGCAGGTTACACAGTGGAGCATCTAACAACTATAATAGAAAAACTCATAGCTCTAGAAAAGAATCTAACTAAATGTGTGTGCAGTGTAGATTCTTGAAAGGACGCAAAAACTAAAAAAAAAAAAAATCTTGTCCCTTACATATTGAAATTTTACTTTGAGATGACAAGAGGGAGAGGAGAGGAAAGGAGGGAGGGAGAAGTAGCAGTAGAAGGAGACGACAAAAAGTTAGGGAATTGAGAAAAAGGAAACTTACATATTACTTATTTTATACAGTTAGTGAATGTGAGAACTGGAGGCTCCAAGTAAAAATCAACATGAGCCAAAAAAAAAACCAAGCGATGCGAGCGAGCTCGCCAAAATTCATTGTATGCACGTACTCTGTCCACGTACTATAAGTACCTACCTCGGTACCTACATATTCTAAAGACTGACTGAGTAAATATAAGCACAGGAATTGAGTTACGGCTCAACTTTGTAGCTCAGTGCTCAATTACGACAGGAAACTCGACTTGGACTTGGACTCGACGAGTCCTTCTGTGTACATACGTAATAATATCTGTATTTCAATGGCTACTCCATACGTACAAGGTTCTGTTCTACTTTTCTTGAATTACTCTCTAGCTCTGGGCATTAGAATTAAGTGAGGTCCTTCGGCCCAACACATAATATCATCATCCGCTGAGTAGTGCCAGTAGTGTGTCATGTCATGTACATACATAACGAGGTAGAGTAGCCACAAATATGGACTATATGGACGTCTGTGTACATGAGTTGACAACTTGGAAGTTAAAGTAGAAATCAAATACAATTTGCAATGTAGCTATTTACAATTACTACTTATTTGGCAGATGGATTCGGATTCTATTTCTTTCCATTTTTTTTGTGAGAAGAAACTTAGGGGATGCTCAAGAGAGAGAGAGAGAGAGAGAGAGAGAGGTTTATCGTTTGAATCATTTCTCCTCTCCTCTAACGTCTAATGTTCGAATTCGGAATCAGGATTCATGACAAGTTCGAGTTGGGGAAAATATTATGTGACAATACCATCATTCCAACAACAACAACAACAACAACAACAACAAAAAACCTCTATCGCCCTACATCCCCATACATGTATTCTCAAGTCTTCTTCCTATTCACATTTCTCATTTCTCTGGCTGAGAGTCTTCCCGGGACATAATATACATAACTAAGATGGTCGACATTGGGGAAAGAAATTGTGCCTTTGACTTTTCTCACAATTTCCCAATAAAATAGAATGTCATTACAGGAGGACACAGCTGATATACATACAGCAAAGCAGTAGGACTACATATTGTGTGCATGTGGAGTGGTAGACTGCATTATCTCGGAGAAAGGAGGAGGACAGCTTTCTATGTAGTAGGATGGTGGACGCGATGGGGATGGTAGTGTGAGAGGAATGATAGGAGAGGGGCTGCTTCCAATGCGGTTCAATGTGTGAAATATCTCCTACACAACTCAAACTCAAATATATGCAGTTCGTACAGTGAAACTTTTCACGCATCATTTACTCTTTGGTTTTCCTCAGAAACTCTGTGGACAAAATTTCCTCAACGCTTCTCATTTTTTTCTCTTACCATACAGCTTTGTCCCAAACTCGAAACAGGATTTACACATATTACATAAGGATCCCTCATGGCTATTGGCTACCATTGGCTATGGTTTTGGCGATCATTCCCATTTTTTTCTCTAAGGCATTGCACTCTATAAGCTATGCATTTCTATTGCTCTATATAGTCTATTTATAGGCGTACACCAACTCCTATTTAAGGACATTACATCACAAACAACAACATCCAGTATGGTACATTGAGGTATATCTTTACATGGAGGGAGTACACAAGTATATTTAGTATAGGTCCTACACAAGGTCGTTCAAGTCCTATTTAATATTTATACATGACGTATATCTATATGTAGCTGCACACAGATGATTTAATGTAGCGGATGGTTGGAGTGAAGAGACAGGTTCTATGGAAATATAAGGTAATGGGTGGGTAGGTACGTACCTATACGTACAAGGAAAGGAGCGGTGATGTTCGTGGTAGTGCACAGTGGTTCGAGGGTTCGAGAGTCGAGTGTGTGGTTCTCTGTGTGTGTGCCCACATTTTCCCTTGGTTCTTTCTCCTAGTGGGGTTTGCATTTGGGAAAACGAACGGAGAAAATTTCAAATCCAAGTATTAAAAAAAACGTTGAAAGAATTTGAACGTGGAAACGAGAACGTAGTGTACATATTCCCAAACATATGAACTAACAAAAAAGAAATTCTTCTTTTTTTTTGTAAGAAACTATACATTTTTTAAATGTATGATGATAAAGAACTAGTAGTACGTAATAGCCTACCCTATATAGGTATACTATATTTCCCCCTTCTCAAGCTTTAAAAGCATTCGTAGAATTAGGGCTTTCTTAAGTTTTATAATCTGAGCCAATGTCATGTGAATTGTACGCTATAAAATGAAAGAAACAAATATACCTATATTGCAATTTTCTTGTAAGGAGCTCCTTTCTACAAGGATTTTTTTATTTTTTCTCCATCGATGTAAAATAAAAAGAAGGAAAAAAGGAACCAATTTTTATTTTTTATTTTTTTTTGCATACTTGTAACATATTATAACGCAATCGATTTGAATTTCGATTTTGATGTCGACTTCCATTTCCACTCTTATGTGGAAAGTACGAGTACTTCTCACGCCCTCATGACCCACAAGGGGAAAGGGGCTGAGTCTCTACATAATTCTGATTCTATAACTTTGACTCTCCATAAATCCTTCTTGTTTTTTTTTCTTATGTATTCAGAGGGATTTACGACTCTATTCTCCATCCTTTTTTTTGTACACATTGGAATTTGATAAATTCATACAAAGAATTATTCTCATCACACAACTGCTTTTTTTTCAGGGGAATACATATCACTCATGAGTTGTTTCTATTTAGAGGAGAGCAGAGCAGCTATATAGAAATGGGATGTAGCTAAAGGCTCATGTAGATTATATGAAAGTGAGCCGGTACTGGTGCTGGTACTGGTGGAGTGAGTCAACAGGGAGAATTTTCCTGTGCCCTCACCACTCCACAGATATTATGCTAATAACACACAACTCTTCAAAGAGTGATGCTCTGTCAAGCCTTAAACTAATGGAACAGTGACTTTACGGAATATACGCAAAACAAAATCTTGGTGACATGTACAAACAACAAATACAAGATACAACTAAGGATTTACACAGAGACACACACAGAGAGACAGAGAGAAAGAGAATATTTTTTTACACAGTACAGGATCCTGTACTACTCTCTGCATCATGTATAACACTCCTTGTAACGTTGTAACCATTAGCAGCAGCATTTACATACAACAGGTTCAATATTTTAACATTAAAGTGAAACGTATAGGTACAACCAACCGACCAACCAACCCGAGAACCTTACGACTACACGCAGTTTATCTTTTTAACACACTGTGTGCCTTTAAATAATTAGAAATGCAAATAAGAAATGAGCAAAATGCTAATCGGAGTCATAGTCAGAGAGCATATAGCATTATATGGAAGAGCTCGGGCTCGGGCATGTTCCCTGTCCGCACCACACTCTCTCTCTCTGCGGCGAGAGTATCAATAGAAATATAAAACTAACAAGAGAAGAAGACCAAGACCAAGGTAAATAATTGTACAGGATTACTAACCAGCAGACCAGATTACGAAAATGAAAATGAATATGATGAGTCCCTTAAAGCTCATCGTTCTGGAGAGTATCATTCCCTTAAAGCTCATCGTTCTGGAGAGTATCATCTCTACTGATGTACATATATATAGTATCTAGTGGAGGAGTGGGAAGTTTAGCAAGTAAGTGACGGCATTCATGTCTCTCTATTCTATAGCACTATACACACACTGATATCAAGCCGCGGAGCCGATGTATAATATTACAATCACTTATACATGAAGATTACAAGGTTCGTGTCCCGTTCCACGAAAACATGATAATATTTACATTTTCTTATGCTACATAGACACAGTACTATGACTACAAATTTAAAATACATACTTGTGTAGATACATATAATACACCATTTAGCTTAGAGAGAGAGAGAGTACTCACAAGTAAGTATGTACAAGTCGGGGAAATATATACATATATAGAAAAGAAAATACAAAGTTAAATTTATGCGAGAACAGAAATCAATGCATGCTCTCCATGCAATTCTTTGAGAACCTCTCAACATGTAAAATATATATTATATAACATAACAAAAATAACACAGTCAGTACAGTTTAGTACCTATAGGTACCTACCTACTCATCTTCATGCTTTTCTTGTCTAAAAACAAAATGTATGAATACAGAGTCAAAGTAACATAACATAACATAACAGAACCTACTAAATGTTTTAGGTATATGATTTTAATACGGATCATGTACACACAAAAAGTTTTTGAAACTCACTCAGCATAGTACACACACATAATGAAAAGTACCTATAAAGTAAATAGAACACAAACACAGGTTACAGCCTAACAAGAAGTTTCTTTTTTTTTCGTTTAAATAATATTATATATTTATATATTTATAAATTAAATAAATAAAAAGAGCTTAACATTTACAATTTTCAAAAAAAAACAAATTAAATAAACATAATCTTATTTACATTGCAAAAATAGACATGGAGTGCCACAGAAAAAAAAATGGGGCACTAATCCGAATGAGTACAAACCAACTACAATCTAATATAATATGAATTTTAACTACTCATAAAATTACAAGCTAAATACACTATATTTTTTTATAAAAACAATTTATACGGTTACAGTTACAGTTACAGTTAAAGAGTCAGAAGTGAGAAGTGACTACTACTATGTAAATTGGTACTTTGGCCGTCAATGTACATATATATTCGTGAAAAATTCATTTGAGTGGAGTTGATGAGCTTTTCCAAACTTTACCAATTCCCAACGACAACGACAACCACTGACTACGTAATGTGTGGTAGACAGAGGTATTATTGTAAGGAATTAAATGTGGAGACTGATACAAGGCTCACTCCAATCCACTGGGACAATCAGTAATGATGCGCCAACTACTTTGGAAAGGAATTACTTAGGATAGATATTTAAATTTGGAGAATATTGAATTATCTGTGTCGAAAATACAGAGGGAGGTAATATGTACATTCAAAGACAGAGAAAGAGAGAGAGAGAGTTGTATTCGTGAGGATAGTGCTGGTGCTGGTGATGGTGCTGAGTGCTGACGAATACGACTACGACTACGAATACGATTGCATACAAACCACCTACTAGTTACTGGGTTCCTTCCACTGGTAGAATGTAGAAGAAACGGAGGATCGATTTAAACATGTATGAAAGTTGACTAAAGCCAGATAGAGAGAGAACTAGAAACGAGGGAAATTTTTGTTCTAAATACACTGAAGCTACTGGAGAGGAAATGGAAATGCTTTGGCTTTGGCAATGGCTATAGACTAAATCTACTGATCGTGAGTGAGAGAGAAACAGAGATGGAATGATGGGAGATCGAACGAGACTACAAGTGAAACACAGATAGTAGTGCAGTGTGCAGTGTGAGGTTCATTTATACATGTGTATAGGCGTGGGTGAGTTGGTCCTTTCCTTGGTGGAGTAGGTACACACAAACATACGGAGTGAGTCAGTCAGTCAGTCAGTCAGCCCAGCCATGTGCGGAGAGTTCTAGAATTCTAGAATCTAGAATGGACTTTTATAGTATTGATGTTGCTCTTGCACTTGGATCTCTCTCTCTCTCTCTCACAGCAGTATTGGCTTGGCATTGGGACTGGGACTGGGACTGGTACTGGTACTGGTGATGATGGTGAGACTTGATGGTGTGGGACGAGCATCTACGTCTCCTACATATATCTGAGGACGACAATACAAATACAAGCTCTCCATACTTAAGTCGTGAGTAAATAGAGGAGTGAAGGGAGTAGGGATCTAATCAGTCTGGTGCGGGTCTAATGTGCTAATTTCATTATTTCCTGAGTTAAGACCTCCCTTCCCATTTTTGTTCCTTCTCTCAACATCTCTCTCTCTCTCTCTCACCCAGCTGACTCAAACATTTTCAATCTGAGACAGGGACAGACATGATGAGGAGAATTATAGGAGGAAGAGGAGCATGAACGTGTCATGGAGTGTCACCCAGTCAGACACATGGAAATCCAATTCAATTCTAATTATCTCGTAATCAACATTCCTCATGTTCCGCTCTCTAACTTCCTAATAAGCATCTAATATTTATAAAAAATCCCATCCTTTGTCAAGTTCAGGTAGAGGGACCTCCACATGGAGAGACGCAGGACACACGGGAGAGAGGCTTCTACTCTCTATGTTCCATTAATTTCTATTTATTCAGATGGATGCGTCTACGTCTACAATCTATATAGCACGGCTATACATTATGCACCGCTCTCACCTCCTTCATCCCACGTAGGTACTATATGACCTACGTAGATCCCACTCCTATTATTCCCAACTCTACACTTTCCAAATACTCCTGAACATGAACAGGAGACTAAACTTGAGCTCACTCGCTCTCCAAAAAGCGCATCATTTAATTCCATATTTCCGCTAGAACAACACCAATATCCAGAACCAGAACCAGATCCACTATTCCGACTATTTTACTCCTTCCCTAAATTCCAAGCCCAAGCTCCTCTCTCCCACCTAATCCCCCTCCCAGTATAATCATAATCATGAACGCATCAAGTTACAACTTACTTCAGGATCTGGAATATAGGTGTGTGCCTACTTTGATTCTAACTAGGGAAAGTTCATTCCTGTATTACTTACGTAGGTGCTTTGAGACTGTATAAGCCCGCCCATAGCAAAGCCAAAATCCATTCGCACAATGGAAATGGAATACCCTTTATATATATAGGAGTTTCTCGAGTAAATAATTGATATGTGAAAGGAGTCTGGAGTTCCAACTCCAGAGAGAAAGTAGCTCGCTTCAACATATTTGCACAGGTAATATATAAAATTATCCATGAAACATAAACAATATTACATCTTACGACATACTAAATTAGTTTGGCAACTGGTAAAGGATTTTGACTCCATATGCTCACGTAAGCCTCCAACGGATGTGTGAGTACAAAAAAAACAGAGAGAAAAGGACCATTATTGGAACAAATGGAACTCCGGACACATTATTAAAGGAACTTTTTCCGCATTCCTCCCTTAAGTTACAGTGATCATTAGTGAAAACTTTTTAATTCTTTTTACAATCTCGGGCAGGATGTACGTGGAGTAGTAACCATAGAATATTCATATAGTTTAGGATTTGTATTAATATTTTGTAGATATAGCTCAGGGCGATCTCTGTCTTTCTTTCTGCCTGTCTGTCTTTCTTTCACTTACTTTCCTTTACAAGTACCTCACATTTTGGGAAAGTTGGTCTTTTAAAAAGAGCTTCCTATCCACCTATACGTAGCTCCTTAGACACCTTCCTTTCTCCGTCATCCCTTCCTTATTTATTTAGGTAGGTAGGTTAGGTGGAGTACTACAGAGGAAACAGCTCGGGATTTGGACGGCTCTCATCATAAATACATAATGAAGGACGAGAGTTAAACTTGAATGAAAATGAAAACTTGTGAAGGTTACTGATTTTGATTTACAAAGAATGAGGAGCTGAGAGAGAGAGAGAGAGAGCTGAACTGTCGGAGCAGCACACAGTCAAACATTCCCCACAGTCCCAGTCGTAATTTTCAAAAACGACCCCATGAACTCTAATGTTCAGCCGAGCACAAAAGAGGTTTGATTACTAAATAGCTAAACTTTCTTCAAATGCAAATTGCTTTGGATTAGCGAGGAGAGCCATTTAACAAATCCTACACTGGACTCTCTATATCTGTATATATTCCAATTATTATGTAATGTAACTCTAAATATTATGCGCTCTCTCCAAATTCTTAGATTTTATAGAGTCCATAGGCCCAGGCTCAGAATTTCCTGGAACAGCAACTTCTACAGAATTAAGCACTCATCACATACACACACACACACATGTCCAATACAAATCGTGTTACAAGACGGGTGGAGGTGGAGGGAGGCCGAGAGCGACACCGGCACGATACGATGATGCAGCACAGTAGTGTGAATGAATGTAAAGAATTTTCAATTTATTCACAGTAAAGTGCTCCTTTTCCCAGCTCTAAAATCTAACCTTTCCTTGTTCAATAAGTAAAATATGGAAACCTTTACTCCTATTAAACTCCCTGTGTACAGTACAGACAGATATATGTCTACTTGGGAGGGCACGTAGCATGTCTCGGCCTACACAGAGTACCATATAGGAAGTCGGAAGAGTAATAACTGCACCTACTTGTGAAATCTACGCGAATACGGACATCAAGAGTGTATTAATACATCTGTCTACAGATACTTCTCTTTGTATACTCGAGTGTAATTGAACGTCTCCCGTCCTCCCGTCCGTCTCACTATCTGCACGTAAGCTGTAAAGCATCCTGAGCACTGAGTAGGAGTCAGGAGTAAGTAGAAGTGAAGACGGGGACGGGGAGAGCCTTCATATGGGAGCTGGAAGGTAGATAAATTACGATCTAGAAAAGGAATTGACTCTATGACTGACGAAACGCCTCGTACGTCAATAATAAATCACTTTACAGTCTAGTGGTGAACACGGTTATGGCTGGAGAGAGAAAAGAGACGAGAGAGAGAGTGCTGTGCAAAAGTCAAAAGTAAAGTTTCGGGTTCAAATGAAAAGGTCCGTTACTCCCGTGTTCCCTTTTATTATGGACAAAGAGTGAAATGTGACTCGAGTGAATGTAGTGAGGAAGCAGGATCATCATATGATATAGAAAGTGATGATGGGAAGAAAAGAGAGAATGAATAGAGAAATCTATATAGATGCAGTCAACCATATATATATCGACATGTAGCATATAGCACTAAGGCACATAAACGAAGAATTTTTTTATCAGAATCACAAGAGTACGACGATGAATTAAAAGACCAAGACGAGCACAACAGTTAAGTTGAGTGAGTGAAATACAAAGTAAATTATATAGGTCCATATAATAGCAATCATAATCCCATCAAATGTGCTTGTAACACACAAGCTCGTTTTTCATCCTCCGCTCCGTCGTGATGATTTTACAAATTTACAAAAAGATATTACAATCATGTTGTTGGATGGATGGGTGAAGTGGATGAAAAAGAAGGAGGTGGAAGGAGTAGGAAAAGGAATGGAAACAATTAAAAAATTGACTATGTATTAATGGTAGGCGAGGAGAGAAGGTTATAGGCACTAGCTGGCACGGCCCGGCCGGGCCCGGCCCTATCCAATGATTCAAAGGGATTTATTGGATCAGACAGACAGTTGAATAACTTGAATACACAATACAGAAATACTCATTTGTGGGATAGGAGGGCTCCTTAAAGAATTCACAAAGGAAAGGAAGTGAGTTTTGGAAATTTGGAAAAATCCAACAAAAGAAAATTACTATAAAGATCCTTTCAAGTGGTACAAAAAGGAACCGGGACCGAGTTAACGTAATAAAGATGAGATGATGAATCAGGTAAAAAAAAAAGATGTATTTCTTTTTTCGGAAGTTTTAAAAACCAATAAAGGTAATTTATTACAATATCTCCATCTTGAGACTCGATTCTCCTCGAGATTGAGCATCTATCAAAATTGATTCAATATGCCTACCTATACCTACCGTTTATTCTATGCTAATGCCCGGGACAGAAATAGTTCGGGAATCGATCATAGTTCTCAACCATTAGGGAGGGGGAGGGAGCGTATAATTGTAATATAATCTCACAGGTTTTTTCATAATTTGCCACATCCTTAATTGAACGAAAAATCATTCTTCCTGGCGTTCTGCATTAAAACAGCTGCCATCAATCAGGGTTGACATGCTTTCATTACTAGCGCTATGCAGATTCGTAAAATATACTATTACCTACTTTAGTCTGTAATAGTAGGGTCTGCTATATAGTGCGCGGGTATGAGAGGTCTCGTCGTCAGTTTGGATAGTGCGCGGGGCGTACTATTATAGGATGTACGGTACCTACCCATAGTTTATCTATGTAGGTAAAGCAGTTCAATTTGAAATTTGGTTTCTAGTGGAACAAAGTCAAAGGGAAAAGGGGTACGAAGAAACATGTAGACGGATTATGATTTGGTTTGTCTTTTGAGTCAGCGAAGAAGGTGAACGATGAACGGTGAACAGAGATGCAAACAAAAAAAAACAACAGTTTGCGTGCCATGAGTGCATCAGACTAGAATAGGAAGGAAGTAAGTAAGACGAACGTCATTATTTGGTATCATTTTTGTTTTTCAATTCACAAGTCTACCGCAGCTATATATATTCTTACTTTCTTTTTTACAACACCGATACCGATACCGATACCCATACTCATACCAGCCGACAAGCTACATATGTATGTACCTACATATATTATAATATTCCAAACTGCGGGAAGTAGGATTTATTGGAGTGTTTGCCCGTAGTTGTATTTGCTATATACCACTATTATAGTACTAGTACCATTCCCGGAAACTACTTGAGCGTAAAAATAAATAGAAGATTTGAAAAATGTGTTAGTGCAACAAAAAAAAGAAGAAGAAAAAAGGATAAAAACAATAATGAAAAGAAACATACGGTAGAATAGCACAGTGGCAAACTCACATGGATAGATTTCCAAATAATAATATGATATTCTCCTGTCGAACTCTCGAACTCGAACTAGACATACTATTCATTCAGCAGTCAGAAGTCTAACAGAGACACACTGTCTGGCTATACTGCGTGTCTGCGTGGAAATTGTGAAAATACTTGAAATTCTTCCTCGTTATTTTTTTCCCCCTATTTACCATGTTTTATAGTCAAGAAAGAAAATAAAAATCAAAGGTAAACTGTAAACACGCACAGTTGGAGGGATCATCAAAAAATAACTCGATTCTCTCAGTCTCCATTTCTCAATACTTGAAAAATACACGATAAAATGTAAACTTTTGACAAAACTAAATCAAAATCGATTTTTACATAACAATAATAATAATATGTCCGTGCTTCAAAATGAATGGTTGGACTCAAACCAAAAGGAAAATTGTGAAATTCCAAAGGGACCGACAGTGACGACCACCTCCTCTGGGCCAGCACGACTTTGAACGACGTCAAGAGAAGAAAAAAGAAGTCAACGAGTTTTTTTTTGTTGGAGTTTATACGAAAAATCATAATCTCGACATTTATTTTATGCTCCGTTCCCCAAGGTCAACCCACACTACAGAAACAAAATCAGTGTACTCATGGGCTTTATGAATCAGCAGGAATAAGAGCGAGACAGACTTCTCGTTTGGCTTCTGACGTTTGAAAGAAGAGACGAGAAAAAAAATCTAGGGAAATTACATATATACTTGGGAGTTGTGAGTTGTAACTGGACCGGAAGCACGATAGATCCATAATATACAGCTCTCGCACTCCTACTGACTAGAAATATTATATTCGAGAGAGGCTCTACTGACTAAGTAATAGTAATAGACGTACCGTGAAAAGGACTCCTGCCTCAAAAAAAGTCTCAAGATACACAGTAGTGTGTGTATCTGTATTGTGCAAGATGAACGTATTGGATTTCCCATTTCACTGTATATAGGGAGCTAACGAGTTCATTCTCATATACAAAGCCACACAGTTATGATTTTAAGGCAAGGAAATATAAAAACGTGGGGGGAAAAATATGAAAATAAAGACAAATCGATTTTGTGGTGATGTATTCAGGTGTACCCACACCCACCTATAGAGTATTAGTACTACGGGACACGGGCTCCATGCAACACTAGTTAAGAAAAGAATTGAAGCAAGTTGTGGAACATATTATAATATACAAAGTTTAGGTTCGGATTCGGATTCGGATTCGGATTTTGAACAAAGCCTATAATATAGTACGAAAGTAAGAAACTTTTTTAGTTTACTTTCAAAGATTTAGATTAGCATGTCGAATCAGTGGTGTTTTTGTACATTTTTTTTGGGGGGGGGGGGCTCCCGAATATATAAATTTTTTTCTATAAATTATATTATACTGAAAATGAGTAGGAATAATAGTACCAGTACCACAGGTAAAAATGACGTTCGACTTAGCTTATACAGTGTAGGGAAATAATTAAATATAGGTATGTATATACAGTCTATATAGTACAAGGAGGGACAACATTAATCAGAGCGAAGCTGAGTTGAACCGAAAACCGAACTGCGAACCTTCATCGACTTCTTCCTCTTGAATCGGAGTACATCGTTTGTCGTCGATGTCCATGCTGTTTGAGCTACTTAGCGCTAATCTTTGCATCTTGTGAACCATGGCAATCGCATGCATTAGTTGCTGGAATTGAAATAAACAAACACCCGAAGACATTTCATTAGTAATCCATCTCTCCTCCTAAAAATCCTAGTCCTTCAACATTCACGTCCTGTTCCCATCATCGTTGACATCGTCGTCGTCGTCCTCGTCGTCCTCGTCCAGCTGTGGAATCTTCTCTTTGAAGACAGCACTCTCACTCCTATGACTGTAGTAGTAACCTTCTGACTTGAACAATTTGATTATTGAGATTGAATCAGAGATCCCCCAGCCCCTAAGACAAATCCTCTCTTCTTCCCAAAAGTAGTGAGGGAGTACGCATGCAGCAGGTAAGTGAGGGACACATGTTTTCTTGTCTATAGGTTCTGCGCTCTGCTTCGTCTCTTATTGTATATGTCATGGATCATTGTATCCAATGGTATTTTCAAGCTCAGGTTATATTACTACATACGATTATTGTAACTTTTTGTTTTTCATTATTTTAATAACAAAAAAAAATTCCTACCAAGTTAAATTTACTTATAAAAGGTAAGGATATATTTGTACTTGCGAAATGAGCCGTGCATATTTTTTGTATTATATACTGTACATTTAATTTAATTTGTTTGGTATATGAAAACCTCTCCTACAGCTACTACTACTAGTAGTAGTAATAGTAGTAATAATAATAATAATAATAATAATAATACGAGCGTACTACATATGATTTGAGATGAATAGGGATGTCTTGGGACTTGGGATCAAACTTACTTAGAGGCATGTTGCTACTAGCATCGCATTAAATGCGGGAGAAAAATGAGTGAACTCAAAGGATTATCTTGGAAACAAATGGTCTGTTCTATTAAATGGAGAGGAAGAGAGAGAGAGAGAAAGAGAATCTTATGACCTCTTTAACTCTCGCTTTCTCATATCTCACCCACAAAAAAAATATAAGAGAAGACGATGCAGAGAAAAATCTTTTCACCGTTATATTATGCTTATTGCTTATACTGTTAATTCTCAACTCGATCCTCGACACGACACAATTTATTTTTGTACATATAGACCAGCCTGAGTGATACAATAATATTTTATAGTCGCTCTACATTAAGAGATTATTGAGAAATATCTATAGAGACAAATAAAGTTAAAGGTACGTACAGAATGTTCCCCTCCCACATACTATCCGTGACTCCATCAATACCCATATATATATATATTATAGTGATGTGGAAAACTCTGGATTCTCTGGATCCAGTAAACAACTAGGATGCTACACGTATGATAGGGAACTGAGACACTCACTCAGAGTTTTAGCTTGTGAAAAATTATTATTGTGAACCATTTTTGGAATTGAGAAAATTGAGTGCCAGCGGCTGGATCTTATATTATTCTCCCCCTTTTTTTTACTTTTACGAATATTAAAAAAAAATCGAAACAGAAATTTCGTGGTAAAAGTGTCAAATCTCAATACTTACCCTCCAACGAGACTTGGCAAAATTTTTCTTCAACTGCTCCGAAACAGTTCCATGAATGTTCTTGTTGCTAGCTGCATTTCCTGATATCCTACAAGAGTAAAAGTAGCAGACATGATTATAGTATATGGAAGTAATGAACTAACAATCTACGTTCTAAAATATACTATCTAATATTGCAGCAAGCCATGCCACTCTCCTGTCTGTCCATCTTTGAAGGAGCTACCTACTTGTTTAATATCAGTAATGCGACGTAAATTTCATAACGCAAGTACCTACTATACTAAAACCAAATCCAGCTCTATGTAAGTAATATAATATGTTTACATTTTTGTACAGTAAATACGGACGGAAAGAAATGACTAAGAATATGTGTGTGCATGCAGTTTCAAGTTTCAGTAAAGCTGCTCGCAAACAGAGCAGAGAGAACTTTAGGAGAAGAAGAAGAAGAAGGAGAATAAAAAAAAATCAATGTTGACTTACCAAGGATGTCCCAAAGCTTGCTTACACGTATACCTTCTATCCACATCTACCATCATCAGCATTCGAATAAAATCTTTTGCAGAATCACTAATGTCATCCCAGTACGGTGAGTCGAACTCAAACTCACCTAAATTCAATCAACAAATTTACATTTTTACATTTACTTGTAGGACTCACGCAGCCAGCAGCACATTACTATTACATACATACCTATACGCCTTTTTACCTACTCTACATTTTTCATTGTCTGTGAACAATCTCCCAGTTAAATTTGTATGCATAACCTGGACTTGAATTATTACCAATTGAAACATTTTTTTTTCTTTTACAGACCGAGTAAAATATGTACATACTGCAAAAAAATACGAGACCAAAGGATTGGCTCGGATTTTCCGCATCTCGGATTGTATGCATGTATGTCCGACAGTATATCAGTATGGGCATAATTTTTTTTTCACAAAAAATTCTCAAATGTCCAAAGAAAAAAGGAAAGGAATTTTCAAACATATATATGTATGTATGGCTTACCTTTTAGAATCTGAGCAAATAAATTTGCATCGTTTTCATCATAAAAGGGCGGGTATCCACAAAGGAGAATATAGGAGATAACGCCAATGCTCCACACATCGACTGCTTTCCCGTAGGGCTTCTGAGCCAGCACTTCTGGAGCTGTAGAGAAAAGAATGATCCAAATGTCTCCCGTTAAAAATGCATGTACCTAACAGTTTAGAGCCTAGGTCCAGATTCAGATCCAAACCATAAAAGAACCTCCAGAATCCAGACTCTCTCATATGGTATTTTTGATTTTCCAGGAATAATTGCAAAGCAAATGTATGCATAAATTACGCAAGACTAGTCCAACATTACTATATGCAGTCTGCCCTACATACGGAATTATATTTAAATATATTGCATCTCTGCCTTTTGTAGGTGATCTTGTATCCCTATAATAAAATGTACCGTTGATCTGCTGGAGAAAAGAATTCTGCTGACTGAATTTCACAGGTATAGAAAAATGTGGAAAATCAATAATAAAGTATGAGTACTACTACTACCACTATATGTACAGCCAGCCAACACAGCTATAAATAAAAGTCGGGGAATAAAATAGATTTGCTGGAATGTCTCCGATAATGCATTTCACTTAACGTTACGGCAACCAGCTTTTCCAATGATATACATTCCACTTCCTTTCCTCTGATTTATCTTGTGTATATATGATCTGATCGGTTTACGATTAGAAAAGGAATTTCAATTTTTTTTCTAACCCGCCTTAGAGTGTAGTGCGAAGAAGACGAAGAAAAAGAAGGAATTCGTAAATGAAAAATGAGGGTTGATGTAGAAAGTGAGCTTTCTCGAGATACGATCAGACAAGTTTTCAGACAAGAGTTTTGAGGAATATAATATTATGTAGTGTAATAAGTATAGGTACCGTATATCCTATAATAGTGCGCGGTTCTGTAATAATACGCGGGTCTGCAATAGTACGCGGGTCTGAGAGGTCCAAATTTGGATAGTACGCGGGGCGTACTGTTATAGGATGTACGGTACCTACCTACGTATATAAACGGAATAAATTTATTTACGTAGACAACAACACGAGAGCAAGACTGTGACTGTGACTACAACTGTAGGCAATTTAATTTGTGGCTTCATGCAGATAAAAAGCAAAAGTACTGCGGTAGATACCCACACATTGTAGAGAGATGGGGGGAAAAAATTCGTGCACCATTTCCCTGTTCACTCAGCCATAATAATATGAGCGAGTGCTCATTTTGATTTTGAGTTAATAAAATAAAGCTTAGGCTTACCAACATAGCCAGGGGTGCCGCAGGCAGTGGCCATAATTCCCGAATCTTCCATTTTTGACAGACCAAAATCACTGATCATAATCTTGCTATCCTCGTCTGGACTATAGTATAATAAATTCTCAGGCTGAAAATATATACAAAACAAAAATTTCAGATGCGTCAGCATTTTATACTTGTCATTTATATGTGAAGTATCTATATATTTAAAATTCAGTAGATCATTTCCGTCTATGTTATGGTTATAAAACATATAGCAAAGCATGGAGGGATTTTCCTTTATGTAATTATTACATGCTCCAACTTCTAACGAGTTACCATCCCTATATTATGTATATAGCTATGCATTACATATATAATCTACAGCCCAGCTAACTTCCTGTTGCTGCGTGCTATACTACTATCTCCAAAAGTTGACGTGTAAACGAATCTGATGTGACTCTCAATAATACAAGTTTGAACTCTGGGATTTGATCAAAATGTGATAATATACACACTCCATAAGTACTCAAAGGATATAGAGGAAAGGTTAAAGTTGTCAAAAATATTAAGGGGGACTCAGACTACATATATACATAACCTTCAAAAGCTTCTATCCGTAGTCTCATCTGCCCGCTCGTTCTCGTTCCCGTTACGACATGTCCCTCTCGTCGTAAGTCGTAAGTATAGATGTGTCACATTTTGAAAATACTCTACGTGACTCCTAAATCTGAACCAGATACATTTTCAGTCAACAACATCACTGCTGACGCGGAGAGTGTCTATCATGTCTATCATCAAGGTAGTCTAAAAGTGTCAAGAAGGTCCAAGTGACTGAGTCTTTTATTATTTTTTTTTCTTTCAAAGTACCTATACCTACCTATCTAATCTAATGCATGTACCTACCTACCCAACTACCTATATACCAATAAACTATCTATGCCACTTTGGTGTCAGTTGTTGTTGTTAAACTATAGTTGAAATGACAAGTTTAATGATTAGATTTCAGCATCCAAATCCAGAGAGGCAAAAAAAACTTCTAACTTCAAGGGAGAAAAAAAAGAAAGTGGCTACAAACCAAGTAATGAATCTACAGAGAAAAATATATAACCTGGCTACCTATCTATGAACGAACGTAGGCGTCACATATTATTCTCTCTAGACACGGACTTGTACAACACAGTCTTTACAGCATAGAGCTCTCGACTCTCGACTCGTTCGACTTATTGACGCATGCTGAGCTCAATCTGCGAGAGCTCTTTCTCTACGTCAGCCTCTAAACTGCGTTTTGTCAACGTAGTTAGGAGAAGGATGAGTTAATTTTTTACACGCAGTACTCAAAAGTTTCCTTGATGAAATGTAACATACATGTACCTACCTACCCACCTATGTACGTGCCGAGAAACTTTCTCGAGTTTGTCCAGAATAGGAATGGGTAATTGACAATTTGTTTACCCACATAACTTAGCTGTCTCAATAGCGTGTGCCGTGCTCATTGTGTCCTTCCTCAGTTAATTGAGTCTTGAACCAGGGACTTTATATATACGGTCTACAGACTACAGATATATATATACACTTTCTACTGCGGTTCATATCTCTAAAATGGAGTTCTAAAGTCTGAAAAAAAATTTCTAATTGCAATTTTACATAACTGCGTTTTGTGTGGTAGAACAGCAGCAGAAGCAGCAGCAACAACAACAACAACAACGACACAATGTTATACTCAAATTAAACAAAATGTCAATTCCCGTTCCTCGTCCCTGTCTCGATGCCTCCGCTCAAGTTGACATGACATGGAACTTTGAATTTCATGAGGTGATGATAGAAAGAGTGAAAAAAAAGAAAGGAAAAAATGAGTAAACCTTTAAGTCTCGATGAACAACGCCCTGGTCGTGCATATAATCGACAGCTTCCAGGACTTGACGCATCAAATCAGCGGCGTCCTTTTCCGTGTAAGAACCTTTCTCGACGATGCGGTCGAATAGTTCTCCTCCTGTGACTCTGCAAAAAAACACCAAACAGACAAGAAATGAACATTTATCAGACTAATAGCGGATAACTACAATCTAAAATTTCTTTAGTTTGTTTGAAAGAAGGAAAAAAAATAGAGAGAGAGAGAGAGAGAGAGAGAGAGAGAGAGAAAGGGGTAACACGAACTTTCTCTCCCCTTTTTTTCACGTTTTACGTTTTTTTTCCTCTAGAATAAACTTCACCACGATGAAGAAGAAGAAGCTCAAGCTGTAGTCATCAATTCGAATCCAACTTTATCTTTTCATGCAGATTACACGGACATGTAAATTCTCCTTTGATGTATTTAGCTATCTATTCAAAACTTTCATTTCTTCAGCTTCAAAAAGCTCAAATGAATATAATCATGGTTTGAATCGTTTTTCAATCCCCTGTACAGTGGAGTAGGTACCTACTACGCCTTTCTCTCACTCACTCTCAGTCAAACTATGCTCTGGCTGACTGCGCGTTTACACTTTGCATGACAACCATTGGTATGGTTATGGTTATGGCTCCGGCTCCGACTGCGGTCATGATGGCGGGTAGGAGCTGTGTGGATTTAAAGTCAGGGACTTGGGAAGAAGACGAAGAAGAAGAAGACCTCTGTGTGGAAGGAGGAGGAGGAAGCTATGATAAAGGCTTCGGGTTCAGTTGGCACCCTGGGAAATAAGAGAGTTATAAAGCTCTCTCTCTAACATGTAGTAGAACTGTATTCAATTTCGTTGGATTTCAATTGCATGCAAATCGACATTGATCGAAATATTCCATTCACGATTGACATCAAAGGAGAAAGAAAGGAATGCCAGGGCGCGGACACAATGTAGACAGAAGGTCGTCGAGTGTTTAGGACAGCTCAAAAGTAGCAAAACATTCTCTTTCTCTTTTTGGTTCTCTTTCTTTCCACACACACACACACACACACACACACACACACACTTGTCCTCCTCTTGTGACCATACACATACCTAAACCTACGCCTGTTTTCTAATGATAATAATTTCCCAATGTAACAAAAGGACCACTACTGAATTTCTTTACTGGCTCATACTGGCTTATTCCTTCATAAAGCCGCGCCTCCCACTACCACTACCACCGCTAGTTAAAGAACGAGTAGATACTTTAAGTTGAGACCATATAATTCCTTGTTTTCCACTCTCTTTGTGTAATTTTATAATCCTATTTGGACACATGTATTGTAAACTGTAAACACAAACACTTCACCCCGGCCCTCGCCCTATTAAACTTCTTCATCCTGGATTAATTAGGCACTTGCAGTGAATTTGAATTTGTGAAACCGTGAAGCAATATGCCTGCAATGCCCGCAACGCCTTCTCACCAGTCAGTCTGTACAGCTGACCTCTCATTACTCATCATGTACTTACTTATGAGTGGAGGTCAGTGGTGTGTGTGGAGTCAAAAATAAAATGGAGGAGGAATGTATAAGCTTAGTTATAGTTATAGTAATTTAATCAAAGATGAGCCTGAGCCAATCTCGGTTTTAATCACCCGGGAGAGATAGAGAGAGAGAGAGAGAGAGAGAGAAGGTTCTTCCATGAATAATGTATCATGTTCGGAGAATAAATGAGACAGAGTTGACTACCCACAGATGAAATTTTGAAGTCTATTTGATTCATCATTCCGTGGGATAAAACAAAGAAAACACTCAGGAAATCATTTCCAGCTCATCTACCTGTACCCTTGAACTCGGAGACACGATTCCAATCAGAGTTATAGAGATGAGATGTTAACATTTCATAGTTGAGAGCCGCGGAGCGGCCCGGGCCTGATCCTGAGTCTCTCTGTATGCTTAGGAAAATAACTTTTTGTGTGTGTGTGCTTCTATGGAATGTTTGTTGAAGAATCCCATTTCGTACCCAATAGATATGGAAATGACTTGTGTCTATGCTGTGTGGTCTTATGACCCTCGCTCAATTGTAATGGCATTTAATGAATGTTAGCGAATGTTAGTGTGTATTTTGAAATTTTCTGCAAAATACATACTTGTATCTAGGTAGGTACCTATACTATGTACATTGCATTGCTCGATGAGAGGGCAACAAGGTTGAACCAAGACCAAAAGCCTATCATCACTCACTCTGGAAACTAGAATGTATTTACAGATTATTACAAATTTCAGAGAGGATCCTCCAGCCTTGAAAATATAAAATCGGGAAATACTTACTGACTGGAAGGCATATATTATATACCTTTGTTCAGACCAAATAATTTCTACTTTCAACATTCTAAAACTATCAACTACTAAAATACGTAGGAAATAAACTATATGGAGTTTAGTCCTCTGCAGTCGGTCGGTTGTAAGTCAGTCAAATTGGTTTCCAATTTAATATCCCTTTAGCATCATTATCATTTAACTGCATTGAACTACTAGAGCCTCGACGAGACTGTACCTATTTACTATTTACCCAGGTACATAGTCACATACCTATATGGGCAAGTGGAATTCCAATTCCCCACAGTATCATTCTACACAGAAACTCATGTCCGCAGTAATACAATTTTATGATATGCTCAAAGTATTTACCTACCTCCCCAGCTAATATGATTAAATCCATATGCACTCATCAACCATTTAAATAAACAAGTCAAAATCATCATATATAGTTAAATTCCGCTTCCGCTCCGAAAAACGTCTTCACTACTCCATTTCCATACAAAAAAACACAGACATGATGGAACGCTTTGAATTTTCATGAAGCCATTTTTTTTTCTAGAATTCTAAAACTCCGATGGAGACCTGGGGAGCTCCCCCGTAGCTTGGAAAAATAACTCATAAATGTACAGGTATGTGTGGAAGCTATGGCCACCTAGGTCAATACTACTGTACATACAGAAGCGAGGAAAGAGTTGATGTGGAAATGAAAGTTCCTTCGGTGGAGACTGCAACTAAATTTTGGAAAACTTAAAGTGTCTCTCCCATAAGCATATCTGAATCTACAATCCTCGTCCCCTGGACCTAAAGTGTGAAGAATTTCCAAGAAAAGTCTGGAGAGAGGTAAAATCTGTTGTATATGAGAATCAGAACTTTCATCACTTTGATTTGATCCCACCTGTGTGAGTATATAAGTTTGCGTGAGTTGAAGATAAAATATAGAGTCAGACAGTACGACGACGACGACGACGACGACGACGACGACGCCAACCGACAAGACTCTTGGAGTCTATTAAAATGAGAGATTATGATCATGAAAGAAGATACGGAAGGGAGAAGAGAATGGTGACAAGGACAATGGAAGGAATTGCATAGGAAAATGAATTAAGTCTCCGGACTCCGGACCCGGACTCCGCGGAGAAGGCCCAGAGTAGAAAACTTCCCTCCAGAGTCTAGAATCCGGAATCTCTCAGAAGAAGACAGTCCAAACTCTGGGAATCTCATCAGTTAACCCAAATTTATCTGGGAGAGCCACAAACTTTACTTTATTCCTTTTCCTCCTCTCCATAATATCCATCTCGTGTCCCACAACCCCGACTCTGTCCTCTCTCTCTGTCTCTCTCACACTTTTAAAGAACCATTAACCTGAAATTCTTCCTCGTTAAAATGAAGAAAATGGCAAAATTACTCATGCATCTCAGACAGGAGAGACTCTTTCCTCTTTTAAATTGTAGCACATGTGGGAAATTACACGTCTCAAAATCTTCCCCTTGGAGGAGGAACGAGTGCCTCTCCTCTCACTCTCAAGTCTCAAGACGATCTCCCCCACACGCCACACGCTAACGAATAAAACACAAGTCTGACTGTGAGAGTCTTCGTGAAATTTGGAATGTAAATATCTGTAAAGAGTAAAGGGAGAGATGTAAAACGTCTGACAACAGTCTCTCTTCCGTAGTACGTAGTACGCAGTAAGGAGAAAACAAGGGAAATAAAATAATAGCTGGAGGGCATTTGAAAATGATGACTTTCACTCATTTCATCTTACATGCTTCCTCGTTAAATATGAGTCAAACGGCTGTTTCCGAGGTCAAATGTGTCTGCTATTTCCCTCTAATTTACCCTAATCATAAGACAACAACATAGTAGGATTAGCTCCTCATTTCCATCACGGCTATGGCTACATTATAGCCCATCTACACATACGCGTAAGTCGGTCTTAACTTAGTTAGGCCGGTGAAAGCCCTTCATGTGTAGACGATTCCTACGCAGGTCTGTCCTAACTTAGGCCTGAACTCGCTTTTACTCTCCTAAATCACGTCCCAGTCTGGGTATCGTTGACTACCGGCCTACATGTAGGATAGCTGTCTTAACTCGTCCGGGCACATGCGCAAAGCTGAATAAATACGCTCTTAATGTTAAATAATAGTAAAGTGCACTTAATCAGTAGAAACATCAGAATCAGTTACGCATTCCAATAACCATACTTGGATTATAATTTATTGTAATTAATCTGTTTTTGGATATTGAAACCATTATCATAGTGTGTTGGGTTGCGTTAATTGTTAATTTCAATTTCTTATTAAGCACTAAATATTTTTAAACCGAGTACTGTTACTACTGTGTGTGTTACAGAGTCGATGGAATAGAATAGTGACAGTTGACAGTTAACAGTGGTTGCTTTTCCATTAAAAAACGGAACACAATATAATTACCTACCAACACACTAATTAATAATGTGAATAGTAGTTTTGAATGTTTTAAATTCTTTACTTAAGTTTATCATTTGGTGTGATAAAACATCCGATCTCGATTTAGCGTTAATTTAGGTTGTAGATTATATGCATATACAATTAATGATTGTGAATTCATGATTAATACGATGATTATTGCGTACTGTTTGGCTAGACATGTAATGGAAGGGGTTAAAAACATGCCATAAATTATTAAGAACCAATTGATATACATCATCATCAAACATCTTCAATATATTGTTTTGTATTTTTGTTTTTGGTTATCTTTGTTTCACTAAGTTATTGCACCCATGAAATAAAACTGAATGAATTCACATTCTTAAGGGATGATCAACAATGTTGAATTCAAAAGTTTAGAATAAAACAGCAACAATGTATTTTTTTATTCTCAAGGGCTAATTAAAATGGTTTAGTTTTAGTTAACAAAATAAATATCGATTGCTGCTAAACGGGACTATAACGCATTAAAAAATAGTTAATTTTTCTGAATTCTGAAATCCGAAAAATGTGTTGTAGTTTAAATGTTACCACCTATATCTTTGAATTTTAGAGGCGCGAGCTTAGTTAGGACAAGGGCTATGTGTAGATACGCATAAACCTACATTAAGTTAGGTCACATTTTAGGTGCATGTGTAGATGCAACCTAAGTTGGGACCGTCCTACATTTGGGCGGGCTGCCTAGTTAAGTTAAGTTAGGCGTATGTGTAGATGGGCTATTTACACACACTTCCTGTCTCTAATATTAAACAGAAGGAACTCGCACCTAATCTATACCAGTACCAGTAGCAGTCTACGAGTATAGTGAGAGCATGGAATATATTGTAGTATATAGGCCGGAGATAAAACTTGCTAGGCAGCGGGAGAAAAAGAACAATTTCCTGGGAAATGTGACAAAACTGCTCACTAAGGAAGTTAATATGCAAGTGTAAAAGTGGAAGTCATGTCATATGGATGCGGATACTATAGGCCACCTATATACACCTAACCGACGCATGTGGCTGAGTATAGAGCAAAGAAAGGAACAGCTCGTAAAAGAATAAATTTTAAACACGCTCTTTACCCAATGGAACACTATCTAAATGCATCGTCCAGAGTCCGTCGAGACCGAGACTATAGAGCAGACAAACCAGGAGCTTTGGGAAAAAACTGGAGAAATGAAAAACTCTTTACAACCATCAATGGTGGTGCTCCCGTCTCTTTCCCGGATTTGGTTTACCTTACATCCTTCCTCATGCCCTCCTGTCTCCTCTATATAACTCTGAATATACACATATAGACAGTTCCCTACCTGTCTCTATAGTTTGGTTTTTATCCATCCCTATACCCTGTTCACTTATAAATAAGCACTTCAAATCTCCGGATATACTGCGGGGAAGTTGCGCATGGTAGAGCACGAAATGAACCTCGGAATTTTGTCTTATCTCAGCTTAAAATTTCGCACAGAATCTTGAATCATTTCCATTTTTCTATATAATGATCTACCAGTCAACATGTTTGAACTTCTACCCTTCTGACAATAGCAAAAACCAAGTTTATTTTTCTATGATGCAAAATAAGAGAAATATGATACATGGACCGACACACTCTTTTTCGATTAGGGCATAGGAGAGGGACGCGGACAGTCGAGTATATACTGCCCTTCCGCTAAAAATAGTTTTTTTTTGTCAGAATCGGACCACCACCAGAAGCAAGTTTGAAGTTCACTACACGACACAATCTACAGGAAGTGGAGATGACTTCTGTAGTCTCACCCTGGCCGTCTCCGCCTCCGTTTCTCGTAATAGACATCCGATCTCCGTCTGTCATAACAAAATCTAAGAAGATACGATTCACCAAAATACATTTCTAAGAACGTATAGTTATATAATTTAATTTCGAAATCCCCAAAATTTCGTGGAATCAAGTATGACCGTCCGTCTCCCACACACCCACGCTCTCACTCACAAAAGGTAGTATTTCCCAAAATAATTACAAGCTACCTATTTACCTGTACACGAGCTCAGGAGCCGCACTCAAGGTTACGCTCTACTAATAGTTGGAGTTTTTTTCTCCATTTGCACATAAAATGGGTTCTAAACTTGAAATTTAGTGGGAATTAGAATACTAGTAGCAGAGTGTAAGGAATTATTTTTTACGAGGAAGATTTTGCTTTCTGATATTAAACCTAGAAACCTGCAATAAACAGAACTCACAAGTGTGGAAAAAAAAGAAGCCCAGTGGGCTGAACGGGAAGATCACATCAAGTATGAACACACAAAAGATTGTGGGTTTAAAACTAATGAAATTAATGAAATAACATTAAAAAATACTGACTGCTTGGGGAATATAAATATATACGTACATACATAAAAAAAGAACAATTTCTTTTAGTTGGAGAATCATAGCTTTTATAGATGGTTGTGCTCCTTTGAAATAAAAATGTTTCTATGAAGAGAGGAGACGTTCGTAATTAGTGGTCACATAACATAACACATGCCTTATTATTTACCTGAAGGCGAGATTACTGAGGCAATCCTCATAGTTATCACACTATCCCAGACTCTAGCACATCATGGCATGGTCCGGACCTGCGTGTTATAATTTTTCCCATAATAATATAACGGGGACTATAAACAAGGGGGCTTTAGTTTATATGAAGGCCATATAGTTTCATTTTATTTTCATATTAAAGTTTCCAACTACCATCATAGCCACCATCCATGCTTATTACAGAGTCAACAGGAGACAGTAATAATGACAGAAACGACTAATTATACTGAAATGATGGTGTCATAAAACTCAAACTTGGAATTACACTTTTAATTGCCAGATTTTTGAAAAATAGGCGCATATATAGCTGCGTGACTCTGAGCCACGTATGTAAAACGCTCCTACACTGTAATTGAATTTATCTCTCAACTAAATCATAGTTTCATTAAAATTACGTATAGGCATAGGCATTATGTACAGTAGCTACAAAGGATTTTTTTTCCTGTCTATGGAAAACCTGGAGACAGTCAAAAATCTATTTTTCGAGCTATTTTTTTCACCATAAACAAAAGTCATCAGTATCTCCACCTGATTTTATTTCAATGTAAGTTACAATACTATTTTATAAATCTGTATGCATATTATTACATAAGATCCACACATTTCATATTTGAAAATAAAAATAACTGTCAACACATCAGAGGTTGATCTGGAAAAGGACAATCAATCATTTCTAACGAGCTGTCAAAAAGGACAGGTTCATCTTATTTCAAACTCTATACATTGACTTTTGACTTCTGATCCAGACCGAGGATGTATCACCGCGCAGATCCTCCTAAACATTCTATGAATGATTATCTAACACCAATAATCCTACTCCTCCAGATCAGTCACCAATTTTTGTGTATTCCACTTCATGACTTAATGAGATGGATCTTGGAGGATTACAGAAAAAATGTTGTGCTTGAGAATAGTTGTCAATTCCGATTGTATCAATTTCAATGTCCATGCAAATGGTGATTAACGGGAGCGTGGAAGAACATGGAAATACCCATTTTTTTTCAATTTCAGTGCAAACAACTATTCGAAAAAAGTTTTTTTTAAATAACAAAAAAGAGAAACTTACAGTTCCATTACAAGATAAACTCGAGTTTTGTCTTCATACGTCTCCAATAGTTGCACAATATTAGAATGTTTCAACCTGAAAATTAAAATTAAAAATTACATTGAGCATTGTATAGGTACCGGAAGACGAGTACGTTTAGATGCCGTGTGTATTCTATGCATTTTCCAAACTACTAAAGCGACTTTTATGGTCGTCGGATGTAATAGAAAGGCTGTGGGTCTTATATTATTTGTTATAGAGGTCTGTAGTTGCTTGCAGCAGTGTTGGAAACCTTGGGTATGGCGTATATCAGTCATATCCTAGGATAGGGATAGGACTCGTGACAGATGCACACATGGTCGTACAGAGCTGATGGCTCAAGATTAAATAGCAAATGAGCCAAACAAATTGTGAAATAGATGAGGCAACGAGTAAAGGGACGATTTACGACGGAAGGAACCCATCCTCATAGAGTTTTTCACATGTGTTATTATTACTGACAGAATCGGGTTGACGTACTCACACCACCGTCTCTCTCTCCATGATCCATGAAATCGCTCGTACACATTAAATTGCCGATAGACTCACTACCAGCAACTACCACTATGCATGCATGTAGTGGAGGTCCATATGCCCAGTACCTACTCCCCGCTTCGGTTTCGGTTTTGGCTTCGGTTTCCGCTTTGCGACGACACTACTCACTCTCTCGCCAAAAACCTCGCTCGTAGCCATCGGGCCACACATCTTTGTAGTAAAGGACAATAATACGTACAAGCACACAATTTGTTAGTTAAGCCATAAACACGGGTATTTATCTTGGTGACGTTGATCCTGTTTATGGGCCCAATGGGTCCATCTTTCCATTGGTTCCCCTCCTCTTAACCGTAACCAGAGTAAATGTAAATAACTTTTACGAGTCCAGCTATGCATTGATGGACGGGTATTTGTAAAATAGATGAGGTCCCATGTGCCTACACGCATATACATGAATACCACTTGTGCAATACATATAGGGGACATCCACATGGATGCGGGGACATGGACAGGAAAGCACAATGGGCATTGTTCGGCATTCGTATCGGCCTCGGATAAAATCCCAAGTCCATGGTCTATGACATTATGGCATCGCATGGCATGGTGGCTTGTTGCCTGGTCAATTTACGCATTTACGCATATTAACACAAAAAAATAGAACAACGATTTTATTTCCTCTTCACACGACTGCCCCCTTTCCTCACTCTCATGTCATCTTCTCCCCGAGTGAGGTCACACATGTCAATCATATAATCTTCCATACTATCAGAATCATACTGGAAATCCTTGAGATAATACTGTACCGTGTTACGCAAAGGATTAGCATTATCCTCCGTATGTTTAAATATATGACGAGTGATATCCTTTACACGAGAGCTCCTACCTTCGCTCTCCTGTCTCCTCCTGCAATAATGGGCCATACAATTTATTTTCTACGGCTGAGAACTTCCATATACTGAATGGGCTTCTCGAGTAGCTACCTGATATGCTAATTAAATAATGCACAAATATGGTTTGGCTCCCTTTTAGATGAAATGATGATCAACTGGGAGTCTATAGCACTCCCAATCGTCAGAATAAATCCTGATTAGAAAAGTGTATATGAATTGCGGAGAAGCCAATTAATATATAGGTAGCTGCTTACATATTTTTATTTCACTAATAATTCCGCTCCTATCAGTACAACTAATTCGCTCTCCTCACGAGGAGTCTGCCGCCGCTGTGACTGCACTCTCAATTGTCAATATGGAATGTGAGATCATTCATCTCTGATATAGGTCATCAACTCAACGGTATGACGACGACGACGACGGCGACCACGACGAGTGCGGCTAAGATAAGGATATACACAGCAAAAGCGAATTGTTATTAAATGACAACACACTCCTGAAATAAAATTCTAAACATAAATAATACTCTCCGCTCCTATGCTATGATTGGATAGGCTGAGTGAAAAAGTCAAAAGTTACCTATGCGGCTAAATCTCTATTTCTCTATCATTCCTGGTTATCACCTCAAGGGATTTGGATTTCGTGAAAACAAAGATACGAGAGGAGGGACAGGTATATATCTGTTCTGAATAGAAGCAGGAGCAACGGCGGTCTTGGTGGCGTTGTGGTTAACTTGCCACATTATTATAGGACGTGTAAAATATCAAATATCCTCTTTTGAGCCAAAGTAGCGTAGGTACATTGTCCAAACTTTACGTTGTGATTAATACTGGATACTCTCTCTCTCTCTCTCTCGCTAACAAAAGATTCTATATGAGAGAACATTTCATTCATGAGTCCGCTGTCTGAGTATCTATACACATTACACATAGAGAGGAGGGGAATTTTCAACGAAACATCTCGCACAGACACTATTCAACATTAAAGTTCATCTCTGACGTTGTAATCTTACACGTTATATTACCATTCAAGTAATGGCCTTCCATGGTACCAAGACTTTTTAAGCAGGCCGGAGCCGGAGCTTCTTGAAGGAAACTCGAGAAATGTGTTCCAATTTTCGTGGGACAATGAGGCATGGGGCACGCTATAAATTCTACAAAAACTTTCATAAGGACTCTACGCCATATAAATAGGGATATACAGCATGTAACCCACACCTATATACGTTGTTCAGTGAATATAGGATAGGGAGCTCAGAGACAGAGAGAGAGAGAGAGAGAGAGCGAAGCAATTACATATCAAGTAGGGTTTAAGTTCCTCGCCCAGTCACCATCACCCACCAGATCCGTAGTCGTAGCCGTAGCCAGACCGAGTGAGTCAAGAGTACGGAGTGTAATAAGACAAAGACTCGAGTTCCTGTCTAGATAGACGCAATACTGGAATAAAATACTCGAGTAAAATATCTTTTATTCCATTATAGCCCTCCTAATCCTACGAGAGGAATGTCTGAGATAAGATAAAGTCCACTTTAGTTCCTAGACTCTGATGCGAGGGACAAAAGAGAAAAATAACATCTAAAAATTATAGATATATTTTTCCTCTCCCTCCGCGGACTATGCGAGCAGAAAGAGACCGAGAAAAAAAAATCCGAGTCTGTACCCTGTCTTCACTTTTCACTTTTATATGGAACATTTTATTCAGCAAAAGACCTAGACCAAGACGAAACTACTTCACTACTGCCACCAGATGCTTTCTTCCTCCGAGGCAATTTGCTCCTTTATTTATGTATTAAACGGACTCTGAACTCTCGAGTCCGTAGGGAGGGAGGGACTTTATATAAACTATTTAGGTAGATATATATATATGTACGGAGAACAACCATCCATATGAAAGAATGTAATAGCCTAAACACTGATAGCTCTTCAAGAAATATGTGAGTACATACTATATAGCTCGAAGACGACTAAATGTTCATTACTCCTCAAAGGTCATTTGAACATCATTAGACTTCAGTTTAATGCTTCTCTAGTAGCTCTACACATTTACTTGGCCAACCCATGAGAGGGCATTCTTATTTCCTATTTCCTTTTTGCAAATCCTGCACTATATTATAAACACTATACATACAATAATAATTCAAACTCTATTCACTACTTCATATTTAGGAACCAAGCGTGGAGAAAGAATCAGGATAATGAAAAGCAGCATCAATATTTCCGTTCCCTTCACACTAAATTAGCATTAAGGAAAATATCGACTGAGCAATTTGTTTTCTCTCAAATGAAAAACCCGCTTTAGACTCGACATAAAAAGCAATATAATTGTGTATATTGCTTCAGATGCGACTCCGAGTCTCCGGGTGAGGCTTCCCAAGAAGTCGAGAGAAAAAAAACTGGAAAACATTAAGCTTATGTAAATTAGATGAAATTTAGCTTGATTTCTTCTCCTCGTATCGTCGGTCGGTGTCGGTGGGTCCTGGTTGGTGGCAGTAGTTGAAGATAAAGGTCATAAAACCAAATAATAGCTCTTTTTATTTCCTCTTTGAAGAGAAAATGAGAGTGCGTTCAATCCTACTCACAGTCAGGGACAGGGACGCGGACGACGGACGACGGACATGGGCTCAAAAGCTAAAATACTGTACTCCTAGCTCCTATTTCCGATAAGAAAAAAAGTGAAATGAGTCACACGGATACCTAAAAAGGTACCTATTAGGTAGGTAGGTAGGTAGGTAGGTAAGTACCTCTGAACGAAAGCGAGAACGACATCGAGACAGGACGGTGTACTACAGTCAAGAGAGTAGTGCAGTGTAGGAAAAAGAACTTCTAAACAAGTTTTTTTTTATTCTCTCTACTCATGTCGCTTCAATGACGATCATGAAAATCGACATCTAAATGCAATCTCCATACTTCGTCAGCTCATCGTCAGTATATATAGTATAGGCAGGATTGGTAGTTTGATTTTGGTGGTGGTGTTTAGTGGCCATGTGTATGGTCATGGCGAGGCGAAACAGAGATAAAATAAAACTCGAGAGAGAGAGTCACTCTCTCTCTATCTCTCTGCCCGTTTTATTTCCAGTTAGAATAAATACAGACCGGTTATTATTTACATCAATTCAATTCAAAACTCGATCATAAATTCAAGTCTGAGCTCTAATGTAGCAAAACAAAAATCAATTTATTACAAATGAAGTCAAACTGGAAGTAAGTAGAAGCCCCGAATTTGTATTGGACGGCAACATAATAGTAATAATAATAATAATAACATAGCCTTAGCCCGAGTCAAAATTTCTTTTTTCCCCTTCCATTTCATACTCTTAAAATTATATGATTATTTTCTGCACAGCAGCCTCTCCGCAGTATTTAGTCTCACATCAACTCTTTCTATCATCTCAGTTTTTGTTTTATACAAATTCAAAAGATTTATGCTAATGCGATTATAGTTTGGAGTTCAAAAACTACTTTCAACATTTTTTTAATGACATGAAAGAAAAAGAAAAGCTTTTCCCCTCTCCCGCTCTCTCCCTGCTCAACACTCAACATCCGCGAAAATTGATTTTGTTCTTTCTTTTTGCTTGAGTTTTTTATAAAGATTTTACAGAGCGATAAAAATTTGAGCGAAAGGATACATGTCATGCAGGATAATCCAATAATCGAAGACATAACGCCAAACACCACCATTCTACATTCTACATTCTACAGTACAGCATAAATGTGGACACAGTGCATATAGTCATAGTCTAGTATGCACTCTCCAAGCAGACTCTCTGAGCATGCTTTTGTTAACAACCTTGTCTCTCACTCACTATATATAAAGGCCATGTCTAAGTGAGTTTCTCACCAGATATTCCGATTCCAACGATGTGTAAAGTAAAGCGCTAAAGTGTCCTTTAGACAAGAAATATTATCGTACTTATTAATATCGATCACTTAAATCACACACACAAGCCTTCACCATAGCATACTATTCCCAAACCCAAAAACCCATAGAACGTTGATGAAAAGTGGAAAAAAACTCAATCAGATTACCTATATATACACGTTGTTAAACTGAAATGAATATAAACTTTGTAAAACACTTTACTCTCGGAAAGAGGTTCTACATATAGGCTGAGGGTTTTTTTTTCTTCTCATATTTTTTTTTGTTTAATAACATAATATTAGCGGTAATCTCGACATCTTTGATGGGCTCCCAAACTGGAGTTTTAGAATATCTGAACACGTAAATAAATAATATGCGTGCTATCCCCAGTGTATTGTAGGGCATGAGGTTGATAACCAGGACCAGGACCAGCACAACCAAAGAAAATCTTGGAACATCTGTGCATAAAACTAATAGTGTAGATTTCTGCGTCTACTTGAGTGCGATTTTACACTATGGGTTCACTCAAACTGAAACAACATCAAAACATAAAGCACAATAATATCTCTCTCTCCATTCATTGATGAGAGTGTGTAGAAGTTGCTATTACTAGTTGATAGGTAGGAGTAGGAGTACTACAGTCCCATCTATCTACATATGACATGGTGTACATGCTGCCTTGTACAATTTACAGTTTTCGTAAAGGGTTACGAAGTGGCAGTTGAAATTAATATGGCCTTATCAATTAAAACTTCCTCACAACAGTCAAAAGGAAGCGTGATTAGTCGTGGAAGTGGAAGGAAGTGGAGGAGTAAAACTTAGTCGTGCGTACGTGCCTACATATGAATACATGTACCTACCTACATAGGTACCTACTATACATACTACCTACTTGTAGTTTAGAAATAAATTATGCAAAAACAAAATTATTATCACCCATTTAAATTCGTCCAGATGTGAGTTCATGTCGTGACTCATGATTAGGATCTGAGATGAGTAAATGGTGAATTATGACTTGAACTCTCACAGATCCCTCGCCACTCCTTAATAACCATCAATTAGTCAGTTACTGATTCCCAGTAGGATTTGGATTTGGATTTAAATTCTCACAATGTAAATGATTAATCCAAATCCATGGGTTGTACAGTATCGTCTAACCCCCTCATTACTCTCCCAGTCCTGTCGACTGTATAGTGCGGTACTGGCTTATATCTAGTATATATGGCACACACTTCAACTAAATAATAATTACGTAGGTGGTAGTTATATAGTTAAATGCTGAAAGATGGACTTTATCCGTTGGCGATTTAATATCGTTGAAATTTAGTACATTAATAAATGGGTTCCTTGCTCGTTGTTAGTTGTAATGGAGTTAACCGAGTTGTAAATGATGAGTCGTCCGTTACTAAATACACAGGAGTAATTAATCTGGTGGAGGTACCTACTACGTGCCATATAATTGTATAGGATTATCAAATTATCTGTAGTGTTGTCGAGGATCTCTCGCCCTCGCTCGTCATTCTTAAAAATATCTGCATAGCCACATTTAATAACTTGTGACTATCAGCTATCAGTCACTGACTTTATGGAGAGTATTTTCCATACTTTGTTTGCGTTGGTCAGAGTTGAAAGTTGGAGCTACTGCGTAAGTAAGTTTCTCGTCTGCTCACTACATTTTATTGTCAGCGTGCAAAACTGCAGAGTCAATCAGACAAACAAGAATATTTCATGAATCTTATTGCTCACTCATGCAGTATTGTTGATTACCTCAGGGTATAGAATTTATTTATCTACATACTGTGTTCTATGCCTCTAGACAAATCCTGTACTCCAACTCTGCAGTCTTCCTCCCCCCCCCCCTCCCGCCCCACCCTTCAAGCCCATCAGCTCCTCAAAATTCGCAATGCGTACACAAAGTATGTCACGAGTTAATAATATTATTTTTGGCTAATCAAAATTAACAGTAAAAAACGCTACAAAAGTAGCATTTCGTATTTAGCAATTATTATTTTTATATTCTTCCACCGCTCTGCCAGTCAGACTGTATAATATGTTGTAGAGAATTGCATTGATAGTAACAGCTGGTTCGTGAAATAGGTTGAGTTCACTAATATAGGTAGGGAGTAGCGGTAGGTGTAATCAAGCTGCAGTCAGTGTATTCACAGCGTCAGAATGCAATGTTCAAAAATTACAGAGATTACGAGTTAACATGCCTACAACAAATTAATAATGTTATACCGGCTTCTCTTCATAAATGTGTAACATTTTCCATTCCCAAACTGTAGGTAGACCAAGTATGTAGGAGACATAGGGGTACTATAGGTAGGTACCTACCTACCTTCACATAATAATTATTTTTTTCTTTCATATTTTTTTTTCGTATCAACACTTTTAATAATTCTAATCTCAAGTACAAGTTTTCAAGGCAAAAGCGGAACGAATCCATACGATTCAAATTTCATCGTCGGCTATTGACAAAGAAGTTAGGTAGGTAACTAACTACTTTCAACTTTCCTCTAATATTTTCATATGCTTTTAGTCAAGTTAATTTGATATTTACGGCAGCTGTACCTTTTTCTCTGCATGTAACTTTTTAATTAGCATCATAGCAAAAAGGGCCGAGAAGCAGATTGGGACTGGTTTGGTCTGGTAATATGTACAGAAATAGACTTGACAAAATTACAGAGGCTCATTAATTTTTACTTTGAAATTTAAATGACGGTCTGAGTGGCCTGAATTTTTGAGAATTGACAAATTATATAATGCATTTAAAAATAAGTCACAATCAAGTTTGAAAATAATGATCAAGTTACTTACAAGAGGTTTTACATGTTACATCTGAACTCAGTTTTGTTACCAGGTACTTCAAGAGGAATATAAACCAAGAAATTAAGAAAAATAAGCCGCTGGAATAAAATTATACTTGCCCTTTATATATAGGGCAATGTACAAATACTATTTGAAATGTTTAAAGCATGATGTTAATACTGCTACTGTAAAGCCCTATTCCAAGATTGACTCGTCAATCTAAAACATTTGAGGTATGTATAGTAAGACATTGAAAACTTTATAAAGTATGTAATGACGGGAAAATGAATCTACATAATGTCTCCAGCTACATATATTATACGCTATATATGATAATCAAAGATGATTAAGTTGAAAAGTAGCGTTGATTTTGAGTAGAGATACTATACAAGTAGTCAAATCACTCCCAGGACAAAAAAAAACTTTTAAAATAACAAATCTTGTTTAAAAGTTTGGGGGAAAAGGGATGCGTGAGAGAAAGTAAAAGGAAAGATAAACTTTTCAAGAGAATAAATTCATTTCACGTGAGATTCCGGGGGTGGTAATATCTATTCTTGTGAACAGAAAAAATTACACTTTCTTTCTCTTTCTCTCGTTCCCTTCCTCACTTCTAGGCTGAGGGAAAAGTAAACGGACTGTGGATTTGGAGGTTTCACCAGTTCAACAGACACACGAAGGCAAGGGCCGGAGGAGTAGCCAGGATAGTTTGATCCTTGATCCCAGAGAAAACGGACGGAAAAGGTGCCTTCGTTCAGTGTAATATGCTGCCCAGCTTGCTGGAGCTCCCGACATACATACACAGGAGTGGAGCTGGGTATTAGCCATACTGTATATGCTATACTCATGCTCACATTTATAGTCAGACATACGTAGGATAGACATACGGAGAGAGAGAGAGATGGTGTATGAGTAGAAACCCGAAACTCAACACGGGAACCACCCAAAAGCTCTCCTGCCTGTAAGAATGCCGCAACGTTTATGCCATATGCATAGGAGTAGGACAGCCAAAAGAATCGATCCATGGGCTGTGGATGGCTTAGGCATCCACAGAAAGAACGGAGAAAGAGAGAAAGCTGGTGCTGGTTCCTGGTTCTCCACGTTGTTGATGTTTCCAGTAGTTTAACTGGAGTTTCATAGCCGGGAATATCATGAGCAGTAGCAGTGGCAGTGGCAGTAGCAGGACGACAGTGCAGTGTCAGGCTCCTAAACCCAGCGCAATCATCAAGTATAGGAGCAGGAACCACTCAAACCGCCAGCCATGGAATAACGGGGGAACAACTGAAAATTCTTCTCTCAAAATTCTCGACAATCCTTCTCTCTCTTCTCGGTCTCTCTTTCTCTCTCGTCTCGTTCTCGTCTCACAAAAGATTTCCGTCTCCCTCAACTCATGATAGAGTCCATGTACAGCGCTCATCGGGACACACAACTCTTTCATTCCCTCTCCCCAACACAATCCTTTTGCTCACCTCATATTTAATTCCTTCAGCATTTTTCCCCGTGTCGGAATTACTAGATTACTTTTTCCCTGGATCCTGAAATTTTTTTTTATTCTTCTCTCCCTCTCTTATTTCTCTCTTTTTTCTCAACATCCATCCACGTGGACGCATAAGCGGAAGCTAGACCTGGAACTGGAACTGGAACTGAAGCTGGGGATACCTTGAAACCAGACACCAAAACCTAAGCTCACGGCTCTTGATTGCCAAGCAGACAGGCTTAACAAGTTTTGCAACTGATTCCTCCAGCTAAATTCTTCTAATCAAGACTAAGATCCGATAAAGACCACCTAATTAACAACTCCAGCGCAAACATTCCATTTTAATGAGCTTTCTTTAAATTATTAACAGTGGAGGAAAGAGAGAAGGAGAGAGAGAGAGAGAGAAAGTAAGAGACAGAGGTGGGGAGGGGGATGTGAAAATGTTTCAAATTTCTCTTATTCCGCTATGTCTAGAAGTAGTCTTCCATTAACTTGCTCAGCGACTATAACCACGCCCACCGTAGTTTTCCATTGTTTCCGATTCCCTTCGTCAACCTTCGAAAGCTCAACTTGGTAGGTATGTATTGTTATCTGGCTATGGCTCTGGCTGCGGCTCCGGCCCCTGCTCCGACCGAGACCCAACTACAAAACTTTTTCTTTACATTTTCCCTTTGAAACCACGACTCAAATATATATCTTACTTTCTCCCTTGATTCAACTTGAGACAAAAATTATTTCTAGTATGTATAGGTAGCATACAGATATAGTATGTTCTGAGCTGGAACCATCCTTTCACTTTTAAGCTTTACAAGTAATAGGCGTCTCACTTAGTTAGTGCCTATGGTATGGTTGTCCTTTGAGCGTAGGGAACGGATCACTCAGTCTTCATCTGAGTGGGCGTGCCCTTAGGAATATATATTTACCCAAGACTTCGACATGGGCTATGTACAAGGTGAATGTTGGATTTAGTGAAAGTTACCCAGAAACTCATTAGTGTCAGTGCATAGACTGGTATGGTTAACCTAAAAGTTAGCAACACACAACTTTAAGCTAAACTAGTACGTGCATTACAAGGATCATATGGTAATTTACACGTTTGTGTGTCAAACTTAATTTGGCGGCTCCATATACTACTACATACTACATTTCTCTATTTTTCAATAGTAGGTAGTTCAAACAAATATTATCATTTCAATTAAAATCTTCTTCTTTTTTTTAAACATGAATATGAAATAATTTACTGTATAATTTTATTCCTGGATTTAGAAATTAGAACATTATTGATTTAAATTCTGAACATTTAAATATCCGTATATATACAGTTCAAAATGTTAAAATTCTATACACTTCAGTTCTGTCACTAATTCCTGTACCAGTACAAGTTTTAATCTATGGTTAATGTAGCGAGTGCTTGATCTTTGTATAGCAGTTTGGCTACATTTAAATATAGGTATATATCCTCTTGGGATGTATGTATATATACTGGTTGATTAGATTGGAGTACCACTTTAAAGTTTTGTTTAGTCCTGGTTCATATTATAGAGAATCCTCACGGCTCCCTGCTTTATCCTATCCACCACCTACATTCTCCAAGAAGTATGCGGAGTGAAAAGGATGGTGAAAAGGAAGGACAAGTGTCTTTACACTGTTACTGTTACCCTTCCCACTCCTACTAGCACATAGGAGCCTTTAGCCGTAACTGTAACCGTAGCCATCGCCGGAGCTTTCACTTTACATACTTAAACAAACAACGAGGAGCCACTCAGGAAAGATGAGATGATGTTTCTATTTACCTCCATCACTTTCCCTCCATTCTACACTGACAAGGTTTAAAATGGTCAAGTGAAGGGAGTCACGAGCTTTCATTACTCTCAACAATGCAAAATGTACAGGTCTGCTCAATTCCATTTTACACCATTTCCACCCACTGACAGTATCGGCAGCCTGATGCTGCAGCTTATGTAATTATATACATTATATATTCATGATACAATTACATTTATGTATTACATTATGTGGGTTGCTCCTAACCTCCACCTAATAATTATAGTAATCTTCAAACAAAGCCTTTCATGAAATATATTCTCAGTGTTGCGGAATTCAGCGATTAATGAAGAGGATTTTAGATTTACTCCCTTAAGAAAGCATTACATGATTTTGGAGTAGGTATACATATATTGGAAATAAATAAGTACATATAATTGAATGTGCATCAAATGCACCAATCATGTGATTTGAATCTAACTTTGACATAAACCTCCCTGTCTATCTATCAAATCAAATTAATTTCCAAAATACTACACAAAGTACTAGCCTTGGAATCAAGATGTATAGATAGGTATATCTATAGAAAAAGTATAACGAAAGATTACAGATTTTGCCGATTAACAAAACCAAATTACATAATATGTTTTGGCGAGTCTACATTTTATTGCCTACCTAGTTATTTTTTATAGCGTCTGATTTTGGCGTTCGGCAGAGCTGGACAGAGTGTACGTGTGTAGTATATAAAGATTTTCTTTCCGTTTGAATTTGCGAGTGAGTTCCGGGGCTCTCGGACCGAAACATAAATAAATTATTGAGCACTTTTATTTTGACACTCAATCATTTGCTAATTCAGCCTGATGATGATGATGAGAACGAGGACGAGATCAATATTTGCTCCCAATTCCCAAAAAGCTTGGCAATTTAATGGAACCTCCCCCATTTTATATACTGTATCATTTTAAATTAAGATTTATACTATTCTCTTGTATAGAGTGTAAGGTCCCGTAATCCAATAACTATGAATGGACTCATGCATGTACCTACCTACGTATCTGGAGAGTATCGACTGAAATTCAATTTAATTCCTGGTAGTTGGGTTAGAGCTCCCCCATGAATTCAATTATCCAGGACAAATTACCTATTTTATTTCCTGGAGTAAAACGGATTCCACATCCACACTCGGTCTAAATCTCCTATTTAGTTGTCTACAGATATAGAGCTCACGTTAATACAATAATTTGGTCCTTCTCAAAATAATTAATTACTCAGATGGTCGGAGCACATGTAGGTAGGTATTTTCCGGCATAAAGCCAATAGGCAGTATTAAAAAGGCAATCGGCAGTAACCTGGCAGTTAATTATGCGTAAGGCAATAGGCAGTATAGTCGAATATTGTGATAAAATTCACAAAATTGCTCTTTTTTTTGCGTCTATTGGCAGTATTGAAAATGTGTTTTTCCAATCACACGTTTAGCATAACTTATGCATCACGTCCAAACAAATGTTAATTTAAATAGGTTTACTTAATAGTAAGGTGGCTTTTTAGTCTTTTTTCTCAGTTAATTTTTATATTCAGTCAGAACAACTTGTCTTCACAAGCCAAGCCGTCTAGGTTCAAGACAGTTAATGGGTGCAGATTCGTCGTACCCAAACCTGAAGATGTACCCGGGTACAGGTCCAAAGGCAGTACCCAAATGCTGGGTACGGGTACAGGTACGGGTACAGCGACCTATGATATGGGTCCGGACCCAGTGAGAGCGGGTCGAAGTGTGTGCTGGACCTGTACCCCTTTATGGATATTTATTGGACCTGCGTCCACGGGAACGGGTACAGGAACGAGTCCAAATTTTTCTGTACCCAGAGTTTGGGTACGGGTACGGGTCCAAGATTTTTGTACCCACACCGAGCACTAAATGATGCTGTACATATAGATGCCACATTTAAGGTGTCATTTGAAAGCTATCCCTGTATCATCGCAGGTGTAACGGACATGGGATCGCATTTTCATCCTGTTTTATTCTGTCGGTCAACTGGAAACGCAGCCAGCGACTTCCAAGCGGCATTTGAGGCTTTAAAAAATGGAATTTACATACTGGATAAATTCGTCTATGCCCCCAAAGTTCTTATAGCGGATGCAGCCAACCTATTACAAATAGGTTTGAAATTACCTTCGGTCCGAGTTATTGTAAGCGTGTAGTATGCTGGACGCATGTAATGACAGCTATTAAGAGTACAATTAAATATTTACAAAACAGTTCGTAAAAATAAAAATTTCATTTCAATATTCATACTGCCTATTCGACCCATTTAATTTATACTGCCTATTGCCGCAAACACTGTACTGCCGATTGGCTATGCGTTAATTCACTGCCTATTGGCCCCCCCTATACTGCCAATTGCCATCCAGCCGTATTTTCCTTTTCCTATTCGAATCATAGACACACCTTCCTACATATACATAATTTGTACTGTATATGCCTACATATGTACGTGGGTGTGCATACACAGACTAGGTGCACTCCTAGACATGACACTAATTGCTAACTACGTCCACAGTTAAATTTTTTATACGAACAAATTAATGTAATGAGTGCAGAGTACAGAGTACAGATGTACAAAGTCAGGGATATACCTATATATACCAAGCAGAGATGAAGATTAAAAAAAATAGAAGGAAAATATCCTAGACGAAAAATTGAATTCCGCATGTGAGGTTGGCACGCGAACAAATCATCATATCATCGTCACATTATATAGTTGTGTTATGTCGTCAGAATGTAAAAAGAAGTATGTAAGTATATGTATAAGCCGTACATACTCCTACTACCGGTTATAGTTGTACGAGTCCAGTTGGAAGCAAAATTTCGCTCAGCTACACCCTATCCTACCTATCCTATGTTCCGACTGTCGTACAATCTGAACGCAATCATTTCATAATTATGTATATATTAATTATACGCCTTTTAATTGAGGTACACAACGAGATTGTGCAATTATACAAGTATCACAAAAAATAATCTAGCTCGGTAATGCAGAGATAATGTAAAACCTACCTTCCCAGCTACACCTACCAATAGGTACGGTCTAATCATATGCATGAGGAGAAGGAAAATACAAAAAGCAACACCCTCCCTCACTTATTCGAATAACAAATTAAATGATTTTTTTTTTGCGTGAATAAATTTTAGAATGTCTCTCTCCTGTACGTGCAAAACTCGAATAATAATTTTATAATGTGCATTTTCTAAATTCTCTCGCAAACCTATTCCTCTGATCGTTTGCATGCAAAACAAAAACCATGATTTACTCTCGACCGTATATAGGTAGATCTCGTTGAGGAGACAACGTACCATCACGTTGTTGTTGATTATTTTGTCTCTCGCAAAGGAGTGCTCTTTGTAGCATAATTATACACTAGTACAACAAGATCCCACCTACACGTTAAAGCAATTCCACAAGAATATAAAATGTGTATGCAGGGTATAGGTAGGTGTAACAACACATTATCTCCTGTTTACACACGATACACATGAAACGCTTCTTTACCCTTCCCTCGACGGACGCCACTACATACATAAAATATGCATATTGCGGACGCCGCGTCGCGTCCTGATCACTCCCAGGCTCAGCCCAGTGAGCACTCACAGAAGAGTCAACTTCTATGCTAATTTGTACATGATGTTACCAGCAGCGTCTCGTCGTCGTCTCGTCTGCCCTATATTTGTGGAGAGGTTGACAGGGCAACAAGAACTAAATCAACTTGTACCGCTATAAGCTAATCTGATTTTGAACAAGCCTAAATAATCTGTCCGTTAATTCAAAAAGTTTCAAGAGTGCCTTTCAATGAGAATTCCTTATTGGTATATATGTATGATTCACAAAAGTTTATGTGGCAGTAGTAGCAGTAGTAGTAGTAGTAGACAGACTCGTGAGGAGAGTCGTGTGAGCCTTTGTGTACGTTGCGTCGTTTTTACGTGCACGAGCACTGATCTCAAGCTCACTGTACCATGCTGTGTGGAGAAGCTCCGTGGAAAAAGAGTGTACAACCATTTGTTATTGTTACTTTAATACAGATGAATTGATTTCAATTAGGGTCAAGGTGGGGTTCTTTATTGATACACAGTGTTCATTTAGATTTAAGTTTCAAAGGCAATAGAACATATTGTACGGCCATACATAGATATAATAACTCATCCTCACGCAGTCAAATACGAAATGTGGATCTGAACTGAACCATCATCCGCATGAGGATGACGATGACGATTCTTTATTTATTTTGTAGAGAGATGAAGAAAAAAAACAAAGCTGAGGATTTGAATTGAAAGGGGAATGAGAGATGAAAGAAAAGGTTGAGGTTATCAACCAAAATCTTTACAACATAATACCAACCAGAATATCAAAGTCCCGTAATTGGAACATTTTGATTTATAATAATGGTGATTTGTGACTGAATAGAGAATAGGGAATTTTAAGAGTCAAGTTGACGTGAAGCCTCAATTTCAGTACACAAAGGACTTCCAGATAAATGATACCCAAGTGCATCTCATAGTAAGAAGTACACATAATATGGAGTCTCGCAAATTTTAACGAGTCATGCTTCATTCAAAAATAATTGTTTGACGATATACAGAGACTCGCGAGACATTAAACACGGCTAAACTTTCAGACAAGATTTCTAATTGAGTAGAAGGAAGAGAAGAGAGGCTGGCGGGGCTCGTGTGTACAGAACACAAAGTGCGCACAAGGAAGGGTTTCAATTAGGATTCTTATTCTTTCATCCAACCAACCTTTTACAATTCCATGGAATTCTCTTCTACAAACTGACAAATCCTTCCGGAAACAATGTCGAATGTTCCACTCACTATCTATATGTAGATTCTGCGGAATAAATTAGGAAGAAACATAAAAGAGGAAATTGTTTTGTTTAAAATACGCATGTACCTACCTATGTACATACCGGTACCGGTGTATACCTTGTGTAGTAGAGAGCAAGTGTTTTAATATGATTCTAGGTCAAAATAACTTAAGACACAACTAATAGCTTCTTGTACAATATGTAAAAATTCCAAGTCTTATTCAAACCCATGTTTTTTATCCTTTAAAACTGGCTCAATCTCACAATCAGAGGTCAGTCACCATAGGCGGAGCCTTGAAATATATGGGTAATTTCATCATCGCATCGATTTGAGATGTGAAGATTTTCTCCGTTTCAGGAAATGATTATCATCGGACAGTAAAAGTACAAATAATTGGTTCGAGTTCGCGCGCAGTCGATTGTCGACTCTCACAGAGTATTTATTTGTACGGGCTAGACGAATGAATAGAATGAAGACAGCCAGAAAAGCCATGCCATATCAAACCGTGCCGTGCCATGGCTTCAGCTTTAGGTGACACAAAAAATGGAAGAATTCTCCTGCTCTCGTATAGAAGCGTAGTCCTATGATGGCATGGAAAAGAAAGCCTTGCGTAGGACAAAGGATGTCAAATTGTCAACCAATATTCAACAAAGAATAAAAGAATAGCAAACAAAACTTTTAGTTCTGCAAAGTTTACATATTTCCCACTCAATATCTCCAAGGCGTATGTTGTAGTCCCAGTCTCAGAAATGAGTATTTAATGTGCCCATTTGTATATCGTATTTGACTGTGGGTAGTAATATTGCACGATATAACATTACAATACATATACACATATGTAGCGGCTGATCATTCCAATTTACTCAGTGGCTTAGTAGAGCTTCCCTGGATATATTTAGTTTTTTTGGTTTAGGCACTTTTTCTTAGTAAAAGATTATATCCGTGACAGGAGTGTAGCCACACTAACGAACTAACGACTAACTCAAGATAAACAAATGCTCTTTAAAAAAAATTCATTCGTCCAACTTAAGTTAAAAGATAACATTATTTATGCTAATCTATTACATTGTCTCCTGCACATGTGCTCTGCAGAAGGTAGTGTAACACAATACCAAGTTTATGTAAACATTCAACAGAAGTTTTGGATACAGATGAAAGGTATCCCCCAGAGGCTATATAATACACTGGACCCTAGTTGAAAACCGAGCTTCAAAATATTATTTTTTCACTTTGTACAAGGATTATTTCTCTCTCCACGTGCAGTGTTTGAACAGCGACAATTTACTTTTTTTTTAAATCCTAGCTAAAAGTCAAACTTATCGATCACAAAGTCTCGGATTTTCTGTGCAAAGTATATACTCGGAGTGAAGTAGGAAATTGCCATATCCAAGTGCATGGTTTTCTGGATTTTGTAAGGTAAATACTGTAAATAGGTACCTAGTTAGTATTTATCACTACTGCAATCAAATAAGCTTTTCCTGTGGCAACGGAGAGAGAGGGAGAGAGAGAGAGAGAGAAAATTTCACTGTTGTCATCAGTCACCATCTATGCACATGGCGTGGCTAGGTCAACTGCGGCTCAAATGGCGATAATTGATGACCAGACCAGGAGATACAGCAGGCACAAAGGAAAAACAATTCATCTTGAGTATTTTTGTGCCCCGCTAAAGTGTCGCACTCCCTAATTTGTTTGACAGTCAAAGGGCAATGGTTATCTATTTAAAATACTTAAGTAAATTAAAATACTGGATTAACTAATTTTAGAACTTGAAATTTGAAAGGAGTGGCGATGCAAATTTGTATTGTTATTCAAATACCTAGTTAAAATATATGCCAAATTAAATAAATTATAGCAATTTATTCTTGACTTATCAACATATTTTCGTTTATATAATCTGTCATGGATTTCCTCATAAATCGACACATGATTGACCAAAATAGGATATTCTGATGATTAGAAAGTGATCGGAAATGGCTTGGCCTACTTCTAGGAAAGACAGATGGATGCACAAAACTAGAACAGCGGGATTCTCAAGTAGTTTTATTAGAGCTCCCATCTCACAAGGCATAGTGACGGTAGTAGTCTGCACTAGAAGCATTAATCGTTACTACGAACAACTTTTTTTTCCCCCTTTTTTTTGAAGTGTCAAACTTTTACCACTGTCACAGTCATTAAAACTAATACGAGTCTACGAGTCCGTATGGGAAAAACATTAGGTCAAAAAATGAAAGTAAGGTCAGACTGTGTATCGAAAGTGACAGTGGAGTAGGAGCAGCAGCAGCAGTACTTGCAAGATGTACCCACACACACACACACACACACACACAGGCACACAGGCACAGTAGAAAGCAAAAATAAACGTGGTATGACATTTGGATGGTTGGCAGGAAAGTAGATAGTAGTGGTAGTGGTCGAACCCTACCCACCGTGCGTTGCGGTGACATAAAACCGAAAGACATTGAGCCGATGCTCATTACGCGACAGTGAAAGTCATTGAGTCTATGTGTAGCATAGGAGTCGGCAGGCTGGGAGTCAGAGCACAAACCAATCCATTTAATTTGAAGGTACCCATAGCCTTTATTAGCTATGGTAATGCCTGATAGTCTAATTGGGGTAATGTATTTTGCTCGCAAGAGTAATACGAGCTGGTTCTCTATTAACTTGGATTCAGTGTAATATGAATGAGTCGAAAGGAATAACTCAAAGAATTCCCCCCGTAACAGATGCAAATAGGAGACGACACACTACTGTAGTGCCCTAACTTTGTAACGATGAAGGATGAAAAAACTTTTTCGTGGTTGACGTTGACAGTATACACAATAATTATATTTCAATACCCTCATATCATACTCTAAAAGTGCAAGGTGGGGGCCGACACACACAAGAAAAAAAAAGACTAACTGGCTTGCAAGCAACTATCAAAAACCCAACCATCGGATGAATAATTATATCCATCATGTAGTAGCTCCTTATAAAGCTAAAAATAATGTTCTCTCTCCTTTCAAATTCACTCACTTGGATATGCCAGTGAAAACGGAACCATAATCACTATATACACCAAATAATTATTCTTAGAATTTGCTTACCTTCGTAATACTTTGATTTCATTTTCCAGTGAATCCTCCTTTCCTTTAAGGGCTTTCTTGTCAATGATTTTAATCGCAAACATAATATTAGGATCTTCTTTACTTTGAGCCAATCTGACTTGTGAAAATGCTCCGCTGTGCACATTAAAATTTACAGCACTTTGGTATACTGGTCAAAATAAATTTTTGGTCATACTGTAAATATACCTATCATATCTGTAGTGAGCGTCGCCGTCTTTCAAGCTCTATATACCTATACTATGTCCTATATTATAACACTATTTAAAAGTCTGACCGAAAGCCGCCTCACTCAAATGCACATACACACACACACACAAAAATGAATTTATTTTGAATTGTAATTTCTCAATCTTGTAATGAATTGTCCGTCTCAAGATCCGAGTCAGAGCCGGACCGGAACCTCAGTGAAAACGAACACAGTCTGCAGAACTGTGTGTATGTTTTTTATTAATTTTTAATTACTGGCATTCCGGTGACGGTGACTCACACACATTAAAAATTAGTCCGTTCCCAGGGAAAGAAAAGAAAGAGATATGTACCGAGGTAGGTACTTTTACAAGATATTATAATCAATCTAATCTGAAATTGTATAAATGTGAGACTAGTTTTTTTTTCACTAAAGGTGTCATTACTGAGGAAATGCAATTAGCTTTGATTGAATATTCCACATAAAAGACTATTATTTATTTCCATATTAGTATATGAGTCTCAGCCGCACATATATATCATATGTCCTATATCCTGGCACTACCAACTTAACAGATATATAAGGTAAAAATTCAAGACAAGAGATATAAGATTTTTAATATACCTAGGTACATAATTACGCTTAAACTAAAAGTAAACAAAAAGTAACTTTTAAAAAATATTAGTGTAGTGTCTATAGTGGTCTGCGTGAGGACTGTCAATAATTAAAAATACAAAAAATATCGTCAATATATATTTTTTTTTTAAAAACTAAAAAAACAAACAGTAAATAAATGTTGACTTTATACATGTTATTAGTAGTACTTACGTCCCGAGTATATCCTTCATGTCGTATATGGCCTCAACAGAAGGTGTCTTTTCTTGTTCTTTACTATCCTTCTTCGACTTTTTGGTCGAGTCCTTCTTTCCAAATAGTGGCATCATTAATACCACATTGACCGAGGACACACTGGTGGTTCACAAGAATTCATTCTCTATCGTCTCTTCACTCGTCTCTGTCCCTGGCAAGTCTGCTAGTTTGCAGTTCTGCTCAAGACGGTTTGTCGATGAAAATCTAAAGTCAGCGTCGGCGCGCTCCCCCCACTCTGACGATGAGAGCTCAACTCTTGTCCTGTCGTCCTCTCAGTCCTCACACAGAAACACAATAACACACTAAAACTGTACCACACATAGTCTCCAGCATAGTCAACATAGTATACAGATATAGCCACTCTCCGTACCTTATTATACAATAGAGCTACTTCACTTTAAAGACTAGTGCTTCGATTTTTCTAATGGAACTACTACCAACAACCAACAACGACGAGCCTCGCCTCTTCAACGTTGTTATACTATTTGCAAAAATCTTAAATTAGTAGTTTTTTTTAGACTAGTAGTGGTCAAATCATAACCCTCATGTGTATAGCTCTCGCATTTAATTTAAAATGCGAGTGTGAGATTTCAAATTATCTAATAAATTACCTATGCAGTGAACAGGTTTAAAGATTTTTTTTTTTTTGGGGGGGGGGGGGGCATGGTTGATTGTATATATATTATGAGCACGTAAACATTATGGTATATACTTATTATGTATTAAGTATCCTACATTTACACACCTGATGCGTGAATAAAATTTAAATTATTGTCATTCCAGTTGGTCCCTGTTGTAGATGCTCTTGTACATTTCTTTCTTGTATTTTGGATGGAATCCTTACTATTTACTATGCGTTTGTGAGAAATACAAAAACAACAAAGTTATGTAATGTGAATTTTTTGCCGACACTCATTCAGGATTCATTTACTTCCAACCACATACTTGGTAGTTATTTTTACACGAAGAATTTTGCAGTTGTCATGAAGTGTGCTTGGGTTCCTCACGTGTGTTCAATGTTTGTCTCAAAATGAAACGATGATTTCATGCTATGTACCTATATATGAGATTCTAATGGTTAATTCGTAGACGTTGCATTAAGTCTGGCTACACAGCTGTTGAGATACAGATATACAATATTATTATTCTAATAAATGAGCTTAAGCTATACAATGAAGAATACTCGTTCAAGTACTTTTCATCTATTGTACTAATCTGCACAATTCTGATGAGATCATTTTTTATTATTTATTTATAATATAAAATATTTGAGCTGTGTCCATACGACATCATTTATATGCGCCTTTGAATAAATGGGATGCAAATTAAAGCAATTACTGCTACAGTACCCACCATTATGACATGAAAAATAGTTAACTATTAGAGTTGCATACATACAAGAGTATATCGTTTATACTTTCATGCTACTAACTTACATACTATATGGACTCGACTTTAGTAAAATTGGGAGCTTGCAAAAATAACGTTATGAAAAAATCGGTCATTTTGACCCCTACCCCCCCCCCCTTTTTTTGGTATGTGCACACGTGTAAAAGGATAGGGCAACGTGACCCCTACCCCCCCCCCCCTAAAATCCATAACGTTATTTTTGCAAGCTCCCATTGTAAAATATAACATTATGGAGTTGGGGGAGCGTACCTAATAGTGGCATCACATACGTATAATGATGGGTATGTACTTAAAGGTATCTTGCTGGGAAATATAAGCATTTGAACATAGTAATGTGTAGTTTCCAAATGAATGCTTGCACATTGTGAAGTGAAGCCACTTTTGCACACGTAAAACATAAGCACCTACTTTGCTTGACTACTAGAATAAAAATATTCTCAAAACTGGCTTCTGGTTTCAAAACCCCTTTAAGCTTATACATAGTTACGGAGGGATACCTGAAAAGATCGAAAAAATTCAGAAATAGTCCATGTCCATATGCCCAGTGTGTAAAAAAGATACCGTTGTTCCGTGGCTGTGACTATCTTATAATCTGCATTATTTTTCAGTCTTCCATGCAAGTAGCCTAATTATGGGACATGTAGATGATCCATGTCATTTACGTATCACGTGTAGATAAAGTGCAGTAATGTGTACAATATCCTTTGCATAATTTTAATGAATAAAATATTTTCAAGGGGATTTCTTTCTGAGAAACAAGTAATATCCGTAAAATATGTTTAAATAAGATGTTTTGGGAATTTACAGCATTGTTGGTCACATTTCGGGCTTTTTTAGGAACTTCGTGAAGTTATATCGTTATTTTTTTGTTCCATATCTTATTATCCATGAATTATGTGATGGAATGTCCTTGGTAGGTACTCTGCTCACCTGGCAGGTTTGGGTAATCATCATCATATTTTACAATGTAATTCTTAATTACAGGATATTTTATAGTTCGCAAGTGAATGAGCGCAAAATGAAAAAATGTAAAATTAATAATCACTTAAATATTCTCTATTTCATTTATGTCAACTATATGGGAATATACAAATAAAAAATACTGAAAAAAAAATGATATATACAAGTTTGCATCGAAATAGAAACAATTTTTTGCGTAAGCTAATTCTACAGAACTTCCGACGGTGGTCAGTGGTCACACTCAAGCTTATAGACCGTTCAGTCACACTCGCTGTAATATTTTTTACATATTCATTAAATATAAATATATACTTAGGTGGTATGTAAATATGGTATGTTGCATACATGGGCCAATCATCCACAGGGATTGTGTATTGTCAATGAAGACGAATAGGGAACTAGCTAGTTATTAAAATTTATCTTGGCGATTTACAATTTATAATGAGACATAAATATTCCGTCCGTATAATTTATGCGGCGTGAAAAGAAGTGGCACTAAAATTGAAACTAAAAGATAAGCACAGATTCTTTTGAAACTAAGAATAAGTTCATACAGTGAAAGCGTGAAAGTATCGAATGGTTAGTATTAGATCTTCAAAGCCATACCACCTAGTGTTATTTAAAATATTGACCTAATGAAATAAATAAAAGTCTAACAATAACAAGTGTTTTTTAAAGTTTTCAATAGGTCTGAATAAACTATTATAGTCTACATACATAGTTTTATGCCCCGCAGCAATATTACGTTTCGGCACTGCTCATAATTCAGCCTTCAAACTGTTTATTCATCCGGAACTTTCCCATGCAATTATGCTCGTTGGACTCATAGTGATCCTATACCATCGCAAATGCCGCTATCACACTGAGCTCCTTGATTAAATATGCAATTAATTGTGCCCACAAAAAATATATGTACTAAAATAATATGTCCAGCCACTTTCAATTATGCGAGTAACGACAGAGATCCAATTAAAACATTGATTCGGTGGTAAAGAACACCGTTGCCGTGTACCCAAGAGCACACAACTGGCAGTACTGATATATGAATAGTTACACTTGGACAAACTTACCTGCTTTAATTTATAATTTACAGTAATTATGTACAGCTCGTTACATGACAAATGGCGGACTTTGAATGGTATGATTATTCAAATTTTTGGACAAATTGCTTTTAATGTGACTTATTAGGGCTCTAGTGCCTTACTTATTTGTGCGTTGTTTAATTGTGTCTAAAAAATCAGTAACGCAGTAACGCAGTCATACTATTTTAAGGGGTGGAATACATTGTCTAATGATGCATCCAAATTATTAAAGATTATCCTTTGTGATGATTATCCCATTCTTTTTCAACGCTAATGTTGTTTTAACCAACCGGTGGAGGGATTGAGGATGTATCATCTTCATGCTAAAGAAAACTCGTCAACTTTCACCTTCTCCCAAGCAACGGGTACCCTGATATGATAATATGCCTGCCACAAATGTATAAGAATTTTAACTAGATTTTTATAAGCTATCTTTTACAGCATATACAGTCCTACACGCGATTGATTTATTAGTCAGATATTTGCATATATTTTTACTTAATTTCTTCCGAATGGTTTTAGCAGAAATACTATGCTGATTATAATCAATGCGATGGGCATTTATTTCAACCTAGTTGACACCACTGTAATACTAATGCACGTGCTGTAATTAAGAAAATATATAGTCACCTTTAAAGACTTTTATCATCGAGTACAATAAATGTACAGTTCGATTTGAATTTGGTGACAGTGAGGAACAGGCGATACAAGTGGACCAGGAGAAAAAAGGAATTTATGAACCTTGTGCTAAATACTTCTTGTAAAAATGGGATCTGCGTAGCATACAAGTTATAGGACTTTATATTGGAGCTCGTGGGACCATAACAAATTTTTTCAAGGCGTGGGCTAAATCATTTTGCATACCTTCGAAAGTATTAGATGATATTTTAATGATCGCTCTGAAAGGATCAATAAGGATTTATAATCATCATTTATATACTTGAAATTTATAAGTGTAGGATATGTTTTCCTTTGTTTTACGAAAATGTTAAAATTATGATAAGAAAGTATTGTTTTGTATACTGAGCTGCAAGGCTATTGCAATTGTGCAACAGTGACTTAATAAAGTTTTTTCTCTCTACACTGAGCTGCATGATGTACTGAATCCAAACGAAAGTTAACCAACATACACACTAGACTGAACGAAGACAAAATACTTTGAGTCTTTGAGTTGGAGAAAGCAAGGCTGGGAGAAAATAGATAGCGCATGAAATTAAGTACGTAGGCAGCATTGCGAATAACATCTCATTGAGGCAAAAGTACCAAAATTAAAAAATGTTGCGTTGAAAAAAGTACATCGCTGTTCAAACACGGGGTTGAATAAGTTTACGTCGCATGTACAATTTTAATGTCACGAGCTGACTGCTAGCGTTGTACAACAGCTGCAGTAGACTGATTGAAGTTTGCAATAAACTCGTTGTCATCCTCCGTTTTCTTCGTGAATTATTAAGCTCACACCTTATGTAAATTTTGTTTATAAGTTCATACTGATTAGTTTCTTTGTATCTTTCTTGATCAACAGCCAAAAGCAAACTTCCTTGGAATGGAATCAAATCTCCCGAAACGTGAAACTTCTACAACTCAAAGCTGAGGGTATTTTAGTTCGATTTAGTTGCCGGATATGCATTTAATTATGATTGATGAGAAAATCAATTAGACTGGTGAAAGTCTGTAGTGTATTGGAATGTCCATATGTTTGTATACTGGCTACCAAAAGTAACGCTGTGTTAAATTAATCGTAACGGTAGGTAACCGAGTATAAACTTGATAATAAAGTCTTTAATTATCATTGCCAGATAAATAATTCGACATGACATATTGATGATGTGTTGGTGGCGTAACTATAAATGAGACAATTATGTGATCCGATTTTTAAACTGCATATTTTGAAATCGTACCTTTTTTGTCTAAATCTATACGCGAATGAGATAATCTCGTAATTCATAAGCATATGTTCTGAAAACCTCCTAAAACATAACTTATGAAATTTACTGGTCGAAACAATTCGAATGTTGAAAACCTTGGAATATTTAGAGAAAAAATAGAAAGTGCAAACATCCGTAACCAAATTTGAAATAAAAATTTTGATTTACGCCTGTGCAGCTCATAAAGGGCAGTGTTTTCAAAGATAACGATTAAAGTTTAATTTAAATTCCATGGTAAAGCATAAGGAAGGATAATCAACACTGTCCTGGGAGACGAAAAAAGTCGAACGAGATTTTAAGGCAGAATCCAGACAATTCAATTGTCTCATTTTTATGGGTATGACAGCATAGCATGCATCGGTTTAATTGCTTACTTATATTGCAAATAGAATCTATGGAATGATCACTGTTATTTTAACCTTGATTCTGATAACATTAATTTTTGAACATAAGTACGATAATTTTTTATACAGCAGTGAATATTGTTTATAATTTATATGCTTATATCCTCACGAAAAAATCTTCAATTTCCCATCGCGTACATCTTGGTCCATTCCCTGGCGTTTCGTATAGCTTCCGGTTCATTCAGTTTCCATAACTCAGCTACATCGTTAGCCAAGGGATCATCGGGATTAGGTGCACTGAGAAGTGCTTGAATAGATAATAAGACTGTTCTGATTTGAAGAGCTGGACTCCATTTATCTAGAACGAATTAAATAGACATTGCAAAATGAAACTTCCAAAAGTTTTTAAGTCCGCAGATGTATGACATTTTGATCCAACCAACTTTAATTCTTTTTGAAAACTAAGAATTGCAATGCTTCATGTTTATGTTATCCTCAACCAAATTAATCAACATGTATTTACCTTTAAGAATATCTAGGCAAATTCTCCCAAGTTTATCTATATTGGGGTGGTAGATCTTAGTTATGAACCGAACTTTAGGTGCGGACATAGGATAGTCTTCGGGTAGAAACAATTCTAACTTAAAAACACCTCCTTCAAACGGGGATCCTTCAGGACCTGCACAAAAGATTTATTTTTTAACGTCCACACCCTTACTACCCAGTTGTCATACAGAATTCCATCCAATCGTGTAGATAATGAGGTACGTGTCACAACTTTATTTATATATATATAATTTAATAATAAAAATAAACTCTTATTCACCTGCCACAACAACATGGAAGTATCGAGCATTAGCCTCATCTGGAACTGCATTAATTCCTGGAACTGGCTCTTGCATAAGCCGCTGTGTCTCCTAGTATAACAAAACCAACCAATAATTTATTTTGCTTTGTTCCATAAAAGTGTCAAACGCTAAACTGTCATCTTTTTATTGATTATAGATGGGTTTGGGTTTATACATTTAATGCAATGTACTTAAGACTAACAATAAGTGTCGACTGAAATTTTAAAAGAATATGTACTGACTGATATTTGTGAAACAATGAAACTATATATTTAGCCATTTGAACTGCAAGAATCATCTACAAACTGACTACGCATAACTGTAACTGTCATCATAGGATATACCATTAGCATCAGGAGTCAGGAGTAGTAAAAGTAATGATAAAACTAGGTATACCAGCGGAATACTTAATTTAATATGAATAAATATTATTAATAAAGTATTATAGTTTAGTCACTGGTATTGGAGTATGTTTATACTGAATTTGGGTTACAACATTGGTTGTATTTCATTTTTCATGAAATCTTACAATCGAATATAGTCATAATCTTCTAGCCTGAGAATACAAAATTGAAGTGTATTATGAGAGATAATAAGGTAGGTGTAAGGGCTCCATTTTACATCTTATTCGTTGTTCGTAAGATTTTTAAAAGATATAAATGGAGTGTACTTAAGCACTTAAAAGTAGTACAAATCAGACAGGTTCGAAAATGAAACACCTTCAACCCAACCATTAAAACGAGCACTTGCACCTACTCACATTATCGATTGTTTGTTTAGATTTTAGAATATCGTCAGCTTCAGACTGCCGTAATTATGAATAAATAAAGTTATCAATTAAAATAATTTTTTACCTTGATGATACGACGAGGGAGTCCCGCCATTTCAACCTAAGATTTTAACTAGGTGAAGACACAACCGGCTCGAAATTTTGCAGAAAATCTCCTTTATTTAGAAGATTTTTCCGCACACAAATACTTTTTATAATTTTTGTAGCAGACGTCTATCACTCCAAAACTCTGACTGCACTGCCTGCACAATGCAATTATCAAGTCATATGCGGAGTTTAAAATCTTTTGAGTCAGGGGAAAGATGGAGGAGCAGACGAAACCGAATAGTGTGTGTCATTTACGTACATAGAGCTCAGAAAAAGTGTTATAGCCCGAGAACACTATTTCAAGGAAAGAACATACTGCTGCTCAGTGTGTGTGTTCAGTGCTCTGCTCGGCGGTGACGGGCGGTGCAGCTGCAGCAAGCAATGCTATACTATGCTATTGGGCATTGAGAAAGACCCTTGCGTAAGCGTTATGCACATCTCTATTTCTACTACGAGCCTCCTATTCCTTCTCCTGGCTCAACTTTAGTTCATATGGCGTACTGTAGATGTACTCCAATAAATTAAAGCAACTCTAAAAGCCTGTCTTTTTTGCTTAGTAGCGTTTTTGTTTCACTGTGGATTTTTTTACAAACCGAATCCCAACTGGCTTGCGATTTCACACCGACAGTTTTGCCCGCCTGCCCTGTAACCCGTGAATTCCTAATTTTATAGTTTTCATGCGTTTTTGCCATAGTCGTTAGCGATTTTTGTTGTGAAGGTAGTGGTGCGAAATTATTACGTCATTTATTACTAGGCATATATATTTGTAGTTTTTGTCGTTGATACTTTTGAGTATTCATTAAGTTCTCTTCTCACTATTCACTAGGCAGACTTCGTAAATTGGTTATAGCATGGCAATCAATCATGGCATGGTAGCGGTCGGCGTCGGCCTCAGCGAAGCGGGTAAAGTACCCCCAAATCCCTATAAATTACTTTGACTTGCCTTTTCAAAATGCTGGATTCACAAATATTTGAATATCCATACCCTTTACCCTGTGACAATCAGGTATATGCAAATGATTTTTAAATTATTTGCTGTATAAAAACAGACGTATCTTAATATGGTTAGTGTTTAAGAATTGTTGTGAGAAGTGGGACATTTTTATTTAAAGTTGCTAATTTATTAGGACCCACCAGCAGTTGTACGCACTCAACCATGGTATGATCCTAAACCTAAAGTTTTGTGTGCAATTTAAATGTTGTCATTTGGGAGGGGGGTCAACTGAGAATTAGATTTCCAAACAAGGTTGCAGTCACGTGGTTTTTTAATGGGCTTCCCTATTCTACGACATCCTGGCTTGATCTAATCGTAAGTGTCGGTTGTTGGTACAATACTTACCTACAAAACTGCGGTTTTTGTATTGAAGTTCTTATAGAAGTTTATTTGGATCCATTACCTATAATTACTAATTAGTCGTGTTTTGCAAAATGGCAATAATATGGTAAGTGTCTTCAGTCTTCAACCATGTAGTAAATAATTATTTAAACAGTTTGATAAATTCATTTATTTCTTAACAATTCCGTTATATTTTCAGTACTTAATTTTTGAACAAGAATAATTACGATAGCTCTCAATTAATTTCGATCGGGTTGGGCTCGTAGAATCCAATTGGAATTAGGCTGAAACTGCTACTTGAGGACAGTTTGGAATGTTACATAAATATTGAAGCGCTTTCTCAGTTTCACGAGTTCTTGATTCGAGTTGCTGGAACAGCACCGGTTTTTTGCAGTAGGTGCATTCCTAAAAAAAGAGAATGATTTAATTAAGTCTAACTTAATTGATAAAATCGGAGGGTATGAGTCATTACTAGAATACATAATGATTATTTGATAAGATTATGCAAATCTTAGATAGTATTTGGTGATACAAGAAATAAAAAAATAATGAATTCACGAATACTTTTGAGCATGGGCGATCTCGTAAAGGAATTCCCATTTCTATCCAAACTTTTGTTAAATCAGCTACAAACGTGTCCATCATTTCTACAGTGTGGTGCGGTGTTGGTGCGATACGAAGCTTCTCTTGTCCTCTGGGAACCGTTGGGTAGTTAATTGCTTGAACATAATGACCTTTACGCTTTAATAGTTCATCTGAAAGTTGACTGCTTAATGATGGATTTCCGATCTAAAAACACAAATGTGGCATTGAATTATACGAATATAATATGCTACAATGACGACACTTAAGACATTGAAATGCGTGTTATAACGGATTCCTTCTAAAGTTATGATTAACCGTATTAAGTACTTACGAATACTGGTATTATATGCGACGGAGTATGTTCCACGGATATGCCTGCCTCCATCAATTTTCTTCGCAGATATTTTACGTTCCATTGGTGTCGAGTTCGAAGCTCCCGGCCCTCATCGGATCTCAAAATTCTAACAGACGTAAGCGCCCCAGCCAAAACCGTTGGTGGAAGAGAGGTAGTAAAAATAAATCCAGCGGCATAGCTTCTAACCATATCTACTAGCGAGGAACTTCCAGCGATATATCCACCGATATTACCGAATGCTTTGCCTGAGGGAATATTATACAAACGTTAATTACCAACAATTGGCCCTTTAATAGAATTTCAAATAGTTTACAAAAAATCTAAGCTAAACCTATTCTCAGCCATAATTTGGTAATTTGAGCCTCAGAAGTACTTAAATGCATTTTAATATGTAGTCAGGTATGATTAAGTATAATCGTAAGCCAATGGTTTCGATCGTTACTATTGCTTGTAAAAAAATTAAATCGCGAGATTCCGTACCCAAAGTTCCCGATATGATATCCATTTCAGAAAGAAGACCTTCTCTCTCCCCGATGCCAGCACCTTGGTCTCCGTATAGCCCTACGGCATGTACTTCATCAATGTAGGTGACCGCTCCATACTTGTGAGCAACCTCACATAATTCTTTCAACGGACACACAGCTCCTGTCATTGAGTGAACTGTCTCAAAAGCTACAATTTTTGGAACTCTCCTGTCCACTGTTTTTAGGAGTTCCTCTAGATGTTTCGGATCATTGTGCCGGAATATATGCTTCGGAACACCGCTGTTTCGGATACCCTGTATCATGGAAGCATGATTCCCTGCATCCGAGAAGATGTGGCACCCTAAATTTTTAAAAATTGTGGAATAAAATTCTGACGGTCTTCATGAAAATTTGTTAGCAAGAAGCAAACCACGAAGGAGGCCTAACTCTTTGGCAATATGTTTCAGGTGCAAAAATGAAGATAGGTATATACTCATTTTAGATGGCATAGCGGGCAAGGTACTTTAGCTTACCTGGAAGAGATTTTGCTAAAGTGTACAAAGTGGAATCATTGGCAACGAAACAGGAAGTAAAAAGAAGTGCGGCTGGTTTCTGATGAAGTGATGCCAGTTCAGCTTCAAGACTTTCATGAAATAAAGTATTTCCAGATATGTTTCGCGTCCCTCCAGCTCCTGCTCCATGATCATCTAGAGCTTCCCTGTAAAACAAAGGTACGACATTGTGTAATTATTCTGATAAAAATGAGGTCATGCAAGTTAAAGTATGAATAAATAAAAGTAGTAAAAAATTAGCGCACGCACTTCACAGATTGCTTGACACGCGGATGGCATGACATTCCCAAGTAATCATTTGAACACCAAACAGTTATGGGTCGTTCCCCCCAACTGTACTCCTGAGCACTTGGAAAGTTACTAGCGTTGCGATTAACTTTCTTGAAAATTCTGTAGGAGTGATCTTTTTTCTTTCTCAATATCTGATCGTGAAAGAACGATTCATATGGGAACGTTTCATCATTCGGTTCTTCAGGCTTCTTCAACTCAATAACATCCTGCTGGATTTCCGGGCTTGCAACTTTCAGTGCACCAGCTGAGGCAGCAGATGATAAAAATGGGCATTTTTCTATGCTGCTCTCCTCATTACCTAGAAAGATGCATACATTCAAACATTATTATGGTACACATTTAAGTAAATTTCACCCATAATGAAGATGAGGATATTTGTTTTCATGTGACACGGTGATATTAAACGTTAGTCGAATCTAATAGAAATCCTATTTCTTGTCAATGTTGGATTGCATTTTGTTTACATTCTGCTGTACTGAAAATGTCATATTATCTATACAATGGCAAAAGTGAAGTAGGTACCTAGCTAGGTACTTATATTCTGCCTGTACCTACACTTCAAACCCAGTGTCACATGAAGAACCATTCCTCACCAAATAACTATTTGTATTACTCTTGCTGGCTGGAAGCGATGACAAAACCCGACTGAAGACAGGGCAATGCTCGCCGTACTTCTTCAATAAATTCGTTCCATGATTCCTGACGAAGGAAGTCGGAAAACGGGTCAAAAATGGACAGGGCATTTTGTTGACAACTGCAGAACAAAACGATGCTGCAATACCTGGAAAAAATTACATAAATAAGTTTTGTTTTTTTCACAAAGCACTCAGGAAAGTTTTGGAGCACCGATACAGAAGATATCAACATGAACAAAAGTGGTAAACTACTGATTTTCGAATTAATAACAAGCAGACTCAAATTGTTTTATTCGATAATGAAAATTAAAATATATTGCATTACTTCTGCCTAGGCCACCCTCGAACCTCCCATGCCGTTAGTACCCGGGGGACCCCTCCAGAAAATTTTATTTAACATTACGGGGTACCACCCTCACCCCAGCTGGCTCAAGTCCTGCAATGTTAAAGCATAGGGCAAGTGGCGCCCCCTGCCGGGGGGGACCCCCCTAGCAACATTTGAGGTTCGAGGGTACTTCATGTCATACAGACTCTCTTTGTAACAACAAAACCTATCAGTACCTACCTAGGTGGTTTTCCCTAACGGCTAAATCATATCATTGATTAAAATAGTTGCCGAGCTTAATATAATGGCATAAACATGAATACACGTCTATTTTTAATTTTCCACTCCACTACTGATTATCACTCGCTTCAAGTACTATTAAAATCTTGTGCTTATTAAATGCAGGTGCACTAGAATAAAGAAACTGCATACAATGTGAGTGGATGAAAACCATTTAAAAAACTTACTATTGCAGATTTCTATTTGATACAAATGAGGAACGTTTACTACCACCTTAAATTTGAAACAGCATATTTAAGTAAGTAAGCTTTGGAGCTAAGAATTTGAAAACCACAATGAAAATCTAAACCATTCCCTTCACTTTTGCAATTCAGTTTTGTAATATTAGCTTAGCCGCATGAATTTTTCCGAACGTGTGTTCCTTATCCGTAACTAAACATAAGAGTATATATTATGTAATTATGTATATAGAGCAACTATGCGAGAGATTTATTACGAGTCCTGGCATGCACTAAGAAAGACTAGGACTTAATAATAATTCAAAATTCTCACACAAGTAGCTACCTTAAATTGTAAATATTTTATAAACTATGTAGATCCATTAAATTATATTTTTTATACTTGCAATAGCAATGCATACAAGATCTACTACTTAATAAATGAACACAAACTCAATACTGCAAACACTTTTACTGCAAGAGTACTACTGAAAATTACTACAACTCTAAAATAATAAGCACATCTGAAACTATAACTATAGTTAGTTGGTATTAGCAATACTTGCATTCAGTCTTGGAATTTATACATTATATAGTCATGTCATGAAAATAGTTTTGCGGTGGGTCCAATCCGTATTGGTTTCCTTGCTAACTAACAACAACAAGGAAAATCTTAATTAATGTTTATATATTATTGATACGGAAAAATAGGTTACAGAAATTGTAAGTGTTCAAAGTTGAAATAATATACTATATTTATAACTATACATTTAAACCTTGAACATTGGAATTGGACACAAAATAGTACCACATCCCATCTCTGACACGCATGTGCCGCCGAATTCCTAAAGAGTAGAGAGCGGTTTTCTACATCCTGTACTAAACTATATAAAACATCTTACTGTTTTCTCGCCGTACCAAGATTTTCATATAATATTTTTAATTTTGAAATAAATTCTACTGCAGTCAGCTACTCCATAAACACAGAGACACAAGATTACGGTATCTAAAGACCTTTTTAAATAATATATACTTAATGCATAAACTATGTAGCTATAATCTAATCGATTCAGAGAGGTAACCAACTCACATTGGTTTTGATAAGATAAAAAAAGAAAATTCAAAAATATTCACGTGTTTTTGTGACTAGGGCAGGTACAAATTCGACGACTTCAATGTTATGGAACAATTTTGATTTTAATTAGACTTTAAGCACTGTAAGTACTTAATTTTTACACTTTCGAAATTCGGAGAGAGACACACACTACTAATATTGAAATCAACTCAAGTCTCTCGAGGTACTTACGTATTTTCTATTTACAATACGCTATTTTAAAGCCAAACCGATACTCACAATCACAATCAGCAGACCAGCAGACACAGGCACAGGGAATGAACATCTGATTTTGCGCCTGTGAAACTTTATGCATTACGTCAGTTGGTTCTATACAGATGAGAAAATAGTACACATATGTAAGTAGGTGTCTCTATCCTTGTCTGTCGTACTAAATTTATACTTGATGATGCTATGTAAAGAGAATAAGAGAAACAGAGAAACTGACGATGAAGACAACGCACAGGAAGCAGAAAGAGAACAGCAGAAATTGGATTATTATTATTATTACTTTCTATCTAATTCTTCGCAGTCTGCAGTAGCCTACAAAAAAAAGATGAGGATTCGACGAGGTACATTCGACCAGCTTACTATGTATAAAACCCGTCATAATAAATAATATCAATTATTGAGACTTACGATATATTAAAAAATGAGTCCAGAGATGATATTGCCCTTTGCCCTTGAATAAACTTGAGTTAGTGGAAACAACGGAATGATCAGGTGAGTGATGATGACTCTGAGTTGTGACTGATGATGAGGCAGACAGAGGCAGGATAGCAAATGCAAATAACTCGGTTCAGAGATACTTAAGAGATGAGCAGAAGCGACTAGTTGCAGTTCTTGTATTTTCTGTTGCTGCTAGCGAACTAAGCGAACTAAAGTTTACAGAATTCAGCGGACTACTAGTCCCTAGTTGCCTAGTGCTATTATGTTCAGTGTGAGAGGCAAGTAAAAACAAAACTCTTTAAAGTAAAGTGGCAGAAGCACCACACCACACCACTCAACACAGTACAAAATACAATACTGTCGTAACCATAACCATTACTTTACCCTAAGACTTCGATTTCACTGCCAACTTTACCCATGGATAACTTTATCTATAGGTAAGTTATCCATCGATAGTGAATGAAATCGCGGCTATCCCGTGGATAAGTCCCTATCTATGGGTAAAAGTTATCCATGGGTAAGTTTGATAGATATCTCTAGTCTATGGATAAAGTGCAAGTGAAATTGCTCTATCTATAGATATATAAGTTAAGATTTTTTCTAGATTTTCTTGCGTTTTGGCACAAATTTTATAAATAATTTAAATTAATTAATAATAATTTATTAATTAATTTTTTTAAATTATTGATCAATTGTTTTGCTTTCTTTGGCAGAGTAGTGATTTATTACATTTTGTGTATTGGGTTGGGTCTTAATAATTTAACATATTGTTTTAAGGGTATAGCTTTGAATTGGCATTTCATTTCCTTCACGTGCATCTATTATTCTCACCCAAGGAATATACTTTTATATTTGATTCAGTTCGTTATATTTAGTCAAATGATTCAACATTTAATAAAAACTTTGTTGAAAATGGAAACTGAATCTAGAAATAACAGAAGAAACAACTGGTCCTGCAATGAAATTAATGAGCTCATTAGTTTATTTAAAAGCAGAGAATGGTCTGATCAATTTTCAAAGTGGAACTCCTTATAAAAGGAGTACAGAAAAATTAAGCAGCTTTTTTTTCAATAGGCTGCTGTGTTCCAATAACAATAATGTAATCAAAAGTTGACCTTTCTACACAATATTTATTTTTAAATCGTACTTGGTCCATGTTGGGAGCTAAAAATTTGTTGTGCACATCAAAAACCAGGCCTTTTTCCTGCTATAATATTATAATTAGAAACTTGAGTATTTTGCACCATATAATGTACAAACACTACGTATGTATTTTTTTTATTGTTCAGCTATAATTAAAGTTGTCTGAATAAATTACCTATAATGCTTTTTAAAATACTAAGTTAGCAGAGTTATTAACCGAGAATACTGAATTTCCCGTTGCCGATTAATTAAGACAACTTGGGAACACATAGTAGCAATTGTTCCTAATTTTAAATTCATATCCATTTTTAATCGAGTCAAACATATTAAAAATAAAAACCTACTCACGACATACTTCTAAATAATTTAATAATTAATATATAATATATTAAATTAAATATATATATAATTAAATTATATATATATATAATATAATATAATATATATAATTAAAAATTTAACCTTTTATTTAAACTTCAGCGCCACAAAAGATATCTACGGATAGTTTAGTAGTGAAATCACGATATCTATCAACAGTTTACCTATAGATATCTTCAAGATACCTATCGATAAAACTGTGTGAAATCGCAGTTTACCCATAGATAACTTACCCATAGATAAGTTAACCATGGATAAGTTGGCAGTGAAATCGACGTCTAAGTTAGGAAGGAGCATAAAATAAAATTTATTCACGACAAACATACACAACACTCCCGTCCCTAAACTCCCTTCGCCTTTGCTATACTTGGACTCCTGCCTATACCTTCCCAGCTTGTAATTAACTACTAATACGTATCCATTATGTGCATGTTATTATGCTTGCTATGCAAAGTATTTATGATCCTCTGCTCCTACCTTACTAGACACTCTCCTGACTAAAGGAACAAACAACCAACACTTACAGATATAGCAGATAGCCGCGCGTAAAAATTTTCAAGAAAAATTCTTAGAGCTCATAATATAAGTAATGATATTTGTACTTGGATGGAAGACAGGGATGTCGGGATGTGGTTACACAAAATTTGTGGGATACAAAAACGTCACTGTAGTGGGTAGTATAGGTAAAAGTATTGTACTTAATAAGAGAACAGGCTGAGGTAGTCTGTACAGGAATTGCACACAAATGCACACTATCATATTTAAGTACTTCATAGTTAAGACAATTTAATAGGAATATTATTGAGTGAACTTACCTCTACAGTTACGAGGATGATGCGCCGACTGTCTTGTCAAACTAGTCACACCTCTCAAGGTAAGCTGAAAAGTTAGTATTGAGGTCATGTGAATTGTGAACACCGTATGAACATATAGTTTATTATTTTCATTTTCTCTGTCCTGAGGTGGTCTTAGGATCTAAGTAACTCTCTCCCTCATTTCAACAACATCATTATTTAAAACTATAAACTCGTTGGTATTTTTCTTCAACTTGATTCTAGTAAGTGTATACTCCCTCATATGCTGTAAACCTTACATACTTACCATTAGGGCCACAAAGTAGTAAACAGTGGCCCTTTAACAATATGTCATCGATGGCACCTTTGGTGAGACGAGAAAAGTCAACGTCAAATCTATTATCGATGATGGTGAAGTCAGTGACGACCATAAGCATGCAGTCAACTCTGAACCTTCAAAAGTAAAAAAATGTTCGTTTCATGTAATATGTAGCCCTTGTCTAATTATGCTGGTTTAAATGTTGGGAAGTTGGTTTCCATGAAATTCCTAAATGACATCAACTTTGACTTAGAGAACTTATTGTCACCTAAAGTAATCTATCTATATAGAACATTATTATCTGAAAGAGACATCATAAAATAATGGCTGGAAAATGTAAAATATGGACGTGAGAGAGCATTTTAATGTCTACCCAATTTTTGCTTCGAGTTTTATTTCACAAATAAATAGCCTATATATTTTACGATGGTGTAGTAATTTGTGTAATACAAGGTAGGTAATAACCAATCTGATCATAGCTCTTCAACAACCTTCACATTGCAAAATAAATTACAACTTTTAAACTGCACCTAAGAATCTCTTCAAAAAATTATTTTTTTTTATGTAATGCTATTACAGGAACGTTTCTATTCTACAGTAGTTTTTAATAATTACTAAGCACATTTTTTCTGAATTGTGGTGTAGTGGGAAAGCTATATATATATTTATGTGATTTTACATTTTAAGTTGTACTTGTGTAAGTAGTATAGTACTATAGTAATAGTACCACTCAAAATGTACAGCCTGAATTCAATCAGCAGTTAAAATCACAAAAATCATGACATGATTTTTATCAGTAAAATGGGATTTCTTTCAACAAAAGAGGTGTTTTTTTATCGAATTGAGTAATAAATATTTTTTCATATATTAAGTCGAGACCGGAAGAATAGATTTATAAAAACACGATTTTCCTTCATTGCTAAAAAAGGTGTAGTATATTCAAGTAGGTAATTGGGTATAGTGATAAAAACATGCTGAACAGCACTATTTAATTACACTTTGCTGTACAATCTGCAGCATTTTATTTTTTTCTCGGTGGTATTGATACAAAGAAACGATGACGCTAATACATATAGTATTAATTTGAATTGCCTTTATTATAGCCTTTCAAAGTCTTGCTTCACTGAAATTAAAAATGATGTGTGACGGCAGTTTCCAACTACTTACTGCATAACTGCATAACTGCATAACAATCGGCTCAATTAGCGTTTCATTCACGCCCTTGTCGATTTTATTACGCGCAAACAAATTGATGGTATGTTTAATATCCTCTCATTGACCCTATATCTTATAACCAAAAGATAAACTGAAAAAACTGATGCTGAATATACCCACCAAATAATAAATATACGATGACGCTCACCGACGGTAAATATGGAGTAAATACTTCTAATAATGTTGTATGGGCTGAGACCAAATCGGCAAAATGAATAAAGTTATTATTAATATTATTATTATATACTTCTAATACAAACAGGCCTGGCCTGGTACATATAATATAAAGCATCTAAAAGAAAAAAGTATACTACAGTAATAATTGTATAATAACAGGTTACGTCATGGATAATTTGCATAAATAAAAATCTGATCTAAACTTTCCATATCAAAATCAAAGTATGTTTCGAATTACGTTATACAATAAAGGAGTTGTTTTCTTATCTTCTTGAATTCTTAAAATTAAGGTTGTATTCTTTTCCTAACGTTCAAATTCGACCATTTGACAATGGCTGATAGTGTCAGTGATTCATGTAGACAGTACGACTTTGCATGGGGTATCGTGTCTGACGTGTCTCATTCATTAAGAACAAACAATAAAACTTCTCTGTCGACTGTCGTTAGAGTCAATAGCGGAAACCTGTATGCCCTGCGTCCTTTCTTTCCTAGTTAGTTTTGTAGTTGGACGTTGGACTAGAAAGAACTAGAAAATTCTGGATTTTTATTCAGACAGATCAATTTGTTTAGTTGTTGGGCGTTTTTAGTTTCCATTTTTTGATAATTTGATATTCACTGCCAATTAATGCAAGACGGCTCAAATTTCAGATGACGATAATTAATGCTTCTTTCCCGTTTTATTAAATATTCTCTCTTTTGTCAATTTCACTATCTACTCATATCAACCCAATCATGCATATCACTCAGTTAAAAGGAATAAAATTAAGCTGCATGAAATGTGTAGTGCAAATGTATAGGACCTAATTTTATATGTTATATTGTATTTCACGACCAGTTGCCAGTTATTATGACAGCTAATGTTTAATTCCACTTAAAATTGTATCCAAAAATGTAAAAGCTGCTCACGAACTAATTCCAAAACCGTTTTATCTACATATATAACATTGTCGGGTTATTTGTATCAGTGAATATGTGGCTCATTAGTAATTTAGCTCAATACAATTATTCTTGTTAATGTCTTCATTATCAAGGACAGGAATAAAGCGGCATCTGAGCCTACTCAATAAGTATAGGTGGGTACTTATGTAATCGTCGTAAGCTCTAATTAAATCCAACAGCTGAGCTATTGAGTAGGTACGTATATGCAAGCGGAATATTATTCCAGTGATAATAAATGGGCTTTTATTTTATTTGAATACTTAAGTTTTGGACTTGGATCTGGAAAATAGGATGGGAAAATACATACATAATATGAATCGCAAAATAGTGAGACTTTTATTTCACGAAGTAAAATTAAAAGTTCATTAATAGCCCTTTCTAAACCTGTTTTTCGGACTACCATGCAGACGCATTATAGTAATTATAAGAAAATAAGTAGGATGCAGGAATAATAACTTTTACTTTTACCTTTTGGCTGCCTACTATAATATACACTGCCTTATTATGTTTATATACATAACTATGTTTCATTTCTCCCCGTCCAAATTCCAATTCCATACTAAGTAAGTATAAGCAAACAAATTCCCTACCTGCATATTGGAGTCCCACATATACTTACGTGTAGGTACCTAATTATTTAACCTGTTGACTTGTAGAATGATGTGTATCATTCTATAAAGGTAACCCAATTATGTTGTGCACTGCACATATAATTTAACTATGAAATTCTATACTATATTTTTGCTCAAGTATCCTTGCCCTTAAATGAACGATAGCCTATGGTCTGTAGAGACTGTAGACCATACAGAACTGGAGGGGCTGCGTCTCGATGCACAGTTTGCTAAGTTCTTTTAGTATTAAATGGAACTAAGTGAATAATACGAGAAAAGGCTAAATCCTGATTCCTACATGCACATAATATTATGCATATACAGAGGTGAGCTATATGACTATGAACGGTATAATTATGTAAAATATAGTGTTTAATATGTGACGTCCATTACTTATGCAAATTTTATGGTTGAGCTTGTGGAGGGGTTGGCAATAGGTAGATATAGTAGAAATATACTTACGATTAAGAAGAAAATATAAAATAAATTATATAAGGAACTGTAATGGCTTACATTGGTTATTTCTCGTGAATACATGATGATTAGAAGAAGAATTTAAATCCAGTTCTCAACTTAAATAATTTGCACAGGTAGGTAAAAATGATTAGAAGATTTTCTACTATTTTAATTTTGAGCAAGAAAGTAACAACAAGGCGGACTTGATATCCCAGACTATCCTGATGACGCGAAGGTATCACTGCAGACTACGAGATAAATACGCGGTGCAAAAATACTTGTACCCCTGAAATCACTGTGCATTCTTTTCTTACGTACCGTTAAGCCTCCAATAGAGAGCGGGTCTCTATTATAGTATGCGTCTGAAGCCACATTTTTTAAACATCGCTCTAATTTTCTATAGGATACATCCAGTGGATCCACCCTCAACCAACATATTCTGATAACACAATACAATCATAATTATTGTATTTACCTGCATTATACTTTTAGAAAGAGATCGAGTTGGTCTGCAATAGTGCGCCTGCCACAAGAATGCTTCGTACAAAGAGCACTGGCGCTCTATTTGAAGTTTTACGGTGTAGGTTGCCATTTCAATTTTTGTTTTGTATATAATATATAAAACCATACAATCAAAAATAAAAACGCTTCTGCCTTCTGCCTTCTGGAAATTTCTTTAGTATAGCGAAATATATGTATATTATGTACTACCTTACTTTTTCTACATGTATATCTCTGTTATTGTTTTGTACGACGTACTGTACACACAGTAAAACATGCAAATGACTTGCACACACGTAAATAGAGATTTTTAAATTGCATTGGTGTTAAAGTCTTATTTTCCTTACCAAGCCTTTGAGGCAAACACTGTTAATTGCAGTATTTAAAAGACACAGTGACTGTAGGCTATAGTGAGCTGTAGAGTAGATCTGCGGTGAGTATATGCATATCACAGCCCAATTCACAATTCGATAGTTTTGCTTGCATACAAGGCATGCAAATACATACAAACCAGGAGCATATGCAAGCATACTTCATGTAAAGCTTCGTTTCGACATACTTAAGCACCTACCTGTGTAATAATGTTTTTCACTCATTTAGTTTCACTCTAATCCCATAGTAATTAAGTACGTATACACACGATAAAAACTAAAAGGATAATACATACATATATATATACATATGTATACTCGACTTTGTTCATATTAATTGTACACTCAATGTAATGATTGTCTTCCATCCCTGTAATAAGTATCGCTATAAAATGGTATCAGTATAATTGCCTTTTATTGTTATCTCCACGTTTCCTCGAATAATCAAATCCCTTTTGTAGAAGCTTTAAGCACCGACAAGTGGTAATCTCTCCAGTCGTATTAATGCGTCTTTGGTGTTTTCTTTGAAAGCGTATGTTGACGTTGACAAAAACCGCAACAAGTGTGAGATTATTTTTCGTGAAACTATTTTTGCTCAGTTAGTAATTGTTTCGTGGTAAACAGTTGAGTTTTCATTTACACCTACGACTTTGTTGCAAACGACACATTTTTTATTTATAATCTAGAATTATTACTAACAGATCAACTATAATACAGTATTTGTGGCAGTATAACTACTATTTACTCTAACGTTCTATTCTGAACAAACACTACGGAAAAATGAGAATGTGCTCATGAAAAGTGTGTATATTTAAGCTCCGGAAGATTAATGAAATACGAAGATGAATTAGGGGTCACTATGATTAATGCTTTAAAACTTAGCCTATTGAAAATTTTGGGCCACATTTTTGTGGGTGACATTAATTGAGAGAGAAGCGTAATCAAAAACCAGAATGCCAATAGGGAATTTTCCGCTGAAAGTACTTAACATCTGTGATAGTCAAAAAATGTATTATATTCTCATTCTCTCTATTTCACTATACAATATTAATTTAGGAGGGAGAGTAAATCCCAAAGCCCCCCTCTTCAAGTTAAATACGCAGGCATTTTTAAATGTGTAAGTACCGTATATTCTAGAATAATGCGCGGGTCTGCAATAGTACGCGGGTCTGTAATAGTACGCGGGTCGGAGAGGTCCAAATTTGAATAGTACGCGGGGCGTACTATTATATAATATACGGTAATTACGTAAATCTTTGGAAACCCAAACCCCCAGATTGTTAAATATAATTATACTTCAAACGTCTATTGAAATACTAGGGTGTATCGGTTAGTTATTTGAATCCAGCACATGTATATACCCAATGTATTTAGTTCGTAACCCTATACTCTGGAAATTCGATTCTCCTTGTCCGTTGGGGAAATCCGCAAGGTTCGATGAGTCCTACCTAATTTTCTCTTTCTCAAAAAACCAGGTGCAATGTTCAGTGGTATAAAAACAAATCCAAGCGATGTTACCAACAGCAGTAAGACAATACCATGCTTTCTTGGTCTCAATGCAGATCATTCCCTGAGACCACACGAAGTGCACTTTCACATCTCCGGCCATGTAGATTGTAGATGTACTTCCCACTGTCCACATACTTCTAGAAAATATCTCATCACAGCTTACAAAAATCTGAATGACATTCCTCAAAAAATCAAGCCTATTATTTACGGCATAAAGGGATTTGGCAGTTTGATAAAGGTATACGCAGCAGTTTTGGAGCGTGGCAGTATTTTACTGTTTACTCAAGTTTACTTGTCACTGCAAACTTTTCAAAAGATGTACTTCGCCGCCTATGTACGTCGTAACTTTTCATTTTTCTGACTGGAAGAAATCAACGTGCTCATGTCCACATTTTCTTAAGAAATAATATGCTTGTAAACACGTATTTGATTTAGCTGTAATGAATTGCTTGATTGAGTTTCACTTGATGCAAAAGTAGTTAAATTAAACTTACCATTACCTAAGCGTGGGAGACCAAACAAAGCCATTCGACGTCCTCTAATTTATTAGGCAATAAGCAGGGTGTTCAATATGTCATTTTTTAAAGAAAATACCATGACAGTGGTAAATACTGGTAAGTATGTAGGATTATGAAGCCTAAAGTATTTAAAACACGTGGTAATATAATTCTAGCTCTATTAAAAACTAAACAGCAAGTCGTACAAAATATATGTAATGCTTAATACTTAATACACAAAATCAATTTGCTTTATTTAGTGGAACTTAATTGTGTAGTTGCTACAGAATTACATTTGTTTAGCATGTCACATTAAACAAATTAAGTATTCAGTTAATGTGTACTAAACCATTATGCAATTTTGTGGTTAAATCCTGCCAATCAGAAATTATTTGTCGAAGTAGTCACCAAAATCGGTTTTGTTCTGTGACCTAAGTTCACGGAAACAAAACGCTAGCTTCGTCATTACGTCGTGATGAAGCCTATTCCTTGAGTCAATTTGAACGTAACCAAACGTAGAAAATTGTCTCTCCGATGATCCGTTTGATGAGGAGCAATTGTACCTAGGTACATTTGATTTATTAGCTTCGCCATGTCGTCCGGAATAGCGCCTATATCTGCCATCCGGTTCCACCAATGGGTATAGCCTTGACCTTCTTTGTTACACTTTAGGACATTCAGCCAGTGATCAGGAATCAGGACAAACTTCCCTATCATTTTCTACTACTTCCTTTGCTACTTATGAACCTTGACATTTTTGTGGGAAATTAAATTTTTTCACTTCACCCCTCATCTGTCTGTGATGTCATATTTGCCATTATGTGCCAAGGAGAAATTCAAACTTTTTTCAATTTACACTTTATACCAGTATGTGCCAAAGTGTCACAAAAACAGTATTTACCACCCCTGGTATTTACCCGTATTTACCATGATATATACCACAGTGGTATTTACCACTTGAGCACCCATCTAAGGTTATTTTATAATTAACTATTAATTTTAATTATTTAACTATTACTAAAAATTTCTCGCAATAATATTAAATTATTTTGTGTGCAAAAAGATTAAATAGCAGTTTTCTATTTCATACTGCCACACCACCTAACTGCCACGTAATCCATTTTTGATTATACTGCCACATACCTGATTTAAACTGCCAAATCTCTTGCAGCCATTATTTACATGCATGGAGAGCTATAATTTTTTACAGACATTAAGATCAGGAATATTGGTAGTACATTCGTCCAACGAAATAATTTGTTTTAAATGAAACAAAAACGTCTGGAGCTTGGTGGCATTTTGAATGAACATCAAATTTAAATTTAAACCCATCTATCGATCTATCTATTATAATAAGAGCTTAACACGAGGATTGAATCTTGGGTGGGAATCGTCAATTTATTGATTCACTATATGATAATGACGTTCCACCAGAAAAGGTGTATATCTAGCGGTTTTAGAACTGCTTGTAAAACAGCTTAAAGTTTTTAATGTTTTCAAGGCAATAATTCACATAAGTTTAAACTCAGTTAAAATCAGTTCTGAGCAAGTTAAAACTTATTTATTTTTTTCGGTCGCTAATTGCACATTTTTTGACAAATTTTTTGAACGTCTCAAACAAAAATTGATTTTTTAACCTGCATTTCAGTACACAGGTAACCAATTTTTTAAAATACTTAGAGACCGAATAAAAATTTGAAAAAAATTGCATTAAATGCGCCATGAATTTTACTACCAGAAACTGTAGCTAACTCAAAACCGCTAGATATACACCTTTTCTGGTGGAAGGTCACAACACAACTCTTTCCCAAGTCAACGTACGGAAAGTGAGATGGTCAATGTCTCCGCTTCCCATCCCAGAGATTCTGGGTTCGAATCCAAGTCCGCGTTAATAGTTTTTTGATTTTTTTGTCCTGTTTGCGTCTGCAAACTCTAGGAAAGATGTTGCTGTGAACATACACATTGTTGATTGTTAGTGACGACTATTACGACTACTACGACTATTACCATGGCGACAGTGGTTCCACTCAAGAAATGAACCGTCTTTGTTTACTTTGAATGTCGGCTTAGGCTATGACTACAGTAACTGTTACTGTTCGGTGTGAGAGTGGAGTGTGAGTGGTTGATCAAAGTACAGTACAGTGCAATACTATCACATACAGTAGCGCACGCAAAACCATTCAACAATGCATGCACTCCATGGTAACATCTGGATGCACAACATCAAGTTCCAATAAGCAGACGGTGAGAGTTACGTTTTTTTAGAATGTTGAATGTTGCACCACTTTTATGGCAGCGTGCATAAAAGTGGTGCAAAAATTTGAAATTTTAAACCTATACCCTACCCTTTTTCGGGGTAAAATCAAGGTAGTAATACAAAATACTTTTTTCCACTATCAGCATTGGCGATAGTAAAGCATCGACAAAATAATAATAATGCCCAAAATTCAGAAGTTGACAAAACAATAATAATAATAAAGTAAGAGGAAAAAATTGACAATAAAGCAATTCCTTACTTACTTACATAACATATTATGTGATAATAAATTACTTCACTGCATTCGCAGTAAGTTGAAAATAATAAAGTTCTGTTTATAAACAAAATTACTTTGGGTTAATAATTGACGAATTATTGTTTAGGAATCAACAACTTAATAAATTTAACCCGGCTTGGTGGTTTGACGATGCTACGGCATGGTCACACCACTGAGTCGGGCCAGCCAGTCACGCTCAGGATTGGAGTTGGTGTTGGTGATTTTCCTGGCTGATGGGTGGGGAGAAGAAACGGGGTGTTGTGGAGAACTAAGGTGAGTGGGTGCTTTCCGTACATCTGTGACAGTTCTACTGTCTGAGACAGAGATGTTGGATGGCTTAATCTAGGTACCTACTGCCTCTCACTGTATGTTTCATATAGTTCAATACATTCATTCCCACTCTCTCTACTCTGTGCTACAGGGGTTACCACCACCCAATAACTTTCGCTTATTTGCAGAGAAGAGCAATGTGAGGGATATACCTCACATTGCTCTTCTCTGGCTTATTTGAGTTGTGGCTGGCGGGTGTTGAGTACTGGCGGATCCCTTTCTCTTCTTGACTTGGCGGCTCAAGATGATTTAGTGGAGTTACCAGTGCTCCATCCCTCTGCGTCAGCAGGAATTCTTGACGATGTTACATCTCCTGTTGAGGAGTATAATTAAATCTACTCGCTGACTTTCGGTCGTAAGCAAGTATACACTATCCATGTTTAAGATAAGATAAAGTATTATGCGATAAGGAACTTGAGTGACAAGTTCATACATGCAAATTTTGGTTCAGACATAGCTTATTGTTAATTGTGAAATACGTCATAATCTTTAGATCTGTATGACAAGAGATTCCATTCAGATTTTGGTGGTCTGACTTAACAGTACTTGAAATGTTTTCGGGTGTAAAATGGTATATAGTAAAATTAGCTCATGTTACGAATTAAGACAAACATAATAATGCTTATTGAGTATCTCCTCAAAGGAAGGAAGGAGAATATGAACCAAAAGTTTATCAAAATACATTCTGATAATACCTTATAAACGTAAGTCACGTACTTCGATGTATGCAGTTCAGGTAAAATTTAATTGCAGAATTAATCATAAATATGGGGGCTAAACTTCCATTGCATCGGAATAGTCATTAATAGACAATGTAGACCATCCCGATAATCCAATGAGTTGTCTAAGAATTGTTGTCCATTGTGACCAACCGAAGTATTACCGCATGATCTTTTAAAGACTTTTTTAAAATAATTTGAATGTTAGGAGTAAGCTGCATTATATCGAACAGTTATCGTCTCGTTTTTATTTGTAGTACGTTTGGAAATAGCCAAAGTAAACAGAATTATCATTTTAATTTTTAAACAACTATTAGTTATAAGGAACTAATTCTTCAAAGTATGCAAATAAACTTCAAAATCTGAGATTCAACATAGCAAGCTGGACAGGCAGGAGACTACTAAGGTAAACAGATTATTTTGTGCTTCATGATCTTCCAGTCCTTCAATTGACACTCTTTGCCGCAATACCATGCTTGATGGCATTTACCGCAACGTCGTTCCGCATTTGCTGCTCCGCAAAATCGGCATCGATCTTTAACTGCTTCATTGTAATGGAAGTGGAGGCTGTTTTTATCATCATCAAAGTCCACTCTAATTGCCGGTTTCCCATCTACTGCCATTCGGTGGTAGGGATTGACGACTGTAATTTTACACCCGTTGCCAATTTTAGACATAAGAAACGGATCCTCTTTGTCCAGACCATAAATGGTAAGTCTTTCAGCATCCCCATTTTCATCTTCCACAACAGTAGGCATGGATGGATAGTACCCTACGATGGGATCTTCAATAATAGTCAGTTTGATCGCACGTCCACGATAAACACGATCAGCAGTACGATCCATATCACGAAGTGTAATCGGTTTTATTCCATTTAAATCTGATGGCCTTGTTGGCAGCTTAATATTTTGGTCTTGAACAGCGAGACCTGCAATGAATGGGCTCTCCCCAGGTTTAGTATTGTTTAACAATCTACCCAGCATAAGGACGACTTGCAGTTTCTGCCTCCTGTGATCCAGAACTTTGCTAATTCTTTCGGGATGGGTAAGCTTTGGGTTGCTCATTATGATGAAGGCCCTTGGGGATTAATCTCTGTGTATGCAGGTAGTCTCAATTGTCTTGATAGTGGTTAGCTATGTAAAATAAAATAAAGTGTGATGAGCGTGGTTATAAAACTAAAATATATTGACAAACAATTATTCAAGGCGTGTCAGAGTAAGAGGCCCAATTAATACTGACTAACGGTAATGCATGGAAAGGGTGGATGGGTACTGTTGCTTAAAATGAGAGCTTTTGCGCTTTCAGTCTAGGCCAATGTCATTTATCGTCACACGGTTATATATAATCCTTTGCTAAAGGACTAAATTAACCCGCGTAGCGATTAAATACTAAATATATACTCCTCACGGTTTTATTTAACCGTTTCAAGTTAAAGAAGCATTTATATAGTCTAGTAAAAAATTATGAATTTCGTTAAAAATAAATTGCACGATGGATCTACATATTGCGCGGTGGAAACGAAGAAAATACAATTGTTTCTGCCGTGTCACTTTATTTTTCGGGGTCAGCTCAAGTTTCACCTGGTCACACTGACCAATCAGCTAAAAGCGACTATATAAAGCCGTCTTTAACTTGAAACGGCTAAATAAAGCCGTGAGGAGTATATATTTAATCGCTACACGGATAAATTTAGTTCTTTAGCAAACGGCTAAATAAATTACAATGGCCTAGACTGGCTTTAAGGTAATTTATATCGCATCTATAATTGCATACAAATATTATGAATACATCTAAACAAGCCGTCAAAACAAACAACATACAACATACAAATATGTGATACCGTCAACCGTATTGTTGATTGTTGTCCTACACTTCGTACAAGTTGAACTAAACTCCAAAATAATTATTTTTAATTAAAACATTTTTAATTTACATACCAACAGTCGACCGTCGAAGTGTCGGAAATATGAAATAGATTGGTTTCTTTCCTGAAGTTGCAAATTTCCAGCATATACGCAGTTCGGTTCCGTTTGTTTCTCCGGGGCCGTCTAATACATTACTTCCACAACACTAATAAACTAAAACAACAAGAACTGACAATAAATGATAAAGCGAATTCTACAATCTATCAACTTAATTGTGTTTACGCGTAAATGACTCGAAAACAATCATTTCAGATGCACCAAGGAAATGTAAGTAAGCACTTGCCAGGTAAATCAAGCTCATTAAACTACTAAGTTTAGATGACCCGATTGCCGATTCAGTTTTCAGTCTTTCCAGATTCAGTAAAGTGTGATAGCGGGAAAGAATAAAGAAAAGACACGAATGGCGGACTGGTGGACTGTGGACAGTGTGAGTGCACGCCTGTGATATTCAAAAATGCATCATTGTCGTATATCGTTCTATAATGTTAGTTTCTCGCATTTCGTACTGCATAAGTTGAGCGCTGATGCTGATTTTGCTAATATTGGATGATTTCAAGCTTGAGTTAATAATTACTTACTAAGCCGCAGTAAGAATGAAATTCTAAACTCGGCTCGTTAAGTTTAAGTACATCTTCTTAGTCATCTTTAGTGATCAAGCCATCACCTTAGTGCATCTTCAGCGGTATCTTAATTTACATTTATAAGAACCGTTCGCCAACCTAATGTTGTAATTTTTTCACTTTTGTTTGTGGAGATTGTGGTGTTGGTTTACAGGTACAAGGTTGTGCACAAAAAGCATTTTAATAGCCTCAGTCAGGTTTTTCACAAAATGTTCGATAAAGAAATGACTGGAAAATCAGGTTAGTTCTTGTTTGTTCCTGTTAGATTGTTGTGCATATTATTGTGATTGTGCACAGCCCAATTTTAGTAGTTTATGACTGTGATTGTGACAGAACATTGACAAACTAAAAAACAATTGTTTTTTGTGAATAAATTACAACACTACGCCTAGCTTTGGATTTTTGAATATCGTATCGCCTTCGCCATCGATTCGCATATCTTTTGTAATTTTATGTCCTACAATATTAACATAACAGTATTTAAACACATGCATAATTATATCCTTGAGTGATTAGAATTAAATTCATAAAAGCGGAATGATGGAAAATGGAACGAAAAAGTAGATACTCCCTACCCACGATACGTCCAAACCTAGTTAGGAAATTTCCTGCCTATGACTGCTGTAAAAATAAAATCCAAGTAAGTACTTAGGGACCGTTCAAGTATTACGTAACGCAAGAAGGTCAAATTTTGACCCACCCACTACCCCAAAACGTTACGTAACGACATGTTAAAGCATAGGAAAAAATGGCTGACTACAGCTATTTATGAGTATTATATATCGGCAGGCCGCAGGCAAAGGATCAAATCCGTGTCCTTCCATTTTTCGCTGGAAGCAATTCCACTTCCTTCCATTTTACCTTAAAAGCAAATCCGTGTCCTTCCACTTTTGATTCAAATAAGCGTTTTAGCTGACCAATTCATAATTAAATGCTTATGAAAAGTGCAAATTGCTCTAATTGCATCATATTCTATTACGCAAAACGTTCTAACTAAATGGATTTTAAAATTGCATATGGTTCTAACTACATAATTTAAAAAAATTAAAATCCACTAAATACATAATGTTAGTCAGAGAGAGAGTAAAACTTTATTTACACTGTTACCTTTAACGGTAATTGCCTCAAAGACACAGTAAAAATACGAACAGAGTTTTTAATATAAAATTTAAATTTATGGGTTATGTATTATCATATGGAATTGTTGGTTTAATTTTAATTAATGCTAAAATTATTATAACAATGGTGATGGACGATTTTAGTTGAGCCACGGATTGCTGCAATTACAATTTTCTTCCGAATTGTTGCAGAAAGTGAAAATTCTTTTATAAACTCGTTGAAGAAAGAAGTTAGAGTGCCTCTTGCTCCAATCAGCAGTCCCCGAACATGTATTTCTTCCAGAGAGTATTTTTCTTTGAAGTATGGTATGCAAGGATTGTAAATTGCTTTTTTTCCCCGATCTACTTCCAGAGACTGTTCTTCGCTTACTTCGAAACGTATGGTAGGATCAAATATGTATCCCTTTTTTGTTTTTTCGTTGAAAAATAGAATGTCTACCCGTCTTGTGGAGTCATTTTCACCCAGGCAGTGAACTTCTTCAAATACCTTCCACTTGTACCCATCACTAAGAGTTGTTGACCAGGTATAACGCAGATGATCTGCTATAATAGTACGAATTTCATTGTGTCTTGCGTTCCTGATAAGGTCCCCACGGTGGCAGCTGCCTAAGATGTGAGCAAGGGTTTCACGCTCTGTGCAATGACGACACAGAGTACCATCTTGGCTTCGGCCGGGAAGGGTCCGCACAGGGTACACATTTGATGACATTTTGATTCCCGTCACCCATTCGGAATTTGTTAGCCCGTCCTTGTTTATAATTATTTTGTTGCATTCGGGCACTTCTTTATATAAGACAACTCCTTTGCCTTTGTGTTGTAAATTACACCATTTTGAATATTCTTCATTTTGTAAATGTTTCCTCATAATATGGGAGCACTTTACTTTTGGTCGGGCTTGAAAAGTAAGTTCCATTTCATTCTTGTCAAGAAATAGTCTTTCAACGCATAGGTTCATTTCTTCCTGTAGCGGTCTTGCATGTTGTATAAACACGTCATTTGACCTAAAAAGTGATTGACATATACTATACTGTTGCAAATAAGCTTCCCAAGTTGCACGTACAACTTGAAGCCCTCGAAATTTTTTTGGAGAATATAGCATTGCATCCGGCGTGTCGGCAGGGAGTCCAATAATTTCCTTGATAGAATTCCGAATAATTTTATCAAAATCGTTTAAAAACTTCTTCGGAAGTTTATTGAGCGGGGCAGTTTGTAGGGGGTAAATCAATGTAGGCCACTGTTCTAACTGCATGATTTCAAATGCGAATTGTTCTAACTACATATTTTTAAGTTGCAAACTAATCTAACTAGGTACATGATTTAAAAAAAATACAAAATGCTCTAAATACATTCTTTTAAGTTTCAAACTAATCTAACTAAATAATTTTAAAAAGTGCAAAACATTCTAACTACGTGATTCCAAAGCGCAATTTGCTCTAGCTACATGGTTTTAAAAAGTTCAAAATGTTCTAACTACAAGGTTTTGAGCGGCAAACTGTTCTAACTACATAGTTTTGAGTGGAAAACTGTTCTAACTAGATGATTCTAAAAAGTGCAAAATATTCTAACTACATGATTTCAAAACGCAGTTAGCCCTGACTAAATGGTTAAAAATTTCAAACTGTTGTAACTAGGTGATTTTAAAGGGGTTTAAAATGTTCTAACTACATGATTTCAAAACGCAATTTGCTCTGACTAAATGGTTAAAAAATTTCAAACTGGTTTAACTAGGTGATTTTAAAAGAGTTTAAAATGTTCTAACTACATGATTTTTAAAATTTCAAAATGTTCTAACTACATGATTTTGAGCGGCAAACTGTTGTAACTAGGTGATTTTACAAAGTGCAAAATGTTTTAATTGTATGGTTTGAAAAGTTCAAACTGTTCTAACTACCTACATGGTTTTGAGCGGCAAACTGTTCTAATTAGGTGATTTTAAAAAGTACAAAATGTTTTAATTGCGTGTTTTGAAAATTTTAAAATGTTCTAGTTACAAAATATTACAAATGCAAAATGATGTAAATACAACGTTTTAGAATAATTGCAAAAAGCAATTTAACTACATGTAATATTCAAAAGCACGTAGTAAGAACATTTTGCAGTTTTCAAAATTACGCAATTATATTAGGGTGCAACTTAGAACCATGTAGTTAGACCATTTTGCACTTTTTTTATCATGCAGTTAGATAAGTTTGCAACTTAAAACCATGTAGTTAGATTAGTTTTCAACATAAAATCATGTAGCAGTAGAGTGCGTATATGTGATCATGCCTTAAGTGTGATCAGTGGCTGGTGCTAAAGCACAAGCTGCATCAGAAATCCTTTACTAGCCGGTAATGATAGCTTGTATTCTTAACTAACGACAGTATAATTTAGGGTGCGAAACTTTGAAAACCTGGGCAGAGTAAAATCGTCGAAGTCCGAATATCAGAATAACTCGTATTCCGAATTTTTTCCGAGTTTTCAAATTTCAAAATTTCTAGTGTTGTACATTTTAGAATTAAACAACGTGTGCAACGTGATTGATACATTCATTACCAACTAGTTGAAGATACTGTTTGAGATTTTCGTACGGAGAGTTCCCACTAAAATAGATGAAAGGTCAAAGTGTCAAATCCGGGAGTTGTGCTATAATGTGATCATTCTATGAGCTCTAAATGTGATCAGAGCTGCAGATGGCTAAAAGCATCGAATCAACTCAGTTTATCAAACAGCTTATTAAAATAAGTTGACAATGCTGTTTTACATCATTAGGGATCGTCCATAAATGATGTCGTCCGGATGGGTGTGGGTCCAGTCAGATTTTGAAGACATATTATTATTATTATTATTTATTATTTCCGACAGGCCGAGGCCCAAATGAGCAGATACAAAAAACACACACAAAACATACATAGTCATTATTCAGAAATCACCATGGTTCATATAATTTTTCATACAAATTTTATACAGTGCTATTACAGCAGCCAGAGCTACACGCCAGGACAAGGAAATAGCATGGAGACGCAACTCAGCAATAATAATGCAATTTATACAACTGACCCACAGGGGTAGTGTCAAGTAAAGAATAATAATAAATAAAATATTCATGAAGAATGGAATTAGATGTATTCGCCAGGTGAGCTATTCAGAGGCAGAGCCTAACAGCTGTAGAGTTTTCCATTCTTCCGCTATGTTAGAGTGTTCATGGAGGTTAGAGCTGAAGATGTCTTTCACAATTTGATTTTTAGTATTCATTAACCTCATTTTTAACGAACAAGCAGCAAATCTTCTCATGGCAAGAAAGTTATTCACTCTGTTCTCCACAAACATAGACGTAGCACTGCTTAGTTTGGGCAAACCCATAACAATCCGAAAAGAATTGTTGTACGCTACTTGTAGTTGTCGAAATGCAGATTTTGTGAGGGTTAAGAGGCTACAGCAATACGCTGTTGAAAGATATGTGATAAATAGGTATCTTTTAACTACGGTACTGCAGCTCTTGAAAAAACACTTCAGCATGTTTGCCCTTTTGTACATTTCTCTGATTCTGCAGTTACTTTCATCACAGTCATCCAGAACACCAGATCCATATTTAGTAGCAATAGAAATTGTGACTCCTAAATATTTGACACTTGAGCTGGAGGATATTGTTTTGCCCTGGAATACAATATTATTGTCCAAAGCAAGATTTCTCATCCAGCGTGGTAGAAATATTTGCATTTGAGTCTTCGAAGCATTAAATTCCAGATCATGCTTGATCGCATAGTCATCACAGAGTTTTAGTAGATAATTGAGAGCAGTTTTAGTAGTAGTAAGTAGACAGAGATCATCAGCGTAGACCAGATTGTTGACTGTCGTACTTCCCACTCTGCACCCTAGTTTTGTGTTATTTAAGGATATTGTGAGATCATCCATATATATTGCAAACAGATAAGGTGACAAGATACCCCCTTGCCTCACCCCTTTTCTGACTTCAAACAAATCACTACTGGTATTGTTTCATTGCACAAAAAACTTTTGATTGTTGAACCAGTGAACAAGTAGGGAGATTATAATTTTTGGGAATCCTTTGTTCACTAGTTTATTCACCAATGTTTGATGATTGACCTTATCAAAGGCCTTACTGGCATCAAGATACGTCACATATAAGGGAATTTTTAGGTTATTATAGTGGTTAATTATTTGTTTTAGCGAGTAAACACAGAGTTCACATCCCAGATTTGATTTATATCCAAATTGATTGTGGGCGGTTTTAAAAAACTTTAAATATTTAGATAAAATTAAGTTTTCAATTACCTTTGAAAGTAAGGTAGCTAGTGCTATTGGGCGATAATTATTTTTCACTTTGGAGTTGAGACATTTTTTCTTAAGAATTGGGACAAGCCTAACAATCATCAGATTGTGTGGTATGTATGAATGCCGAATCATATGGTTAATTAGGTCGCACAGTAAGGTACGGATGTCTTCATGACAGTATCGAAGATGCTCCAATTTCAGACCATCATGGCCAACAGCCTTACCTAGCTTCATACTCTTTAATACCTTGGTTAAATCACTTGTAGAAAAATTGTATGTCTCGTCCGAATTATTTTTGTAGCTTAGTTCAGGCATAGAGCAATGAGTATTGTTGTAAAACAACTCCTCAAATGTGGTTTTCCACATGTTACATATATTCACAGCACCTGTCGCATCTTCTAGTACGTTACTCACCTTCGCTACCTGAGTCCCCTTAATCTCTTGATTTATATTAGACCAGAGCTTACGAAAGTCGTTTTCCTTATAGCTGGTAGCAAGAGATTCTGCCCGAGCAATCTTCTCATTTTCCTATAGCGGTTTAAGTAATGTTGATGTCATGACAATCATGACATAGAGGTGAATGGGTTATGTCCTAATAAAGTTTTAATTTGGGTGACATTATTTATGAACCATCCCTTACAGCAAATTTTGATTTTTTGTAAATTAGAAAAATGGGTGGGTATCAAAATTCAGTGTATCGTTAGCATTATTGTGGTGTGTAGCTCAAGATAAATCCACTAGTTCAGGAATTCCTCGATCATTTACGCAATTGCTGTTATCACATGTTACAGATGCCGAATTATCGTTTATTTTATTTTTACCCACCAAGATTTTGACATCATTTATGGGTAACCCCTTAAAAATCGTCCTTAAAGAATGTCATCGTTCGGGTCAGCTGGTCTAGCCAGATATTGATGACTGATGACATTCCATTTTAAAATTTTAAAATAGTCGCTTACTCAATGGTAAGAGATCATCCGTAAATGATGTCAGGGGTACGGTTAGTGGGTCAGCTAGGATCTTGATGACAACGTATGTTAAAGATATCCATCTATTCTACACAATGGTTCGGTTGATGACAGGGTAATCATAGGGTCGTAGAAATGGAGATATTTCGATGAAATCATTTATGGGCAACCCCTAAAATGATAAAATAGTGGTTGGACAAAATGTCATTAATTTTGTGACGCCATTTGCAGACCACCCCAAAACATGTGATTTTGTATTTTACGCATGTAGTGTTATTTAAACTCTCATAAATGGAACCTAATGTCGCATTATCTTTCATTTTCCATCTTATCTGAAAGTTTTCTAGAGTGATCACATAAAAGGCACTAACTTTCACTGTAATATTAATGCAATTTTAACATGATCACATTTTGGGACACGGTGATCACATTTACAGCATTTTTGTAATATCGAAAATTATCGAAGATATTTCATACAATTCGGTATAAGTCTTCGAATTTTTAGTTTATCGGTTTGATATTTTAAGGGTACATAGAGAATGAACTGGCTAGTATTTGAGTACATAAACAGTGAATTTGGAGGAAGTACAAAAAAAGTTACAGATTTTCAAAGTTGAAAAAAAATGAACCCGATCACACATACGCACTCCCCTACTAATTAGGACAGTCTGTGACTAACATTATGTATTTAGTGAATTTTGATTTGTTTTAAACCATCAGACCAGATGTCATAACCATTTTGCAGTTTTAAAATCCATATAGTTAAAACGTTTTGATGTAATTAGAGAAAATTGCACTTTTCTTAAGCATGAAATTGGAAATGGTCAGCTAAAACGCTTATTTAAATCAAAAGTGGAAGGACACGGATTTGCTTTTAAGGTAAAATGGAAGGAAGTGGATTTGCTTCCACACGCATTTGATCCTTCGCCCGCGACATATAATATGTTTATGAATACCGCGATAACATCCAAATTGTTATTGTTATCAAAAGTAATTGTCGATCAAATCGTTATTAAAAATGTACTGTCGTCCAAATCGTTATCTAAAGTGTGCTGTCGTCCAAATTGTGGTCGAAAGTGTACCCGTCCTCCAAATACAATGGGGCGTAAACCCACTGACATCATTTACGGACGATGTCATACGGGTCGCTCCCGTACTCCCGTCCCGTCTCCCGTTCCCATACAGTTTTTATCCTGGCCTTACTGCAGAAGTGCAGAAATGCAAAAAGTGAAAAAACCAAGGAATGATCAAGGAACCTGCCGATTTTTCCCTCTTCACTTTCAAACAACCTGTCTTGTATTTAAACAAAAATACTAATTGTCAATTATGATTTGTTACTGGTACTGGTAAGTATAACTATTTAATTGTGATTTATTGTTAACATCTGTGAAATTATTTATTAGTTATAGTGTGGCGTACCTTCCTTACCTAGCTCTGCTATTGCGAACTCCGCAAATATAATTGCAACTGTGACTTACTTGGGAACGTTTTCAGGTGTAACCCTGGGATTTGACCAAATGTTACCAAAGTGTCTTCTACCAACCCTAGACACTTCTGCTAGCATAGAGACTTGAGTGCATTTTTGGTTGCTAGGCAACTAAAGCCCGGGACATTTTGAAAATTTTCTTGAAAATTCAAAACTCAAATTTTAACATACAAATTTAAATGGGAAAATCAAGGCACCAAAGGGTCCCCCCTGTCGAAATTTTTGATTTTACCAGATTTTCAGTGTATCGATAAAAGTCAACAAATGTCGTTTTACATTAAATTTTAACCCCAAAATACTACTCCAGCGCACATTTAAAGCAGATAGGGATCGTGCATACATGACGTCTTCAGTTGGGTCCATGAGTCTACTTGGGCGCTGGTGACGTATCCCATGTGAAAAATTGCCATTTACGCAATGGTTAAGCTATTGGGTCCTAGGGTCCTTAAAGTGGGGCTTTTCGATGACGTCCTTTGTGGATGCTCCTCTGTACGCTTTTTAGATGCTGTGCTTAAGCAACTTATAAAATGACCATATTTAGATGCTGAGCTTAATCATCTTATAAAATGACCATATCCGTCTGTCTCTCCGTCCGTCCGTCTGTTGGCCGTACACTACAGGACGAAGTTGTCAGCAGGAAGAACCGACTGGAAACAGATATAAATATAACCTATCTGTTTTTAGGCAGCTTTAGGAGCCTGGTTCAGTTCAGATCAAGTTCTACGACATGAAACACTGTTTTGCGGTAGATTTATTCATTTCTCGTCGATTTATATTTATTGCACTTCAAATAAGAAATAATTTTTGGGAATCACTTACCGACTACCGAAGTTGGACATCACTTACCGGCCTGGGCATCACTTACCAAAGAAACCCTTAGTTTTCACAATGCCACATTTACAAGCCCAGACTTTACCACATTTAGATGACCACTTTGAAATGACTAGATATTTTTCTAAAATTCACTGAATGAATAGTAACATTATTATTTCATCCTAATTGGTATTTACTTATGCCGACTGACTCCAACTATCTCTCCGCAATCAGTTTCGGTGAGAATGTTTTTGGAACAGTTATTGCAGGGACTTGAAGAAAATGAAAATAAATTTTCCTTGCTAATTAAAATGGCACAGTAAGTTTTGTAATTTTCTTCTCCAAGTTCTCGACTATCGCGGGGAACATCAACCAGAACGTACTCCATGAGTGGTTCACTAGTGAACTGAAGTAAATTTCGGACTGCGGCTGTCGTTTGTTGCTTTATGGTTTCCCTATTACCGCAGTTACCGGACTACCACAGATACCCGACCCTACACTATAGATATTCAGTATATAGGTTATAGATATTCAGGGATCGTCCATAATTACGTCCTTCAAATATGATAGCTTTAAGTACCCCCGTTACAACTTTTAATTTTTTTTTCAAAATAGCTTAAGAACATGTCATGAACATAAATATACAGGTGATAGATAATCAGGGTTCGTCCATAAATAACCTACTTGATTAGAAATTTCTTAAGTGTTTGCTCTGGTGCTTCGGCTAAAAAATTAGTGACAATATGTAAGCATCCTCATTACATTCACTGCTACCAATGATCTAGTCACTTAGCTTGTAAATTCAGTAAACTGAAAGTCAAATTTACAGACAAAGACAAAAACACGTTATTGTTCTCCTGTAATATGTAAAAGTCTAGCACCAGCCTGCTCGCCGTCATAAGAAGTAGGGCTATTTTGTTCACCTCAATAATATGTACTTCAAACGCAAATGTGTAGTATTGAATTGTCCGGGGTAAATGATTCTGGTGGGGCTTTCCGGGATAAAAATTTACATTTACTAGTACAGGCTATTTTTCAATAGATACGCCTCTGAAATACTGCTAATTGCTGATAATCATCACTATAGCCACTGTAATTTATTATGACATTCTACTGAACCTAAAAAACCGCACAGAGGAGCATCCACAAAGGACGTCATCGAAAAGCCCCACTTTAAGGACCCTAGGACCCAATAGCTTAACCATTGCGTAAATGGCAATTTTTCACATGGGATACGTCACCAGCGCCCAAGTAGACTCATGGACCCAACTGAAGACGTCATGTATGCACGATCCCTATCTGCTTTAAATGTGCGCTGGAGTAGTATTTTGGGGTTAAAATTTAATGTAAAACGACATTTGTTGACTTTTATCGATACACTGAAAATCTGGTAAAATCAAAAATTTCGACAGGGGGGACCCTTTGGTGCCTTGATTTTCCCATTTAAATTTGTATGTTAAAATTTGAGTTTTGAATTTTCAAGAAAATTTTCAAAATGTCCCGGGCTTTAGTTGCCTAGCAACCAAAAATGCACTCAAGTCTCTATGCTAGCAGAAGTGTCTAGGGTTGGTAGAAGACACTTTGGTCAAATCCCAGGGTTACACCTGAAAACGTTCCCAAGTTAGCCATTTAATTCAAAATTAACACCAGGTTGTTTATTTTTGGAGAATTAAGTTTTTAATTGTTGTTTTTCGACTTTTAATTGTAAGTATACCTTATTATTTGTAATTACTATTGTAATCTATTAATATTTAAGAGCGTAAATCTGCTTTATATTACTATAATAGCCCTGGGTTTTGAAAAGCCAAGCTTCCTGCTAATTTGCTTATTGTAATAATAGCCGCTTCCGCATGTCATCAGTACTTGGTTTATTATACTGTATTTGTTCATAATTAGTTATACCTATTGTAACTTGTATATTAACTTGTGATATCGTACTGGTAAGTATAACTAATTATGAACAAATAAAGTATAATTATCAGTATAATAAAACGCTTTTTTTGTTAATCAATCTATACATTGAGTAACTTAACAAAAAAACTTAAATTATGAATGCTGGGTATGCAGAAAATTGCAGAATTTGCAGAGATAGGTAGGTAAGTATGTCACACTATACCTAATAAATAATATCAGATGTTAACAATAAATCTTAGTTAAAAAGTTATGCTTACCCGCACCAGTAACAAAGACAGGTTGCTTGAAAGTGAAGAGGAAAACATCTTCAGTTTCCTTGATCATTTATTGGCTTTTTTCTCTTTGTATTTCTGCAGTGTGGCTGATAAAAACTCTACGATAGAACGGAAGCAATTGTACGGCGTCGTCCGTAAATGATGTAAGTGGGTGCAGTCACGTATTGATGGCATAGCACTAAACTGGTTTAAACTGAAACGGAAAGCTGAAAATGATTGCATAAAAGTCATACATTAACGCATATTATGTATATCGTTACTGTAGATGCAAAGTGGCCGTTCTCCAAATACAGGTAAAAGTAAATTGACCGTTCTCCATTTTCTAATTAACACAAAGTAGCCGATCCCCAATGAATAAATTTGGTGACCGGCCACTTTGCATTTAGTAAAAAATAGATAACGGCCACTTTACTTTTACCTGTGTTCGGAAAACGGCCACTTTGCAGTTTGGGTCTTTACTGGAGGTTTGTGGCAAAAAGGTGATATTCAAACGTGAAGGCTTGTGTTGCAAACTTAGAGAGGCATACTATATACACGGAAAGTACACAAATTTATATTATTGAAGTTATTTTTTATTTAAATCGTGATTCACAGGTAATATAATATGGGTTAATTATGTAATATACTTCTGGAGTTACAAAACGTAAATTGATTGTCCACAATGTAAACTATGTAAATTGAGTCTATATGTACTTCATTTAAGTAGTTGTACAGTTATTAGTAAAACTGAATTGTCATTTGGCACTAATGGCTTTTTGTAATTTCACGCGTATTAGGAACTTAAAAATGGGCATCTTTTTGAGTGTTTGACAACAGGTAATAAAACTTAGATGGCTAAACTGAAATGCATTTAGAGTACATGTTCAGTTTAGGATGGTAAAATAGGTTCAACGCACAAAAAAATACCCACACAATTTTTTAACACAGTAAATACAATAAATTATAAGTACTTACAAGAAAAATAGCATAATCAAAGATACACATTATAACAAGAGCCTAGTAAAAATAATTTTATCTACATATTAAAAAGTATATCAGTATCTAAACGAAACTACTCTATGAATGATTTTTTAGTAGAAGCTGGAATAAAATGGATCCGCATCCCCCTGTACTGATACACTTTTAAGAGTTACAAGTTCGATGGTAGTCTTCAATTTTCTTTATCGCTCGTAAGAGTTCCTCCATTGTTCTAGTTAAGTTATCAATTTCTCTTGCCAAATCATCAGCCCTCCTTTCGTGCTCTGCGTATTCATTCTCCATTTCTACCAAAGCATTTAAAAACAAAATATATGACTTAATAATGCATTAATTTTATACACATTAATGTCGTACAATGGGAATTGTATGATGTAACAAGAAAAAATTATAAGTTTAATGGCTTGTTTTGTAAATGTGAGTAGGGTGACAAATAATTTTGGTCAAGCTCAGCGAATAATTACCTTGAAGCTCTTTTAACTTGTCATTCACCGTGTTTGCAACACGATTTGCCTGTTCTTGAAGTCCGTCTTTCTTTCTTGCATCTTCAAAAAGCCTTAGTTTTGTTTCAAGTCTCCTCGATGTTTCTAAATGTTCTCGCTTAAGCCTTCATACAATACATACAATAGAAACAAGATTTATAAAAGATAGCAATGTAGTTAAAAATCAACGAATACATGTATATGTACATGACTGTAATTGGCAACAATAATACAGCTTTCTGACTACGGGAAATAAACGTTTGCCTAATAATTTGAATAGCCAAAGGTTTATTTACTGTAGCTAGGACTCACCTTGATGCATTATCTTGGACAGCAGTGGCATTTCGTAAGGCTGACTCAGATTCGTTCTTTGCCTGACTTCGACGTCTTTCATTTTGCAAGCTCTTTTTCTGAAGCTCTTCAAGTCGATTTTTCAATCTGTCCACCTCAGACAACGATTCCGTAGATTTCTCTTCTGCGTCTCTTGTTTCGCTCCCAATCTATTAAAATTCCACAAAAGTTTTTTAAAACGTATAAGGTGCGGATTGGTATGCACTAGTAATCTAAAAACTGAAGTTATGCTTCACGTTTAGGATTTATAAAAACCACTGGCAAAACCGGGGTGGGGAGCGTGGCAGCGTGGCAGAGTGCCCCTCTTGGAAATCGGATACACCGTGTTAGTGTATAGGACACCCTGGGGTAAAAATTCACCGTAATGAATGTTTGACCCTATCGCAAAATAAAGGTTCCGATACCACTGAAAAACAGTAATGTGTAGTAGTAATGTATCTCACACCTGGTTTAGATCAACGGCAGCTTCATTTATATCTTCTCTTGCCTTCTCAATGGCTAATTCTGCTCCCCGTTGTGCTTCCATCGCTTTGTCGAGCTCACTCCGTACTTGTACTGCCTCTTGGAGAGCTTCAGTTGCTTCCGACCTGAGTTCATGTGTCATTAGTAAATAAATAAAAATAGTATGAAGGTAAAAAAAATTAAATAGTTGTTGAGAAAAATTATAAACTTGGGTTAGACGTACGCGGCTCTATCGGCTGATTCCTTGTGGTGCTCAGCTCGTCGGAGGTCATCTTCTGTAGCTCGAAGGATTTGATCAATATCTGTCAACATCGAAATGCTTTCACGAATTCTTTGAGCTAAGTCGTCAATTTGTTCAGGGCGTAGTGTAATATTCTTGCTGAGTACCTGCGATAAAATAAAATGCCGTTTTAAAACGTTTGCTATTTTTAAATAAGCATAATAACAGCAACTAGCCACGCACCTCTTGAGCTAGTGTACGTATTTCATTGGGAGTGGATCCTGAGGAATCTAAAAATGTCTGTATCTCCAAATCTAATTCTTCAAGCGTGTTCTTTAGTTTTTCAGTGTTGTTTTTAGTCCTGACAGCTTCTTCATGTGCCATTTGAGCTAAATTATTCGCTTCGTCTACTTCCATTTTGGATTGTGTCACCTAATATAAAAAAACTTGTAAAGTAACATATACCTCATTATGCTACTCGTTACGTAAACACAATATTTTCTATTATGTTGAAATCACCGTTCGCAGCAAGTTTTCAGCCTCTTTATCCCTCGTTCGAAGTTCCGAAAGGGCGTCCTGGGCATACCGCAAAGCATTGTTAGCGTTTGTTACAGCTCCTCCTTCGCAAGACAATCCTCCACATTTCCCACAACCAGCTCCACCGCAATGAGAATCACATGGGTTTCCAGCTCGATCACAAACAATTGTGTTAAGAACTGGAAAATTTTCCTCGATATTTGTAAGATTTTCGTCTAGCCTCTGCAAAGTTTCTGTTACTGATTTTTGGGTTGTGTTCATTTGAGCTCCAACGTTTTCTAGCAAAGAGTTGATTCGGCGTCGTTGTTTTTCTGATTGCTTTACAATACCTTGAACTCCATCAGCTCTTCTTACTGCGTCTTCAGATCTTCTCTTTGCTTCGCGGGTTAAATTCAAAGCCCCTGAAACAAACAATCAAACAATAGAAAATAAACTAAAATTTGGAACTGATTTACAGCAATATATTTGCACGTGGATTTGATTACAACTTTACAATAAAGACAATGTACCTTCCACGTTAGCTTCTTGTAAATTAATAGCTCGATTTTTTAAAGTTGTTGCTGCGCTTTGTAAACTTTCAACTTTTCTATCAAGTTCGCCAAGTGAAACGTTAGTAAGAAGAAGTCTTTGAGACACACTTGCTACAACTCTTTCCACTGAGTCCAGTTGATTAGAAGTGTTTGTAAATGTATCCCTAAAAGTTGAAAAATATTTTTTAACGCATTTATGGTGATTGCTATTCATGTGTTATTCATTAGATAAAATGTTGTGTACAGTAGCTTTCATTTTACGAAGTCCTTACCTGCGTTCGTCAATCATGGCTTGCAATTCTTCTAAATCGGAGGCGCTTACACTTGAGCTCTCTAGCAAACGATTTACTTCATCAATACGGAGCTTCATGTTGTCAAACTCCCTTGTGTATGCCCCAGTAGCTCCTTGCTGTTTAATTTGTGATGCCGCATCCACTACTCTCTCAGTTTGTGCTGCAAACAAACGTTCCATGTGTCATGCTGGTACTTTTTAGGTATTAAATTTAAAAGTTAAAATTTGAACAGATCCTTACCTTGCAAACCATCAATAATTCTGTCCCAGTTTTCAAAACATTCTCCACAAGGTGCACAGTTAGGAGCATTTCCAACATAACCTCTTGCGCATTCGTCACATTTGTTACCTCCTATGCCCGAGACGCAAATGCAACTTCCATTGTTTCGATCACACTGGCTAGTGGAAGAGCCTCGCAGATCACAGTCACATGCTAAAAAACAAAAAATTGAAATTGAACATTATATTGCAAACGTTATTTTAAAATTTTTTAAAATTACTTAATATTTCTTACGATAGCACTGGACATTGGGATCTCCCCAGTAGTTTGTTTGACACTGGTCACATTTTCTACCACCAAATCCTGGTTTGCAATCACACTGCCCATCATACTGAAAAGCAGTATTAAAAATTTCCAAACACAATAATTACAACATTTATTGATGCATTAAATAATAAATAATTTAAAATTTAATGATAATTAAATTACCAAGTTACACTGGGTACTTAATGAACCGACGGAGTCACATTCACATGCTTCACATCCCTCACCACTTGCAATCTTCCAGTGATCGTCACTACAGCTATCGCACGAAGTACCAATGACGTTTGGAAGACAGGGACATTGGCCTGTTATTCTGTCGCAGGGTCCAACGCTTGAATTTGTTCCCAATATATCACATGTACATCCTGTAACATAAGATTGTTAGCATATTATTTTAGACTTTTTTGAGGTTTTTATAGTAGTTCATAGGTTTATAGGTTTTGTAGGTTCTATAGTAGAAACTTTTAAGGCAAAATACTTTGGCAGTTTTGATTCAAAGCATCGCCATAAAATCCTCCTTTGCAGTTTTCACAGTTGTCTCCCTCAGTATTTAATAAACATTGAAGGCACCTTCCAGTCCGTATGTCACAGTTGCCAGGTCTCGAAATGTCAATATTTTTATTACAACTGCAGGGTCGACACTCACCACCTGGAACTTCTGGGTCACCATAATAGTTATCTGCACACGTGTCGCATCTTGGTCCTAAAGTTCAGATACATTATTTATTACGCCTGCTATGCGAATATTTCTACGAGCTGCTATACGGTCCGATCGACATCGACTTACTGAATAAATTATTACTTATGATTATATTTCTAGGGTCTTGATAAAAAATACTAAAGCATATTTAAACCTGCATATCCTTCGTGACATTCGCAAACAACATCATTGGTTAGACGATCTAGGGCACACCTAGAAGCAAAGGAATGTCCACTTTCGAGGGTACCAGGGCATGGGCAGGGTCGACAGGGGATGTCAAATCCAAGCCGAGGATCCCCATAATACCCTTCAGTACATCTGAATTCGGAAAATCCCAAATACAAAAATAAATGTTTGGATTATGAAGCATATATGTCCATGATTAAATGTATAAATGAAGTTAATACCTATCGCAGGTGCTGCCAGTGGAATAATCTCTACAATTAATACATGTTCCAGTGTTGGAATCACAAATATCTGCGTGTCCATTGCAGTTACATCGTTGACAATTGGGAAAGTTCCAATATCCTGGTTGGCACTGATCACATTGACGTCCGTAAGTATTTGATCGGCAGCGACACTGGCCCTTAGCATCGCAAAATGGATCCAAAGATCCAATGGAATTACATTCACAAGCTGCAATGAACAATAACCGTGTGTAATATTTTTTTGCAAACCCATTATTTGAACAATTCTAAAGCTTCTGTAAATAGAAAACTCCTTCTGAAAAGTACATGAAATAAAGTATAGTCCATGCTTGTTAATAATGTTTAAATTATCTTACGTCGACATCCTTCAGCTCCAAATTCACCAAATCCATAAGTTCCTGGAGCACATCTATCGCACGTCCGACCAACAATGTTAAGCCGGCATGGACACTGTCCCCCTAACGTGTCACAAATTGCACTTGTAGATCCCGTTAAATCACAGTCACACTCAAACGATCCATCAGACACAAGATATCCTACACTGAACAATAATCTTTTGCATTCTTCTGGTAATGGATACTTTGAAGCGCTCAGATGAATTGATTCACAACGGTATCTTTCAAAGTGTTGTCTTAGCATCTCATTAGGATCACTACCATGAAAAAACGGAATATCACCCGTCTGTGGCATTAGTACAATCTAAAATATTTGCAGAAGAAAAACTAACATTATTTGCTGTTACATAATAAAATTTGCTTACATTTCGTCACCACTATTAGCTTATACATGGATAAACTGTAGAATTTGAAACTAAAATAACCCAGGAGTAATAAAACAAACAAAAGTTGTTCTGTCTTCCAGTCTTATTGTTAGTCACTTACTGAGTCAATAAGTACTGAAGATGATGAAGGTTCAACTTCGAGGCGTATTTTGTAGCTGTTTCCAGGCTCTAGACAAATTGGAGCACGCATTGCGCCTTCTCGTAATTCTGAAAACAAAGTTTTGAAAATGAAGAATGCACCATAAATAGTTAAATTGACAAGTTCCTGTTTTTTAACGGTTTTCTTACAGGTTCAATATCGTTAAAAAGGTTAAATTCACTTGAACTGGAAGCCGTGGAAATTATCAGCAAATACCCTTTTCCAATGCTCTCCGATAACCCTTGCTCAATCTTTGTAAGGATCAGATTTCGAAGCCTTATTGCTTATCATACAAAATTGATACGTAAGTATATAAATGTTAAACTAGACCAAGGGGTGATGTCACCAAATGATATTAGGCTTCAAAAAAGAATATGTACTTATGTAGTTGTCTCGTGTTGTAGTGGCTGTAATGAAGATAGATCTATTTAAATTTTTGTCGAAACTTAAAATTTTCAATACACACGCACATCAAACCTGACCCTAGTGTATATCTACATCTACCCTTTGGACGGTATTGATTGTTTTAAATTAATGGTGTGCTAGATTGTAGTAGTTCTATATGTAGAGGCTTTGCTAAAGAAACTAATTCTCCTAAAACAAATTACCCACAATTATATTGGTATTTATTTTAATAAAGACATTTCTCGTGTTTTTCTAGGGATTTAAAAAGAATCACAATGTTTTCTTTGAGTTTTTCAAAAGGATGGCAAATTATACAAATATTTAAAAAATTAAGACTTACCTTCGCGGAGTTGAACAATATGGGGCACGCCGTACATATTGCTATTTGCACAGGGTCCATTAATATCTGGAGGTCTTTCAGGGGTCACAAGAACATTCACTTGCGTCCACATAGATTGCTAAGTCAAAAAGATAGTCGGAATTACATTGCGGATTCTAACATTATGTATCCAGGGCGGACATATGTAATCTAATATGAGTAAATATCATTGTATACCTGAGGTTCATATCTGACAACAAGATTATAATCCATAGCTGTTTTAATATTATCCACTGTGAACTCTAGAAACGAACCCTCAAAGGCGCGCACAAAACCAACTCCAGTCCAAGTTGAATCACGATCCCGGAAAGGTTCTCTCACAATTACTTGAGTGTTCTAAATAGATTTTATTTATTACTAATTAATAACAAATTTCTATAAATACACTAACATAACAAAAATAGTATTTCGAGTGCAAAGTTCTTGCTAATAAATAAGAGTTTTAAGTAACCATTGATTATAATATATGTACATTTTTATACAAAATGAACAAATCTGTGTATAGAAACATGTATTTTATTTTTCAAAAATTTACCGGACTATTTTTAGCTAATTCAGCTTCGTAGACTAAATGATCGAGGCTAGGAGAGAAATACCCTTGTTCAGGTAGGCTACAGTTACGACCAGTCACGTGCGCCCGACACCTTTTAAAATAGAAATATAATTAGGATCCACAAATGATAAACAAATAGAAATAGTTTTAATGTATAGAAATTTACAACAGTATATTACTTGCACTGCCCAGTTATGACATCACATGTATTATCATAGGCACCACCCACATCACAGTCGCAAGGTTTGCAACCGTCTCGATCATCCGAGAGACCCCAGAACTCGGGCAAGCACTGGTTACAGTCACGCCCCGTTACGTAACGCTTACATGTACATTCACCCGTGTGCATGTTACACCCATGATTCCCGACAGTTCCGTACAAGTCACAAGAACAAGCTGACAATTAAATTTAAAAAATAATTCAATTTTCATTGATATTTAAAACAATAAACGGTAGAACTAATCGTGGGTAAAATCTAACCACTCACGTTGGCATCCCTCTTCATTATCTGCACTTAAACTCCAAAAACCATTCTCGCATTCGTCGCAGCGTCGTCCAACAACATGTTGCTTACAGTGACAACGGCCAGCTTCCAAAGTATTATCGGAATCCGTTCTGGAATCACATATTCCACTATCCATGGAGCCTCGAGGATCACAGTCACATGCTAATAACAGTTTAATACTATAATTTCCATTTACTTAACATTTTCTTCTGTTGGTCATAGTCCTCTATTAGCATTGTTATGTTATATATTACGTCCCAATGATTTAAGGACTGAAATCCCAAAAAAAAAACAGAAACTTTACTTACGCTGACACGCGTCTTCGTCTGAGATAATTCTATCCGGACTTAAATAAAAGAACGGTTTGCACTGTTCACACTTGTGCCCAATTGAATTATGTTGGCAGTTGTCGCAAACTCCACCGCTGACACTTCCTGAAGCTTCGAACACAGCAGCATCAAAATGACAGCTTGTAGCATGATTGTTACAGTTGCATCCTAAATGTTAAAAAAAGGTTGTACTTAGTTGTAGGTTGGTAATTTAACTTTTAAACTAACATGTTTCTGGACTTTTGGAGTAGTGTATCATAGATGAACCCTTATTTTTATCCACGTAGAATACTAGTGACTGTACACCTGCTTACTCAGGGTTGAATCTATTATTACAAAGTTTCACATACTTTTACATGCGTTAGTTTGTTTCCCAATTGCTGGTTTCCAAGGGAGATCCCTGTAAAAGTCCTCGCACTCTTCGCAGTTGAGCCCCTTAGTATTATGTGTACACTCACAACGACCATGAACCATGTCTGGACGCACTTCAACGTTGGGCAAGGGCAAGCACCTTGATGCGTGTCCATAACAAGAACATGACCCTCTCACCACCATTTCATAAATAGAGTAATAATATTTTTCCTGCAAATTTTAAGTTACACAGACATATACACAAATTTCCATTTTTTGTCTCCTTAAATATGCGTAAAATGTAATTACAACACTAATCTGTCTGTTAAGTCTTACCTGTATGTCCTGCCGCTTGTCTAAGAGATCGTCACCCAATGTGTGTAATTTTGTAAAGTTAATTCTTAAATTTGTCATCTTAAGAAGATTTTGTACTTCCTGAGAATATGGATCACTTATGGGAAGATTGCGAGGCAAAACGCGAAAAATAACCTATTACAAGCAAATTAATAAGTAATTGTATCATAAGATACTTAATTCAAAGTCCAAGTATATAAATACTTTGACTTTCACAAACCTCTCCTTCAGTTGATGGCGCAACAGCTGAGTATCTTGACTCACATATTACATCTGTGATTGTTCTAGATGGCCCTTTCGGTATTCCAGGAAAGGCATCGTCACAATCATAAGCAAAGTACCGGTAAACCTTAAATCAATTAAAAAATTACCCCATTACAGCATCATGCTGTCTCCTCGTAACGCTGGTAAATTATATATTGGATAAAAGATTTTCAAAATTCCCGTAAATTATGTAGATAGGTAGGAATAATATAAAATTGATAATAATTTTTGTATTACTTTCCACGTCTTTCCAAAATCAAAAGATCTTTCGATAAGCATAGCTGCAGGCCTAAACGTTTTGAAAGTTACGATTAAATGTGTAAAATGAAACTCTGCTTCTAAATCTAATTGAATGGTAACATTTTCGGCGCCATTTTCTGACTGCCACCATGAGCGTTGCTGAGTTCTGTAAAAAGTTTCGAAAATTAGGTGACGGATGTAGTGCATTTTGTATAAAGTCATTTAGTTGCCTTATTTTTATTTACAAGTTTACATCCAGTCCAATTTACTTTCACAAAGTAAACGGAAAATTAAACTTATTTGTAGCGCTAAAGAGTTAAGGGGAACAACTTACCCTGGATAAAACCGATGAAGTATATTGTCTATTTTGTGACTTAAAAGTGGATTACGTGCAAATTGAGGCCGTGAGTCACAACGAAAACATTTTTTCTTGTCTTCTAAATGCGACACAATGCAGTAGCGTTCCTATTACAGTCATTATTCACAGCGTATGTAGTTTTTTAAAAAATGTGTTATATTACATATGACACGCCTATTTCAATTTATTAAAAATAATTTGGCTCGCTTACCTCCCTCCTTAATCCGCATGTTGACGAAGACGAGAGACCAGGCTCTCTGCCTATTAGTAAATTTCCAGTGGCAGGATAGCAAGAGCTTTGGTCACAAGGATGAGGCCTTTGTGGTATATATGGTCCTAAAATTAGTAGTTCGAAAATTTAATGAAAATTATTGTCGTTTAGCTGCTAAATGTATTGACACTAAACAACTCGTATTAGATTTTTTTTAGTATTTTTGTAAAATAACGAGACATAAAATATGAGCGAGATTGCATGGTTATGTACAAATCATTGAATTTGGTCGACTACGAATCAATAGCATTAAAACTTTTAAAATCAACCCATTTTTGGGTAAATAATTCCTCAGTTTCGGGACTTTTTAAACGGTAATTTTAATTACAGTTATAACACTTTTTTAAAAATGGCTGGTAAAATTGATTTGAACTTTTTAAAAAGTTTACCTTGCTTCTAAAATAGTAATTCGTTTTACGTTTTTCTAAAAAAATTGTTTTTTAAAATAGGGCTTCACATCTTCAGCTATCAAAGCAAAATAGCTTTCAACCCAGATAAAAAGTGCTTTCTAACCAAACCACAATTATAGTAGTGTACATATATTTAATATGGAAATTAGCATATGATGGAGCAGCAGTAAGTAGCTAAATAGGTACATGTTGCCCTTTCTGTATATATACATGTGGTTTCTATATACACCAAGAAAGCATCGCTTCCAATACATCAATCGTAATTCGTACGAGGGGATACTGCTTACCCCATCAAGCAACACATCACTTTTTTAACGCTTTCTCCTTTCCTACTAGTGATACAACTTTGCAACGCGTTCATTTAATTTCGCCATTTTTATTACATGGACGGGAAAGCGGTAAAAAGTGAAAACAGTTATTTGCTAAACTGGCCATATACATATACATATATACAACATGATTAAAATACTTTTGTAATTTTCAATATATTATAACCTAGACGTTTACACATTAGGTAGTAACAGTGATTAGTGATCCAGTTTGACTTTTTAATACCCCCACTTAACTTAGAAAAATAAATTCATTCTCTCTTAGGAATGGTCACAACCGGGCGACGCGAAACCACCCAATCTATTTTTTTCTGAAAAGAGCATGTAAAAAGTGGGATAGCGACAATCATATTTCAGAATGGGCCTTTTGATTTGCTACTGGTATTTTTTAAGACATAAATTTGCTGATGTTAATTAAATGGACGCCATATTTAAATATATTTGTATGTCTTCAATTGTGTCTGCATACTACATTTCTCAACCAATTTTGATAAAATTTGTAGTTTTTTTATCGTTACAAAATGTTTTGAAAAGTAATTTCTGGAATTTTGAAAATTCAAAAATTTCAATTTTTATTCAAAAAAGCTTTATGGTGCCATCACAAGTTTTGAATAATGTTTTAAAAAATTGATTAATTGATTTTCTCAAAACCCTGTTTTGATCTCCCTCCATTTTCATCCGATTTTTTAAAACGTTAAAGTTTTCTTACCTGTATAACGTTACCTAAAAGGTAAATTCTGAGTTTTCAAAAATTCCAAAAACGAGTTTCCTTGAAAAATATAAATATGTTACATAATTTTTAGGCAATTTTAAAATAATCCTTTTTTGAAAAACAATAAAATTTCTAAATTTTCAAAATCCCAGAAACTACTTTTCAAAAAATGTTGTAACGATCAAAAAACTTCAAATTTTATCAAAATCGGTAATGTAGCATGCAGACACAATTGAAGACATTCAAATATAGTTAAATATGGCGTCCATTTAATTAACATTAGCAAATGTTTTCAAAAATTTCGGTATCAAATCAAAAGGTCCATTCTGAAATATGATTGACGCTATCCCACTTTTTTTACATGCTGTTTTCTGAAAAAAACAGATTGGGTGGTCTCGAGTCTCCCGGTTGTGACCATTCCCTCGTTAGATGTACATCATTGGCAACGTAAAAAAATCTCAAAATTTGTAAGTAATTGTAAGGAAGTAACCATATATTCCTGGTGAAATTAAAATGATCCAAAAGCTACGCCACACGCAGGAAATAAGTATTTAATAATTGAATATTGAAGGAAATGTCTGGTGGTGGTTAAGATTGCCTTTGGTTCACTATAGCTAGATGGACACAGAAGGGAGTTAAAAGTATAGAGGAATGGAAATTATGAGTATAGTAGTTCTAAGGTTGGTAATTAGTAAGTGGAAATGATTTTCAAGTCCTATGAGTGAGTGTCCAGAGATTGAAGAGAAGAAATACTTGAGAGAGACAGAGAGAAAATGTACGTGGATCGTGGATGTAAAAGAGATGCGAGCTGTTTGTTGCATTATCAGATGATGATACAAAGGATTCAGTCATAGCCATTTTTTAAATCCCATTCCTCCACACACGAAATCCGGAACAGTCAAAAGGGCCATACAGTTTTAGTGTATTGGAGTCGACTCTACACGACTACGACACTACACTCATCGTCAACCTATACCATACATATTATTCCATACCTCCATCATTCTTTCTTCGACCGACCTCGTCGTAATGACTGAGCGGATGAACATTATCATCACCTCCTTCTTTCCATTCGCCATTGAAGAGGGTAACATTACTAAACTCTGACGAGGAGTTAATTCCAAGTGGAAACGAAAATGTATTATTTCTAACAGTTAAAATGTGGGCCCCTGTTGGTCTTGAATTTATTCCTCCTTCGCCATTCCGATGAAACGTCACGCGGGTTTCCGTCTGAACACTACGATTTGTGTGTCTTTCTCGTTGAATGTTTCGATTGATTTCATACCTTCGCTCTGAGTAAGTCCTGGAATAACCCCCGACATTCTGGGGGCGAGCGGTCTTTGCTCCATCTCCACTACTATTCCTATTTTCCACTCCTGCTGGATTTTTTTTCAAATTCAAATATCCCCAAAATTTGTGTCAACACTTCACCAACTTCCATCAATTATTCCTTTTCTGTTTAATGTTTTTAGTCAGACTACAAACCAACACCAGAACCAGAGTATCAACTTCCATCAAAATCCCGTTTCCAAATAAACTCGAGCAGCAGGTAGGAGCAGAGCAGAAGTGTGCATGTGTCGTGTGCAATAATTGCATGGATTATACCACCAAACCCCAACTACTTTAGATACAATTGGTAGTCAATATTATTAATACACGCAGGGTCACTAACATTATTTTTCATTAACACTTTTAGATGGCAAATTACTCAATTGTCTTTGGTTAGTTAAGAGAGGATCCATGGGTTAATATCTTAAACATAATAAATACTAATTGATTTGTGAAAGTAAACAGCTACAAGCTTATAGAGTTTAACCGTACACATACAATAACAGCAGCATTTTACGCTGATTCAAAAAGTAGAATGAGAGCTTTAATTGACTCTAGAAAAGTTATATCTTCGTTTCTTTTCGAGAATCTTGTATAAATATTATAATTGTGATGTGTGAAGACATGAGTCACAAAAAACAACGAGGTATAGTCTGAGGTGCGTCACAACTAATTAAATATAATTAAGGAGAAGGTAAAAAGCCCAAGGGGGTAAAAAGAATGCCAAAAGTTATTTTGTTAAGGCATCGTTATTATATAACCAACTAACTAATCGCAAAACGAAGCTATGTAACGGAGTTAAATTCCTAACGGTAGACGGAAAAATTACTGATAACGTTTCCGATATTTGTAAAACCTTTTCCACAAGCTTCACAGTTACGGATACTAATCAGACGGAGAACATTCTGAATTTTATTGGAAATATTAATACTGTTCCATCTGAACTTACCATTGAACCCATGAATATTGCACACAGTCTATGCGACCTACAGCCAGGCTCGCTTAATGACAACGAGATTCCAGTAATTGTATTGAAAAAAGCCTTTATGGGACTTATTAATCCCATTACTACACTTTTCAACCAATTTTTAAATTGTGGAGAAATCCCTCAAAGATTCAAAAGTGCTACTATTACTCCACTGTACAAGGGCAAAGGACAGTTACATGACCCGTCCTCATACAGACCTATTTCTAATCTTCCAATTCTCAACAAGCTTTTGGAAAAGGTTATTCATAAAATGTTATCAAACCATTTAGAATCAAATAACCTCCTAAATTCATCTCAACATGGTTTTAGGCAGTCCAGATCTTGCGAAACTGCCCTATCTGTTTTCACTCATAGGCTATTTAAAAATCTAAATAACAGTAAAGCTATTGCGGTTTCTGTCTTCGTAGATTTAAGAAAAGCTTTTGACCATGTCCAACACCTAAAGCTACTAGAGATACTACAACAAAAATTTAATGTCGACCCTAAATTACTCTGTATTTTAGCTCATTATTTTATTAATAGAAAATTCTCTGTTAAAATTAACTCTTTTATATCAGAAGAGTACAATCTCAATCGTGGGCTACCACAAGGATCTGTCTTGGGCCCCTTACTATTTACATGTTATTATAATGGTGTAGGTGAGGCAATAGCGGGAACTGAATTTGTATTGTTTGCAGACGATTTGGTGTTCTGTGTCTATGGATTTATTGATAATATTAGCAATTCAATCGAAAATGTAAATTGCAATCTGCATTATCTGAATTCATGGTGTCTGTCAATGGGATTAGCTATAAATTTTTCCAAAACAGAATATATGGTATTTAGCAAACCCGGGGTCAAAATCAAATCAATTATTCCAAATGTTGAATGCAATAATATTGTTATTAATAGAGTTGAAACATTTAAGTATCTAGGAGTGACACTAGATGAAACATTGAGCTTTTCCTCGCATTTTGATATTGTGTTGAAAAGAGTTACTGCAGCAAAACACTGTATTTTGTCTTTAAGTAAATATTTAAGTACAAATATATTTACATTACTGGTCAATACCTTTGTACTGTCAATAATAGACTACGCTATTATAATTTGGAACTCAATTAGTGATACAAAATTAAAATTACTACAACGTAAAGTAGACACGCTGATTGGGTCCTACTTCTTCCCCAGCCTCTACAATTTTAAACAGGGGTGTAAAAATTACTGTCAATTAGCTAAAGAACGTAAAAAAATTGACTTCAAGTCTTTATATGAAAAATGTAATATATTTACTATATTAGAACGTGTTAAATATTACTCATCTGTGTTCATATTTAAAAATCTAAAATACGAAGCAATACCTGATATATGTACACTTATAAAATATGACAATACTAGTCGCAATAAGCATGCTATATTGCTAGATAGACCAACCAAAGAAACCTCATTTTTCCAAAGAAACGGTATTTTTAGTAGCATTAAAATCTGGAATTCATTACCTGTACTCTTAAGGAATTTGGAAATGTCATTAGAAAAATTTAAAACAAGTATATCTCAATGGTGTCTTTATAGTCGAAATGATATATACATCACCTAATTACCAAATATTGTAAATAAACATTCATGATAAGGTATGGGAAAGGAATGACATAACTGTCAAAAAATTACTTCAATTACTAGCATAGAACAATAACATTATTACATGTTATTTTATTTAATACAAAAACAATTAATGAGTATAGCGTTTATAAATTTAAATTTAGTTTACTTACTTATACTGAACAACTTAGTCTATACTATGTCAAATTCACTTATAATTCAGTTACTACTTTCAATTCTGTTGTCTATTATTAATATTATATGATTGCCTGCATTATTTTTATGTTTAGTGTTACCAATGGAAGAATGGCTTGCGCCAAATTGGTCTCAATAACACGTTAATAAAGTTACAATCAATCAATCAATCAATCGTGTTCGTCTCGGACGTTTTGCCCATTATAAATTGTGTGAAAAAAGTGTAAATTATTGCAGTTGCCTTTTCTTTGAAAAACTTCGGAATTTCAAAAGTATCTAGATTTAATAGAAGTCTTTAATTTCGTATGCCTAATTCATCGTTCTGTAGTGCAATTAATTCGATAGGGTACTGCTCTGTATCTCAATATAAATTAAACTATCAACCCTTCCTAATTATTCACAGTAGGCATAGCGTAAAGGTGACAATCGATTACATAAGTAGGTACTTCAGCTGGCAAGTCATTACTGTAGGCACAAATCTGATTCTTTTGGAGTTGGAATTTTTACTGCAAAGACTTGATTTGCATCGGCATGTTCATATGTCCTGTACTGTCTCTTCTCTAGTTGTCAGTAAGTAGGACATGTTTTTGCTTTTATACCATTAAAAACATTTTTTTACAGTTAGGGTTCAGTCTTTGAAATTTCCAAAGGTTTGTCTACTAAATAAATAGTCAAAAAGGTTTTAACATTTTGTAGATTTCTGGTAGAGGCTCACGCCTTACAGGTATTTACATAAATTATAGCCTCAATCTGTTCAACCATTTGCTTAAAATTTACATTAGTGTTAAACCCATCACAATTATTATGTGCATTAATAAACATAATAATAATTAGTGAGTAACACACATGCTTTCTAAAATTTAGTACCTCCTTATTCAGTATATTATATAACCCGGTATAGTCAAAATACAGATACCAGTGAGACTTTCCAATGGGTCGACACAAGCCGACCGTGGGGAGGAGAAAAATATTCTTGCATGGTTCAGGCATTCAAAATGTATTACGTAACTTTGAACTTACAGAAAATATCCATTATACTACATCATTTCGTTTCATAGCGTGCTATGGGCATGGATGAACTATGGATTGACAAACCCGGGTGGGACCTTACCTAGGACGATATTATATTATTCTTTTATAAATTTTTAGCATGCGAAGTAGCTTCAATGCGTGTTCAACATGACTCCGAGGTTTTGGCTTTCAGGCCATCGCAACGCAAATTAGCAGTAGACTGCTAAAATAGGAGCACAAGTAATGCCAAAAGACAAATAAATAACAGTAACAATGGTTGCATATTGACAGGGTATGGCAACCTGGACCTCTAGAAACTAGACACAGATAAATGTACTCCGCAATCTCCCAACGTACAGTCAACAGTAGGGAAAACCAAAAGTGAGGTCTGGCAAGGATAACTTTTGCATGCAAGTAAACGGCAGCTTCATCCTCACTTTCGGTTGCCGCTTTTAATACGTCTTAATACTCAGTAGTTACAAAAAGCAGTTCGACAGAAGTAGAACGCTAGTAAGTTTTAGTTCCAGCCTAGTTGTTTGTGTTATATCTGTTCGGACTATTTATTATTTGAATTTTGTATTATTGTTGATATAAAATTGAGGTTTTTGATGTACATCAATTAAAAAGGTGTGATAAGAAGCTTCCAATATATTTGCTAGTTTATTTAATTAATTAAGCGATACTAGGGATTTGTTGATATTTTAAATTATAGTTTTCATCTAGGTTGTATATTTTTATGTGATTATGGATTTGACATAATCTATAGTAATTTTTGAACGATGAAAATATTACACTTCCTACCTCGATAGTTTCTTGAATTGCTTAAATTAGTTAGCTTAATTAACACTGCACCTCAGAGTTCTTTCTAATTATATTTATTGCACTTATTTTTAGTTTTGCCTTAAGGATCCCCAGGCAGCAACGCAACAACAAAAATATAAACATATTATAAACTGTATCCAGTGTGTTTTGTAGCCAGACTTGTTTATCAGACTGTTGTTTGCAAGGCTTGAAAGTCAGCCAGCATGTCAGCGAGGTCTTCACTCTTCAACTCTTCACGATTCATGAGTGATTACCGACTAAATTATTTCGTCATAAAACCTGCCTTTATAATGTCTTTGACTTATTGTCACGAACGAAATCTCGTTCGACAAAACGTTGCTAATTGAAATGTCTGGCTACGAACCGTGTTCGTCAGTTTATCGCGAGCGACAAAATAAATGTCGTCAAGCCGCTAGAACTCCTACGCATATAAATATAAATTAATAAATTAATAATAATTATAAATTAATGGAACATTGGGGTAAATGCGTAGAAAAGCAACAACCCACTCGACTGATAATTACAATTATTATTGCCTCTGGTCGGTTCACGTTCATAATAGAGTAAATTAAATTGTAGCATGGGCAGTACTGCAATTGACTCACTGCACTGGTGGCCTGCACTTGTTTGCTGTCGCTCAGTGCAGCAGAACAGAAGATCCTTAAGACACATATACATACTACTGATGAACCCAGTAATTTATGAATGCGTATTATTTCATAAAGTAAGTAAGTAAGGTTTCGTTAGGAGCAAATTTACAAAATCAAAAAAGAATGCCCTTGGCCCTTGGTGGGGAGTAGGGATCGACCCTACGTCGTCAAATTCATAATAGTTCAGTCCATCGTTCAAGCCCATAATATCAGCGCTAATGCTGCGCACGTGTACTAAAAATTGAAGTGACTATTGTATTCTGTAAAAGCTCATCATATTATATTAATGTACTCCGGTGGAATGAATGAGCCGTGCAAGAATATTTTTCTCCTCTAGGAACTCGGCGGACTTTTTGGTGTAGTTGTATATACCAATTACCAAATATATAAAAATCTGAGTGGCTACAGTCAGTACTATATTCCTTAACGGCTGCGTGAAACTCGAATAACTTATCGATAGTGTGGGGCAAATTATTTGGGTTCTCAATCCAGAATTATTATAGATGATGAGAATTAATTGACTTAGCCGTTTGGTTTGATTCGACTGACAAACTCCTCACAAAATATCTTACACATTATGAGTTTTAAGCGTAAAGGTTTAGAAGTATTATTAACCAACAAAATTAGCCCAACGAAGTTAGTTTCTGCTCAGAATTGAAGCCGAGCAGTATGAATGAAACATGAGTATTAATATTATAATTATTTTTGCATCAGCTGAGGATAAGGAGGGTCAGGACATTTTAAATAGAAACCATTCACCCAGTAGTAGTGTTCAATCAAAAACATCCCTTGGATTTGGCAGTACGCATTTACAAATAGTTATATATGTGACCACTTCACCACCATTGCTATTACTATTAACACAGTCTAAAACTGTAACCACAATCCACCATAATATACCATAATATACTGTACCGCACACCATATTGCTATATTATATTATGTGCATATATATTACAAGATTTAAATTACGTAATTTTTGTGATTGATAAGCGTAAATGAGCGTGTGTACGTTTGTTTAAAGATCTTTTTTTAGGCACTACAAAATTTCAATAAATTATTTTTAAAAATAATTCAAACTCATTTCTTACCTCGATTATGCCTTCTACTATCTTCTTGAGACAATACTAGTGATACACCTGAGAAAAAGTTTTAAAAGAAATACACAAAATTAATTTAACTATTTTTCATTTAGGAATCTAAATTAGATTCAAAGTTATTAATACTTCATTCGTGTTTGGGACGGATAAAGTTCGAGAGTTGAGTGAATAGAAACCACGAATAAATAAAGTGCATCCTCAAGAGTCAGAAATCAATCATTTCAAACCTCTAGACCACTAGCTCAGACATAATAGGATTATTTACACTCCCTTTGATTATTCATTTATAATTTATTAGTCACGCCAAAATAGGAACAATAAGTATATATAATCAATGAGCCGTACGATGCTCTCTTTGGAAAAGGGGCGTATCACACACGATTATTATGAATTATGAAGATGAAATGTGAATTAAATTTTGTAAAAGGAATGACGCTTCGTCCATCATTATTACCGAGTACCGAGACCGAGATTTCATGATGAAGGAGAAGATAAATGACTGTACAATAATAGCATGCTCTTTTTTTGTTAACCCTATTTCAATTACAATTGCTAGCCAGGAGTGTAACGGTGGCTCGACTTTTGTACAAAGACCTTATAAATAAACTAGGTATGAATTACATGAATTGCAGTGCTCGATATGTAAACGAAGAATCTACCTATAAATAGTTTAATACTGACTAGTGAGAGTTAAAGACCACCAAATATTCCTTATTTTTAAAACTAATCGTTTAAGTAGTCCCAATCCTCTACACGTCCACTTAAAAGTCTTTTTAATGCCTTTCTAAAGCAGTATCTGATAAGGTGATAAATTAAAATTCACGCAAATAAAATTATTGACAGATACAATGTTATTAATTTACAAATTAATTTTGCTTCAATAAACGAAGAATAATTATTGACTCACTAGTCAGCGGCGATCAACTAATCAGATAAACATGTTCTGATTACATTAATAATGGTAAAGAAAGCACGTCAAAGTCTGATGCGCTTGTTTTCTGCATATTCAACAGGTGTTTCGCACTTTTCATCATGTAGAACATAGAGACTATACGGACCTGTTGGCGTTGGCGTTGGCATTGGTATAGGAAATATACTCACATCGCTGTATCGTGCTTCTTATAGTGTCTACCTTTCTCTTGTATCTTCTTTCTGCATTTTTTTTCACTATACACACAAACTTAAAGTGTGCAGTCAAGTGTTTAATAGATCCTCTCGAATGATTGTCTAAGGCAGTTTTATTGTTTTCACTGTACTTCAAACCTAAAACGTGATCCTCTCATTTGCTTTCAGTGATAGTTACTTACTCAAATCTTATATAATCGGTATCGGTTTCGGTAAGCATGGGAACGATGCACCAAATTCTAATTGCCCAAATTATGATATGCCTAATTGAGAAAAAGTGAAGGAAAAATACGAAAATTAGTTAGTGGTGTAGTGATAAATGTGTTGTATCCTGGAGCATTGTAGTCGTATTCGTAATCACAAAGTCATTTACTTCTGTCATCAAATGGGTTTTTTCTCCTCTCGTAAACTTTGTACTAACATTCTTTTAGTATTTTATTTTCAGTTGAGGACTCTTCCCTTGCCTTGTTGGAAAAATAATTGCATTTGTAATTTATTTGCGGCGTAGCCTAGGATGTTATGGAGTGGATGTGGGACGAAGTGGTGAAAAAAAATCAGGTAGACAGACACACGTACGTGGTTGTATAGCTTATTCTGCACGAATACCTTTTAGTGCGAAAAAAATGTTATGGATTTGCACGTCTCCTTCCTTTATGGTCCTATTATGCATGTGCTTGTATGCAAATCCAGAAAGCATTGGGATGAATAACTTATCAAAACTTGCAAATGTTATGATCCGAGGTATGGGTATATACGTAATTTGAATTATGAACCGAAGGCACATTATACATTAAGATTGAAGGATTCGACATAGGAAATAAAAATGAAAAGTGTGGGGCATAAATACTATATGTATATTACAGTTGAAGGAAGCTGGATATAGAATAATGAAATTACAATAGAGTTGAATAGTTCAGTACTTACTTAGGATTAGAAGAACTGTACAGAGTCTCATGTACGAAATATTATACTTGAACTCCATTTTGACTGACTTGAATATGTTGGTCGTAAGATCGTTTAGTTTTTTTTCTTCTTCTCTGAAGTTACACTCAACTCAGAAGAAGGGAGATTGACTTCATACTTTACATGGGGACAAAAAAATACATAAAATAAAAATGTGAACACAAGGCAGGATGTATCACTAGTATACTAGTAAGTCACTATCGAACTAAATCGAGAATGACTTATCTTACTCCACTGAGAATTAGCTCCTTGTTCTTCCAACATCACATCTTCTTCACTTATAATTTTATTACAGTCAATGGTCGTGATGTCAAAAAGTCAAGCTCGTATCTCACATGGATAGTTTTGGAGATGGAGTTGGACCCTCACTCCTTTGGTCTGCTGGACACTCTCTTTCCTGAAAACAAGATATGAACTGGTGGCGGCTGTAGAGAATCAAATCAAACTCGACTATCTTGGTCTTGGTCTTGGGTCTCTTGCTCAAGATGTGCGCCGGTCTTAAAAACTCCCCTTCCTTCGTATAATACTGTCTTCGGGCTAATCTGTCTCTCTGTTCCTCTATTTTTCTATGTAACTACCCTTACGTCTTTGGGTTTTACGTACTTACTACCCTTCTGCCTTACAAACTTACAATTTACAATCTTGGAGGAAACCAACAAGGATCACAGGACAGGACTTGTCTCAAGAGGAAAAATAAGCTTCACCAATTCGTCTCTATTCCTTTAATAAACAACTCTGTCCACCACCACTAACTATTTCCACTCGTCAGAGACTCACACAGCTCCGCTACAAGCTACGCTTCTCACGTAACTGAAACTGAAGAGGCTCGACTCGAGATCACGACGAGAACGAGACGAGACTTCCACTGGAAAATAAAACTCTCTCAGCCTCTCGTAAGTACGTCTTCTTTGATACATCACAAATGTAAATGTGTAGGATTTAAACGAGTACTACAATAATAATATGACTACATAGTTTCACTGCCTGTCCTTATAGACTGTGACAGAGATTATAGAGGAGTGAAAGAAAGCTTTATGGTTTTATTTTATTCACATGCAACTAAGGAGCACGTGATAAGTGTAGAAACTATATAGCCCCGTATACTATGGCCAACTTGAGACTCACTAGTAAGTACGAAATCATTCCTTCATTATTTTTTTCATCGGCTTTAGTCTAGATATAGACATCGATTTCCTGACTTACTAGTCCCATCCACAACCAAATTCCAATGCATCATCGAATAATAATTTTAATTTCATGAATGATGCTACTGTTACTGTGTTATTGAACAACTTTATACGTATTTATAATTCTAATAAATGAATGGTAATAAATGGTACTATGCCGCCGTCTCATCTTGATTATTCCACACGCAATTCTTCAACGCAGTTTCTCCACATGTTCTACTGTGTGGAGAGTGTGTTCTATGTAGTACACGTTAACTTAGAAGTCATGTATTTTGCTAAACTATTTTTTTTACCATTTATGTTCCAAAATTTATTTTAAAATCAAATTTATTACCGCTTAAAGCACGACTCCTGCTGACTCAGAACAACTTATATAAGTACCATGCTAAAACTTCTTTAATTAATTAATTTGTTTATATGATATGTCTATAAGACAGTATTTAAACGAAGACAATAAGTATTTAAATTAAATAATATTCTGACTCGCTGTAGGATGCCAATTGTGCTACTGTCAATTTTCTTAGTAATTTTCTTGCACAAACTTATATCATTATAATAATATGAAGCTTAATTTTAAATCACCTCTTGAGCAACTATCTAATTTTTCCATTACTCATTCACCCAAATATTATACTCAACAGCTTTTTTTACTGATTTTGCCATTTGAACCAGTTCAAATTAAATTATTAAATACCTCAATCAATTACGATACGTTCCCGCTGAATTTTATAATTTTTTGAAGCATGAGATTTCAACGGGAAAAACTACATATACATATATATACCCGAAAAACTGTGAGACTTCCATGACAAATATAAAATTGATTTTGATTGCAAAAATAAAGCTGCTAAAAGTTAAGTTTAACGAAGCCAGTAAACCTATTTTTGGTGCAATAAAGAATATGAAGGAATGATGGAATTATACAGCTTTGTTAAGATTTGAAAAAAATCGTTGTTGGAGTTAATATGTTTTGTCAGGAAAGAGATTAAGAATTTTTATCCAGTTTTAGTCGTAGCATTAAATTAAGATATACACACATTTGAACTGCATAAGCATTTTACACTATAAATAAAAAAAATTGAAGATAGGTGTGACCGATTTTGAAGTATGTAGTAATAAGTGATAGAGAAATTGTTTTTAAGCTGCCCCAACCATTGCCTTGACTGGGACTAGAGTCTGTAGCATATTAGCATCAAATCAAATTATCAGATGCCGAACAATTCTTATTAGTGTACATCCATCCACTTCCACCATCATCCCACTATCCTAATTCTGGGAAGATCCAGTTCAAGTAAATGAATGAATGAATTTTGGACTCTTTTTCGTTACTAAATTATTGAAATGAAACAAACATTTTAAACACTACTGAATTTTAACGCAGTATGTTATATTATGCTACTTTACGAAACCAGTATAAGAAAACCTTTAACAGCCTCACCCGATATCCTCTCCCATGTGGTCTAGTGGCTAGGATAGCTGGCTTTCACCCAGCAGGCCCGGGTTCGATTCCCGGCATGGGAAAAACTTTTGCAGTTTCTTTACGCTCACTTAAAAAATCATGTCAAGTCATATATTTATTTTGTTTTTATTTTACAGAAACAATCTTGTTTTTTGTTAACTATTTGTGCATCATTTGCATACCGTATTTTCTAAATTACACGCGCGCGTGTCCAAAATTTGTTATGTATGAAATGCCTTAAATAATTGTATATTTCATACATTAATAGATTCGGATTTTAGGTAAACCTGTTGTACTGGTTAAAAATAAAACAATTATAAGCAGTTTGCTATAAAATTTAAATTCGGCTCCACGTGTATTAAATAACGTGGGTCTGGCTAAACAAAACCGTGTCGTTCTAATCTAATAAGAGTAAAAAAATGCAAATACAACGCAGGACGGCCTATGTAAGTAAATACGGCACAAGCTCATTTGATTTTTAATATTGCATCCCTGCACCGTATTATAAAATGTGGTAAACTGAACTGTTTCTATACACAGGAAAACAAATTTTTAGATCGGATTTTGTTTCTACAACATCGATCGCGAAACAGAACCCGTTTTTTTTTCAAATATATGAGAAGTACGAGACTACCATTATAATTAATACAGTGCATAAACGTCAAGCATTCCTTGATTTATTTTATTTTCGTGGGCTTTGGCTTTGAAAGTCATGAAATGATTTTAATAATTATATACAAAGTAGCTGTAATATGTAAAGACTGCACAGTAATGCTCTTTGTGCGGATGAACATTTATCTTGAATCTCGACAATATATATAGTCGATGGTCCCGTGAGGCGTATGAGGGTTTTCACGTATGATTTATGCATGAATTGTATGAAGTACAATAGCCAGGCTAGCAATTGCTTTTACTGATAAAAATACCTTGAATGTCTAATCCTTTGTTCCCAGATCACGTTTTAAACTTTAGGTGTGTATTAACTATAAACTGCATGCAATTTTTGAAATGGTTGTTAATTTCAGTTGCATTACTCACCCCATAGCTATAGTTGCTAATTTAGTTTTTGGGACCCTACATTTGGATGGTATGGTTCCTCACTTGATGTATATGCACAGAAATTGACAGTTAAGTGATTAAAAATGCTAAAAGTCTATTTGTTACTTTACAGACCGTAGAATCGGGAGAAGAAATAAGGAAATAATTGATATATATATATATATATATATATAATATAATAAGTAAGGTAGCGTAGCACATATAAGGCCATATTTCCCGAACCACAAGGCGCACAAAGACGCAAATGGTACCAAAAGACGCGGAAGAACAAGGGGAACTTAGATAAATTGGGACATTTAAGAAAATGTGATAGGGAAGCCCAGAAAACCGAGATGCCAAAAATGCGAAATTGAAAAACATGGAAAAAGAGGGGGTCGGCGTCGTGCCTAAGGCTTTTGAACCGTGCCACGTACAAGCGCCATGAAGGTCCCAAAATACGCGGAACAAACCAAGGACTTGGTTTAAGGCGAGAAAGTAAAAGAAAGTTTGCCCGGAAACTTTCCAGCGCAAAGCGCTTCATAGAGAATTTGCGAAAAAAGAGGGGAGAATGGCGGGGGCCCAAACACAGACACGCGGTCCAGACACAGAGGAAACCAATGCATTACAAGAAAGAGAAAACAAGGGCGCACATTTTGATACCTCACACGTTAATGTAGAGCGTATACAACAGATTTACAAGGAGGTGAAATGTTAAATGTAAGGAAAAAAACGCAAAAAAATAGGAAAAACGGGGGATTATCTCGGCCATAAAACTACTCAACGCACGGAGTGCCGTATTTGCTATATAGATCACAGGCCTGCATTAGTACACGGGTCCGGGAGTTCAAAATTGAAATAGTTTACGGGCCTGTAATTGTACACGGATCATTAAATCCTATTTCGGTCATTTGCTATAACAAAAATAATTAAAGATCCGTGTGCAACTAAAAACCCGTGTACTAATGCAGACCCGTGGACTATTCAACCCACTGGTTGTAGGAACTGCAATAATGAAACTGTCTCAGGACAACAGCCTAATGGACCCCGGCTTGGTGGTTTGACGATGCTAAGGCATGGTCACACTACTGAGTCGGGCTAGCCGATCACGCTCTGGATTGGAGTTGGGTTTAGTGATACGTTCTGGTTGCCTGGTGGGGGGCTGGATGGGGTGTTGTTGAGAACTAAAGTGAACGGGAGCTCTCCTCACATATATCTGTGACAGTTTTACTGTCTGAGACAGAGATGTGGTGGATTGCTTAATGTAGGTACCTACTGCCTATCACTGTATATTTATATATAGTTCAATATGCAATCATCATCTCCTTCTTTCTGCTGTGTAACTACAGACGTCATCTCCCAATGACTTTCGATAAGATGTTGTGATTGGTGGGGTGTGAGTGTGGGCTTAATCTCGTCTCCTCTGGAATTTGGCGGTTCTGGACGATTCTTGTGGCTACCCATACTCATCCCCTCTGCTTGCAGGAAAAACTATCTCAAAGCATATCTGGTGTAGACCAGTATAATATACATAACGCTGACAATCGGTCGAAATTAAGTATTCACTATCCATGTCATTTAAATAATATACTAAGTAAAGGTATACGATAAGGAACTTGAGCGACATGTCCATACATGCACGCAAAGTACCAACATCGTAAAGCAACTTGTATAAATCGAGATATACCTTGGAAAGGTTAAAATCTTGGGAACATACATACAACAGCCTAATGGCAACTGCATAGTGATAGCCGTCACAATGCAACAGCGAGGTAGCAACATGCTTATAGCAGCTGCCAGGTTGTAACTGCCCGGTGTCAATTGCTTGGACAAAACTGCCTGGCTGCACCTTCCTGAAGGCAAATGCTTTGTCGCAACTGCCAAATAGCAACAACCTGTTGGGAACGTTATAGTAATTACCCGGTAGCAACTATCTGATAGCAACTGCTTGGTGGTAACTGCCTGGTGAAAAATTCCTGGGCACAACTGCCTGGCGGCAATTGCTAAGTAGCTACTGCTCGTTGAAAATTGCTTGGCTGGAACTGCCTGGCTGCAACTGAGAAGTAGAAGCTGCATGTTGGCAATCGCCTGGCTAGAACGGCCTGGACCTAACCGCCAGCTGCAACTATGCAGTCTCAACTGTCTGTAGGAAACTGCATCATGGTGAATAATTACCTGGAGCAGCTATGGCAAGTATCTTATAACCACTGCATTAAGGCAACTGTCTGGGTGCAATTGCCAACTGCCAAGTAGCAGCTGCATGTTGGCAATTGCCGCGAGGCAGTTGTTCATAAGACCACAACGCTGTTGCCACTAAACAGTTGATACAAGGTAGTTGGCACGAGCCAATTGCCCACGAGGTGTGTGTCGCAGAGCGGTTGCCGTAAGTCCGATGCCAGCGGTTGCCACAAGGCAATTTGTACAAGTTGGCGTCAGCAAGACAGTTGCCTCCGGACAGTTCCCTTCATGCATCAAGCCATTTACTACAAGTTCAATGCCCAAAGGTTTTTAACGCAGAGCAGTTGCCCCACCGAACCACGGGCTTGTTTTAGTACAATGGCTTGTAATAGTACACGGGTCTGCGAGGTCAAAATGTAAAATGTACACTGGTCTTCAATTGTACACTTTATAAATAGGTCATGACCATTGCAACCGCTAAGGTTATTTGCAATTTATTTTTTATACTACTGTAACTAACTGTCATTCTTTCGTTGAATAAGTACGTTCTAGGTAAAATATAAAACTAAATTTTGAGTTTAGTACGGGTTAGATTCAAATAAGAAAATCTTGTGCCAATTATTTTTTTTAGTTAATTTTGCGTAAAAAAATTATTAAAATAAATTACCGTATTTTCTCTGATAGTACGCCCCGCGTACTATCCAAACTCGAGCATTGATCCCCCGCGTATAATTAGAGACCCGCGCATTAATAGAGACCCGCGCACTGGCATTTAATAGTGTGTTAAATAGACCCACGTACTATCCAAAGTGAGGTGGCTACCCCCCGCGTACTATTAGAGACCCGCGCATTATTAGAGACCCGCGTACTATTAGAGAAAATACGGTATTAATTAATTAAAAACAATTATTTATTTTAAAATTACATTAAGTAACCGCACATGTATTAGTACACGGGTCAAGAAGGTCCAAATTTGGTTCATTATGCTTCTCTTGATACCTTGTCAGGGCCGGCGTGACAGGTGGTTCAGGTGGTCCGCTGAACCAGGGCCGGGCTCCATTAGGGGCCGGGCTCAGAGGTAGAAAAATTATTATAATTAGTTAGTAATTGGTGCATCATTTAAACATTAAAATTGAATTACGGAAATAATTAATTATTTTACTTGACTATGATTATGTGCTAAGTGTTTGTTTTTACCAGTTTTTTACCTGATTAAAAACTAGCAAAATCTTTGTTAGTTTGTCATGTTACAAAAAGGTTCTTTTAAAAAATACTAGCAACTTATAAGCAACTTTCTGAAAAGAGCATGTAAAAACGTGGAGCAGCCTTCATCATATTTCAGAATGGGCCTTCTGATTGGTTACTAGAATTATTAAAAGCATTTATTTGTTAATGGTTATTAAATGGACGCTTAATTTAAATATATTTTAAAGCCTTCAATCGCTTCAACAGGCTTTATTTTGCAAGCAATTTTGAAGTTTTATATAGTCACAATATTTCCCGTAAAGTTATTTCTGGGATTTTAAAAAATTCAAATCTTTTGATTTTCAAAAAATAGTTGTAATAATCGAATTTTTCACTTTTTTAAATTTTCATTCCTTTTTGAAAAGAGTAAAAGTTTTTTTCTCCTAATTATATTGTTGTAAAGTGAATAAGGGGTTTAAAAAACGTTTCAAATGGTTCTTCTCAAAAAAAACAAAACTTACATTTTTGTAAGGCTCTTTTATAATAACATATTTTTAAAACAAATTAAAATTTAAAATTTTTCAAAATTTCTGAAATTACGTATCAGTGGATACTGTTACGATCTGAAACCTTTAAATTTATAACACACTGAGAATTGTATTCTGCCAAAACATAACGACTTAAAAATATACTTAACCATGGCATCTATTAAATTACTATTATCAAATTTGTCTTCAATAATTGCGGGTGCAAATTAATAGGCCTATTCTGAAATCTTAGTCACGCTCGATTTTCTTACATGCTTTTTTCGAAAAAAACATAGATTGAGTAGTTTTGAGTACCCTGAATGTGGCATTTTCCTCGTAAGTTGTTCTATGCTTCTTTTTAAAGCTTAAAAGGGAATAACGCGACATGATAAACCAAGATTCCAAAGCGGCACACTTATAAAACTAATCAGACTACTAATTAAGCACATATCCAAAGTAACTCGAGTCTATTTTGCGTTATTTCATCACAGTGACCCACAAACGTTTTTTAAAAATCCCGATTTTGAAACTTTGAGGCTGTTTAACTTCTAGTTCTCACCTGATTTTGTTATACATTAGGTAATTCTATTTCTTATGTGAAGTACATGTAATTGAATATAAAACAGCGTGTTTGGTGAAAGTTCATGACGGCGTGTGGCTCTGTGCAATCTAATACGCCTTTCTGAGGTAGCTGGGATTGCTGCCTTATAAATGTCCTGCATGATTGTATAAACAAAATTTAAACCATAAAGTTACTCCGTCGAACCGGACGATAAGTTTTAACTTTGTACCAGATTGCTCGCTTGACACTTAAAATAATAAAAAACAATATGAATAAATGTTGTAGTGCGTAGTCTCTGTTAATCCCGGTTTGGAAGACTTCAGTCCTATTATATTAAGTACCTTTTATATTCAGTTGTAATCAGCTATAGTTATAGCAAACACTGTAAATTTGAGTTTTGAGGATGGCAGTGCTATTGGACTCTGCTTGAAAATGAGCAAATTAATAATTCGCAGCAGCAAGAATTGCATTTGTCAAGCACCTCAAGATCAAGCAATTATGCTAATTATAAATTAATGTTAGTTTTTCCACGTTTACATTTAAATATTTTCGAAAATCGCCAAAATTGAAATCAAGTTTAAAATTTCTTAGCTCAGAACTTGCGTTCTACTTAATACCTATTTTTTAACTGATTTATATGATTTTTCTTGTGGATTGTTCATAATGCAATGTATCGTGTGCTTAATTTTTCTTTAAAAGTAAACATAAAAGTGGAGAGTGGTGTCCGTTAGCCACATAAAGATATGCGTTTTACATCGAAGAAAAAAAGCTGAAAATAAAAAACACGAAAACTGTGCTTTCCGTTTAATCTGATTTTATTGTTAACAAACTATTACGTCTAAAATTACCACTAAAAATAAATTAAGAGATACGTTTTATAAACTCGAACCCGGGTCCGGGTCCCGGTGCAGCGGGTTCGGGTTCAGGTTCGGGTTCAGAAACGGGTCTAATTTCGGGTTCGGGTGCGGGTCCGGTCCCGGGTTCAAAAAATGATGTGCATAGTGGGTGCGGGTGCATAAAAAATTTAACCCGTGAACACGGGTTCGGGTCCGGGTTCAAATTTGGATGAACCCGTGATTTGGGTTCGGGTTCAGGTGCGGGTCCACGATTTTTGGACCCAATCGAAGCTCTATAAGACAGTATGTAAGAGAAATATGTTCCTTGGATTATAAGTTGCTGTGATAATAAATAATAACCCAATGTAATAATGTAATAAGTAATGACCCACTGTATCTATTCATTGAATTATTGATAGGTAAAATAAATATTTTAATTTTGCAGGATTTCAAGAATTTAGTTTCAAGGAAATGAATCCGTATTCGCATTTAATAATATAAAATATATAATCACAAATTTTAGTCAATATTATTATTACAAATGAGTGCTGACACATATAATCTGATAAAATTCCACAGCTAAAACTGGCATATTATATGACAAAAAAATGTGAAGTATTTGATAACGTAACACTTGCAAATCTCAACTGAATCTTTGCACAAATAAGCTTAGGCTTTATACCACGCGTAGTGTAAAACAATGCAAAGTCAAGGATAGGATCAACATAATTGATTTGAGTGCGAAAACTTGAATATACAGAACAATTTGGTTTTTCTTTCACTATTTCTGGTAGTTGCTTGGTAGTTACAAAACAAGTAGTCAGTCTGTAGTTTCTAGTTTACAAAAATTGAAGTTAGTACTTCATACTTATTTATCATTAGAAATGACGGGTCGGAAGCATAGAAAGACGTACGTGCCTATATCTGGTTCAAATGCAGAATTAAGTGGGTACCAGAAAAAGTTAAAACGGAAATATATTGACAGCGAAAATGTTAAATTAGCCAAAGCAGCAAAAAAAATGTTTACATCATTCATAATTCCAGCATCAGAGATTCCAGGTGATGGTGAAGGAGAGTCAAATACTAGTGACATACAAACTGCATCCGCAACCATTGTTGAGTTACTGGAAGCTATTAGTGTAGAAAGTGAGTAACTAATTTTAATTTTGTACTATAACATTAAAATGCAATAATATGCATGTAGCATGTTGACGCTTGGGTGATGTTTTTACTTTAATGTTGCAACATCAAGTTAATAGTATGGAATATCAGCTGGTTTAGCTGCGATTGTATGGTTTCTCTTGGGTGTGCGACATTATATTACATAACAAATCCTGTGCGGATTTAAACAATTCAAAATAATAACTTTATATAAAAATCAAAACCTAATTGTTTAATCATAAATTTACAACTCAATTGTTAATATTACTTGCCGATAGATACGGAAACTGAGACTCCGAAGGCTAATACTACTGAACTGGGTATAACTGATATAAATAAGGCCACTTCAAACACTGGTACATATTTTAAATTATGTATAACAATGTGTAATACATTAGTTTAAATTTATTACTCGCAACAGATAATTGTTTGAATGCCATTTTAAAAAGGTTTCATAATAGTTACTAATAAATTTAATTTAATTATTGTATTTTAACAGAATCTAATTCCATTGACGTAAATGATCCCGTAACTTGGCCAAATAATTTATCTGCCGCACACATTGAAACTTTAGTCGCTAGTGGACCAAAGAAAACGTCACTTAAGGAGTTCACACTTCATAATGGAAGAGCATTTAAAAGGTCATTCTTTAAAGGAACAAAAAAGAACGGGGAAAAGTATTTTCGAAATTGGCTCGTATATAGTCAAAAAGAAAATAGCATTTTTTGTTTTCCTTGTTGCGTATTCCCTGCACACGTCAGCGCTATCAAACACACAACTCCTTGGAATAATTACGATAACAATGTTAATGCTACCTGCGGATTTCAGGACTATTTTCATACAAGCCGGAGCATAAAATTGCATGAGGAAAGTAAATTCCACCTTGAGTCTGTAACGTCTTGGAGCAACTATAAACATCAGCACAGTGTCGTGTCATCCACTAAATCATTAAGAAATGCCAGAGTAAATGAATGGAGATTAATTCTGAAGGGAATTCTGGATGCAGTTCTGTTTCTTTCGAAGCAAAGTTTGGCGTTTAGGGGCAGCACAGATAACATTCAGGATCATAACTGTGGAAATTTTTTGAATCTCGTAAAGCTGCTTGCCAAATACTACCCTCCTCTTGCAAGCCATGTCAATAAGTTAGAAAAAAAGAAACTCAGTTACTTATCTCACGACATTCAGAACGAATTTATAGAAATTTGTGGGAAAACTGTGAGAAACGAGATATTTCATAAAGTGCGCCAGTGTAAATATTTTTCAATTATGTTTGATTCAACCCCAGATAGTTCAAAAACTGACCAACTTAGTCAAATTGTAAGAGTCGTTGAGTGTTTTAAAAATGACTGCTTTGTGTCTGAATATTTTATTGACTTCGTGCATTGTGACCAGAAAACTGGATTAGAAATTTCGGAGCTCATAGTTGAAAAACTCAAAACTGACGATATAAACATTAGCAACTGCCGTGGCCAAGGATATGACAATGGCTCTAATATGGCTGGAAAATATAATGGGGTCCAAAAGTACATATTAGACGTAAATTCAAAAGCAGTATTCGTTCCTTGTGCAGCTCATTCCCTAAACAGAGTTGGTGTTAATGCAGCTAACAGAGTTGCAACAGCTAAGCTCATTTTGGGTCAAGTCCAAATCATTTACAACTTTTTTGCTGGGTCCACCTCAAGATGGGTGGTTCTTAAAAAATTCGTTAACGTAACTGTCAAACCGCAGTCCGATACACGATGGTCATCTAAAGCGAATGCAGTTTCACCTCTATGTAATCAGTATGGATTGGTTATGGAAAGCCTTACAAATATTCTGGAAGATTCAGACTCTACTCAGGAGTCTCTCGCTGGTGCTGATGTTTGTCTTAAAATTATGAAGAGCTTTAAATTTTTACTTGGCCTTGTAGTGTGGAACTCACTGCTATCAAAAATTAATTTAGTCAACATTTGCCTTCAAACTATTGGAAATGACCTATCAAAAGCGGAATCAAGTTTGAAGGGCCTGTTAAACTGGATTCAAAAATTCAGAGGCACCGGATTTCACGAATGCTACAACCAGGCGAAAAAAGTTGCGGATTCAGCAAATGTTGGTATCAAATCTGGTTTTAACGATGTCCGACCTACACGAGGAAAACAAAACACGTCGCGAGAAGGTCGAGACTTTCAAGGGAATAATTATTTGAAAAAGTTTGAAGTATCATTCTTTAATGATCTTGTCGACCATGTTCAGTCACTCATGAAGGAGCGATTTGTTCAAATTCGCGATTTAAATGCACTATACAGTTTTCTTTGGGGCAAACATTTGCACACAATGTCTAATGAAGACAAATTTGAGCATGTTCAAGATTTGTGCAACGCATACACAACTGACTTCGACCGTTCAAAATTTTTTCAAGAGATTCAGCTCATATCGTCTGCGCTTAGTGTATTTCTTCCACCAGGCAGTACAGTCTCTGAACTTGGGCCTCTTGATGTACTTAAATTGATTCACAGACATGAACTTGAATCAGCGTACCCCAATATTGACACGGCGTTACGCATGTTTTTAACTTTAACAGTTACAGTTGCTTCAAATGAGAGATCATTTTCCAAGCTGAAAATCATTAAAAACTATTTGCGATCCTCAATGTGCAATAATCGCCTTTCAAATTTGGGAATTTTATCAATAGAACGCGAGCTGGCAGCAAGTATTGACTTTGATGATATAATTAAAAAATTCGCATTGGCAAAATGCCGTAAAGTAAAATTTAAAATTTAACTGATTGTGTTCGAATCGCTTTTTTATACATGTGAAAAACCACAACAATTTAATTGTATATAAAGTAGTTTAAAGTATTACAATTGCATTTTGTTATTAATACATACCTAAATAATTTTCTAGAATTCTAAAAAATTCTTACTATTGTTATTTTGAGTATTGTGGAATATATTTGATGCAAGAAAATTGAAAGCTTTGATCAACAAATTAGTAATTAAATTTTAACTACGTAATCGAAATAAAATAATAAGTAGTAATAAAAAGTGGCCTTATTGATTTAGGGTTGTTTTTAAAGGAAAAAAAAGGTTGATTACATGGGTAATTTATTAAATGGAAAAATTATTTAGTTTTTTTAAACTAAGAAAGTGCACTTGTTGAATAGGAAAACTTAATTAGAAAAGTAGTTTACTAATTCATTGTTTCATCTAGAGCCTCCTTAAAGGAAATTCTACTGCGCGCCACTGCCACAAAAAGGGCACTTTTAGCTACATAAAAACGGCATTATTTTTCATCACGTGCTTTGGCGCTTAAATTTTAGAATGACTGCTTATTTGATATTTTAAACTAAATGTCTGTACACTGTTAAAGAGAACTTTTTGATGCACTGTGTCTATTTAATTTCCAAAGCCATAAGACTACATAAAAAATATCTAACCGGATTAGAATGCAGCGAATTTGCAAGTTTTTTGATTTTCCTGGGGAAGCTCTGCTCAAAATTCCCTGGGAATTAGAATTCAGGAAGTTTTAGAGAAAGAAAGCTTTAAAAATTTTGATGAAAGGGAATTTTAAAGGAAATTCTTGTGAATAAAGTGTTGGCGGTTGTCATTATTTCGTGAAGTTTTATGTAGAGAATACTGCAAATTATGGGAATTTTCACATCTATATTACTTTAGAAAATTGATTTTTCCAAACACGTTCACAAAAATTTAAGAGGGTCGTGGACATCTAACGCAAATAATAACCCTGGAAAGTTTATTTAAAGGACTTTTACATAATATAATATGCCGTTAAAGGATTGTTTTATTTATTAGAATAGATGGAGTTCAAAGTTTTTAATCTTTCCCTAATGAGGATTTACGGAAATTTTAAATGTTACAAGCTTTGATTAGAATTTTTTAAGACTTTCTTTTCTAGAGCTAGAGGACATGTAATAAATATCGGACAACGATTATTTATACAAGAAACGTTTAAACAATCTGCATTTGTGGTCAGAATTCGTACGTTATTCAGAGTCGTGCTTACATATTTTAATTTGGCAGCAACATTTTTGCGCAGCAGATTAACAAAGCATATTGGTATGATTTTGGTTTAGTGGCCTACAACATTACATCACATTTGTTTCCTTGGCATACACAAGGATATCCCAATCATCTTATTGGCACACGTAAGGACATAGCGCTCGTTTCCTTAGCATGTATAAGGTCGTCACCATTGTTTCCTTGACATACACAAGGAAATTGCAATCGTTCTATTGACAAACAAATTGCCATATAAAAAGTTTGTTAAGCGAACATAAAAGACATTTTAATCTTCTAAAGGTCTGCAACATAGCGTTCGAAAACGCTTAAGAATCCTCTAAAAATAACAGATTGGTAATTGTGACTGTAGCATATGAACTTCAGGCGGAAGAACAGCGCCCAAACCGGAAACATTATTTAATAGCTGCTTGATGAGCTAAATCGTTACATCTAAAAACAAACTAATGTTTTAAAATATGTTTTGGGCAAATGCTAATGGTGGTTGAATTAAATCAGTGTAAGTGTGAGACAAAATAGCCTGCCTTGAAAATTCCTGCGTAATACAATAATTAACTTTAAATTGGAGGATTTTTGTGTAGTATTTCTTGAATTATTGTAGATTGTACACGCATTCTGCTGCACTTACTATAATACGTTGGGAATTAAAAACAAAATGGCGGTAAAAAAAGTACCTTTTAGCACAAAGGGCCGTAATTTGAAGCTAGACCAGGGCCGGGCTACTTGTCGCGCCGGGCCTGTAACCTTGTAGTGCCATATTTTAGAAAATACGGCACCTCAAGGTATCAATACAAGCAGAAAGAACAAGCCAACACCTATAAGAATAATACTCCATAGAATTACCAGACCGGTAGTTTCCAACTGCATAGTAAACTGCTGCCTGACGACAACCGCCTCACCGCAACTTCCTCATAGCTACTGCCTGACATTAACTGCGTGATGACAACTGCATGGTGACAGCGGCTTAAGTTAATTAGCGAAGCCGCATTATGCAACATGCAGCTGTCATCTAGCAATAGTTATCTTTCCTGGCCCATGGAACATCTTTCTGGAGGTATTTAAGTGCTCGGCAGCAACTACCTTATGGATACTGTTTGACTCTGAGCTCAATACTGAGCTTTATTGTAACTGCTTGAAGGTAAGTTCTGTGAGGCATTTGCCGTTCATTAGTTGCCTAGCTGCAACTGCATGGTGAGTTTCTGCCTTATGGAAACTGCTTTACGGCCACAACCTGATAGATTCTGCTTGACGCCACATTCATGATTGTATCTGCATGGTAGCAATGAATTGCTTGAGCAATTCAGCAGGCTAGCATTTGGCAATTAGTAACTGCAACGTGGCAACTACCTATTATAGCGCATGCCTGATGGTAAATTTATAATAAAGACTGCTTTGGTACAACGTCCTGATGGTAGCTCTTCTGTCGTAACTGCTTCATGGCAAATGTCGTGCCGCTACTGGGTAATTACTATTGCTAGATGATAGCTGCCAGATAGTACTTTCCGATCCCAGCTTTCTTGGTGAAACTGCCTGGTAGTCATTGCTTGAGCAGTAACCATAAAGCAGTGACCACACTGATGGGAAAAAAGTCGACGATACACCAATAGAAAACTATTATACCCCATGAACGACCTCGGAAAAATGGACGTGCAATGCAAATCTTTGAGGGGCTTGAATTTTGCTGAAAAACTAATCAGACATCGTAAATTTACAAAATGTTGCCAACAAGGCACGGTAAAACTAAACTTTCTTGACAATTACTCACGTGAGCTCAAAAAGTACATGGAGTGCAAAAAAAAGCGATGCAGCGGAACTTTAAAAAGTTTATAATAGTGCCGTATCATTTGCATCGATGGAAACGCAGTACCCTATTGAAACAAATGGCATTAAATGCTCAGAGGAGCCGTTTGTACGCCTGCATGGTGAGGTAAACCATTAAGTGACCGCAAAGCTGCATCCTCGTGAAAAAATGAAGCCGCGCTATGCCCAACTGTATATTGTTGACACGGAACTAGCGACGGCACAGCGCATGGGTAGTTAAAAATGAAGGATGGCTCCCTCGTTATTTGTGCCACGTAGTTTCTAACTTAAAATGTGGGTCATATTGCTGTCTCTATGTATCGAATGTCTCTCGTGCGTACTGCCTGAACTGTAAATAAAGCGACAACACTTTTTGCATGCGCCGTACTTCTTTTATCCTTTTGGCCGCCCCCACTCCCGGCGTGGCCCTGCCGTAGGCAGGGGGGCCTGACTTCTAGTATAATAATAATAATCGTCATAAAGTCTTTCAAAAAATAAGAAACTTCCCGTTTCATTTTCCATTCTGCATAAAATACCGTACCGCAAAATTTCCAAATAAAAGGGTAAGATTTATGAAATATAAGTTTTTAAAAGTCAAACATTAATTTTGAAAAAGCCAAGCACGTGTTAAAATCATTAGTAGCACACACAATCTTTTAGCAATATAAGCTCAGTTAGAAATTGTAATGTATACTGAGTCCTGTGGGCTATCGTCGTTGGACGACAGTGACAAGTTTATTTTAATAAAGTTGTCTTCTTTATTCTATGTTTCTTTGTAATCATATATTAGACTTTTCCTCATGCTCATTATTCTACAAAACTCTATTCCAATTATACAATCATCTCCATGAAATCATTCTCGATGATGTAGTGACATAACGTTAGTGGCTTTTTTGAAAAGCACAACATGTAAAAACACGATAGATGTTGAATATATTATTCCCTTCCTAGAAAACCCTTAGCTTTGTGGATAAATACATTTTAAATTTCATAATTATATTTAAAACTCTTTCAAACTATGCATCACTTTAAAATAACAAGGCTTACCTTTTGGTAGACTAATTGTATGCAAAATAATATGACAATAAAGGTTAGCCCTTACATTATGAATTCAAGAGGAATACAAATCAAACCGCATTTTAGTTGTACTTAATTGTAATTATTTTTAATGGAATAAGAATCTCATCAAAGTCAAAGTGTACAAAAGAACATCCAAATATTTTCGAGAGAACAGAAATTATTCTTCTAGGTAACAAGACACACACAAAACAACAACTATAAATAATTCAAATAAATACATCCCAAATAAAGAAAAAACGAACCACCATTGCAGATGCTTTATTTTATTTAAAATAAATATTTGAAAATTGATATATTTATTATCATTTACTAATAAAAATAATTTTCAGCAGGGAATTACTTACATGGAAGTTACTTAAGTTTTACCCAGGCAGGTAAAAGTATACACACCATTCAACAAGTTGTACTTATACGGCTACAATAGATGGCTCCCATTACTAAAATTCAAATCTTACAATGCCAAAACTACAAACTAGTTTAGTACCTAGTTAGCTCAAAATACTATAACTACTTACTAACTATATCTTATTCACAATCCAGACACAGCACATTACTTCATCATTAATTAAAATAAATTATTGTATCATTGTTATAAATAAATTAGTAATCTATGGAAACAAATTCAAACAAAAACATTAATTGTAAGTACTACTACTTAAGGACTACGTTCTTATCATTTTGTTTTGTAGTACAAAATCTTCACAGGGTGTTTGTATTTGGTGAGACTGAGACTGCCCATTTGTGCAATATATATGCATTTTTTAAATCTTTATACTAAATATCCAGTTCTCAGACTATTTCATCTTCATAATATCATATAATCACCTGATGCAAACTAATTATCAAAGTGGACATTATAACAATTGAATTTGGAGGAGGATAGTGAAGGGTAAGTATAGGCGTAGCTCACGCTAAGTAACATACATATTTATTGGCTATATGTTACTTGATGATTTAACGTATTAAGTAACATATGACAATACAGGAGTAAAAAGATTTTGCATGTAAAATCGCGGAATATGACAGACAGAATATGTATGTAAATTATGTACATTGGATTTTCTATTCCTTAGAAATTCCCCATCCAAATATTCTGTGCCACCACCAACAACATTTTTAATTTTGTGTAAGTATCTCGTTTTTTAAGATACAAAATAGAATCTCTGTATTGCTAATTTAGTTTGTTTAGTTTTAAATATGTATCGCTTATGACTCTCACTACGATTTGCTATATGGCTCTGGTGTTACGTTTGCGATGGTAGTGTTTATAAGCTTTATTTTATTTTACATTCTACTCAAAAAGTATATGTTGTAGAAATACATATATAGCATTAAAGAGAAATACCTATACGCTTTTTAAAAGCAAAACAAAGCATACTGTGCAATGTACGAGCACAATATTGGTGTACTTTATTCGTATATATAATTTAAAATATCATACAAAATCCAGAAGGAAAACTAAAAATTTAAATTAATAGGATGAATAAAAATATCTATAGTATATATATTGTTTGTATAATATTATGATATAAAAAGGATTTAATGAAGAAATAAAAAAAAAGAAGAGATGTGAAACCTTGGATGGATGGGAGGGAAATGGCATGGCAAGCGTCATCTCGAGACTTTGGCGGAGGGAACGAACGAACAGACGCGCAGTCAGTTTTACATTTTGCATGCACATTGACACGGAACGGTCTACAGACACACGGTATGGACTGGTTTTGGTTTGGTTTGGGTCAGCATGCAAGCCGCGTATAGTTTCATTTCCTACTTGGATTTGGTTGAGAGAAACAGCTCAAGTGCCTAATTGTAAGTCATTATGAGTGATTTCATTGGTTTTATTATTAACTTTGATTTTGTCAGTAGCTACGTTGAATTGAATCATTTCTGTGAGGAATGTTTTGCCCGAACCCGATCGTGATGCGGTGTGGCTCATACGCTCAGCCATACTTCCCTTACAGAGCAGTTCCGCATACGCTTGTCTGTACTGCCGGTTCGTCAACACGTAAATGAACAAATTAATACATGATGAGCTCCAAGCCAGGATTGACCCACAAATATGGATTGTTGGAGGGACGCTCTATGAATTTAATTAACACACAACACTATTAGTTTTTTTTTCCTTCATATATTATGGTAAATACATAATATAATATGTAATATTATAAATTTAATTAATGTTGCATCGTTAGTTAATTAACTACTTGCTGAGCCATTGGCTGAATATCCTAAATTCAGTTTAACTTTTTTTTGTGGAAACTTATCAGAATTTTCTACTCTCAAATTGAATGTTAAAAATTGCACTTTCATATAGGGGTGCTCAACAGGGGTTTTGAATATTATGCTTGTAAATTAAAGTCAACATTTTATTTTATTGGAAACGATATCTGTACGTGTAGACGGTTACACATCTCATGTGCAATCAATTACCTCATGCTCCAAAACATTCAGAATCATCAGAGGCAGGAAGCAAATTATAAAACAACAGAAAATGAGGAGCATCATTTTTGTAAGTTGCAAATCATCACGTCGTAGTCGCTTCTGCGATGCTGTCAAATAATTTGTCTTGGGGTTTCCTTCTCCAAGTCCATCGTTTCTAAAGTTTTTGAATCATACATACATTATTAGCATGTTCACTTCAAACTGCTATATTTTATATTTATTTTAAATTAATTAGATTGCTTTTAAAATATTTTTAATTAATCCAGTTGTAGTAATTGACTTAAAATCTTTGTCCTTTACATTGCACTCAAATATAGAAAGTACTTAAAAGTTGGGTAGATTGTCAATGCTATATTTTACTATGAAACTATTACATTTAATAATTATGATTAAGTAACAGGGATTTTATTAGATACGGTAATGGATAATAGTTATATATGTACATATTGCATGCAAACCATAATACTTGCATATTTCACTCACCGGTGAGCCATCAAATTCAGTCGACTTTTACGAACGCGAAAGAAAATACAGGAATAGCAAAAAACAATTACAATACTAGGGATAAGGATACCAAAAATAAATAGAAATTTTTTAGGAGATCTCCCATCCTTTCGTAAAATAGTGCAAGAGAAGCTACTTTCATCCAGTCCTAAAGTTCCCCAAATCCCTAGGAGCGGCAACATCATCATGGAAAAACTGAACAACCAGACGAAAGCAATCATAAGCACAATGTTTCGATTCCGGTAGAGTCTGTCGTACAATGTGTAGTGGGAAATGAGGACGTATCTATGACAAAAATCAATTCAAATTAGTTTCCTACAAGTGTAGCATATACTTGTTACAACCTTTTCGATCTTAAATTCCGAGGCTATATTATACTCTAAAGGGACTATCTGGCAGCTCAAATGAATCAGTGTCAGAAATTGATTGTGGCAGTGTAGGAGTCACTATAACAACTAAAGACTGGTTGCAGTATTGCATTTCCATCCAATTGCTATCATCGGTGTATGCCCACTTCACAAGATTGCAGAGATTGAGAGAATGGAAATACTTATTACTTACCTACAGACCGACACATTTATACACATACAGATCTACTCATGCATTTATTATTGCATAACGATAGTAATGGTAGCTACATACAGTATAGAAAATAAAAATACACTATAGCATGGATGACTTGAGTATATTTTTACCTGTTGATTGTAATAGCTACCATACTCATGAGGGACGTCGCAACATTTCCATAAAAGAAGAAGGGAAAGAGACGGCACAATGTATCGCCATGTGTCCATGCTTCATGTATGTATCTGGATGCTGTCAGCGGTAGATTGATGACACAAAATACTAAATCTGAGACGCACAGACTGAGAACAAACCATGTTGTGGCATGCAATCGTAGTTTCCGGCTATTGCATAGTGCCAATATGGTAATTAAATTTCCTGTACAGGATCCCAAACAAAACTTAAATTAAAATTCCTATGATCATAATATCACAGCAGCAATAAAATTTTTGCCCCAATTTCTGTGAGAAGACTAACTTAAAATAATACGAGACTTCGAACGATGACAATGACGATATAATAGGCTCAATAAAATAATAAAATAAATTAATTGCGCGATATATAAATACACCGATTTAATTCAAGTTGCAATTACCTACGACTCCGATAACGATAAAAACAATGGCACACGCAGCAGCCGTGATTGTTGCAGCTCGAGGATAGTAAGTTCCGCTAATATTTGAAACTTCCACATTATCTATCAGTCCATCGTTAAAATTCCGGAGAATATGCGGTATTGTAAAATTCATCTTGGTGGAATTCGGTAAGCTATTAATGGAATTCATAGCATTTGTTCCTCTTCTGTCCTCCTCGCTGCTCTGTTCCTCCTTGCTTCAGCTGTCAGTGTACCTTTAATCACATAAAATCAACATAGTCGATTACTTAAAAGAATTTACACATTTTTCCAGTACATGTTTCCAAAATAAATATTCAATCGTGCACGTGTGATGCTAGCTTCCTTAGCTCTATACCCGTACCACACAGTTTCTACGACTGGAATTTAATTAGTAGAGAGGAACAATTTTATCACATCGCATCCTTGTCATCACTTTCACAAAATATGTGTGTATATGGAGAAGAAAGATGAGAGTGTGGATACTATTAACGGGGAAATAATTTTAGAATTCTATACCATCTTTTCGCAAAATTCCTTGCTATTCCTTATTGGAACGAATAGCATCTCACTATACACAAAGTAAATTTCCTATACCTAATAGAAAACACACGCTCCTTTCAAAATCCAAGTCAAAACCGCAAATTAATTCCTAGAAATGATTGTTTGATCCTTAATTCTTGGATGCTGATCAAAACTATCAACTGCAAACTGTGGTTTCCAATCAGAAACCCTAAAAGGGAAGCTTCACTCTCCTACCTATACGTTTTGTCATTCCAAACTTTGCTCTCAACTATGAAATTCTCGAATAAAAAATAATTCCTCCTGATGTGCAGTTGTGTGGATAGAGTCAGCAGATTGTAACTGAAACGACGCTGCTGCGGGATGGAATCGATTACAAAACTAAATATAAATTAAATTCCATAATATGTACGCACTACGTGTGTTTAATTAGGTACTACCTACCTTAATTCTACGGACCCCGCGCTTTGTAATTATTACACCAAAGCTAAATCAACTGTCATTAGTTTACTAGCACTACTCACAAAACATTACAGCTCGTACTGTATTAATTTGGAGTTGGATGAGCATGTTTTGAGATTGGGATGTTGTATTTAGTATTTTGTCCTAATCTAAAACACATGAGATTACCAAAAGTCAGATGAAATGAAAACAGTCAGAAACACACACACATGTGTGTATGATTATGATATGATGTACCAGTCTCACCCTCGGTATCACCACATTCAACTTGGGGCTTGGGGCTTTTGAAAGTAACGAACTTAAAACCTCATGATTTTGCTTCGTATTTTTATTTTTCACTTTAATCACACCAACCAAACCACCATTGAGTTCAATAGTTTGTTCAGGAAGACGGAGTCATCTTGTCGTCGTTCCGATAATGTCAAGTCTTATGCGATTTTGCTATATTTATTGATAGCTCCTGGGTGAGATGATGGTTTTTTTTATTATAGGCAATGATTCATGGAACAGTTTACAATTGACTTAAGTAAACTCCAAGGCATGTCAACATTTATGATAAATTTCAGCATAAAATAGCGAAGCAAATATCCAAGTGGATTGAGATTGGGATTGGAGAGTTTTCAGAATAGTATATCCCGCTCTCTACTTATTTATTACCTACACCTTCCTACACAAATAAGGTAAAGACTCTGAAGTGTATAAACTGTGTTCCGTATCAACAGTTATACTTAAACCAAACCTCAACTGTCGCGTTGAATCTCAACATCCTGCTATGAGTTATTAGTTTTACCTGTTGTTATCTACTCCGGACGTTGACGGTAATAACCTAGTCTCTAGAATAAATACAAGTACTTTTGTCGAATTTATTTAATTTCCTCCGTGAAATTAATGACGCCAATTCATTTAAAATCTTGGTTATTTAAAAGTTACAAGCTGAATTTATGGTTGTGCTGTTGTTGTACGTCTGAAGGTCTCCTAAACAGGCACATGTATATAAAAAGTTAACACAAAAACATGACGATTTCCGCGAGATTGGCAGACTACGAATCGCTCATTGAATCTATCTCTTCGAATGAAACTTAAAACAAATTTACGTGTAGTAAGTAAGTGTACAGAAGGCAATCAATTGAGATTCAATTAGCACAGTAGTAAGTTAAAAAATTAAAATTAATGGCCCGATCGCTTAATTAATATGAGATTAATACTGATCCGCTCGTACGTTATATAGTGCGCATTAGCATTGTAGTAAAAGTATAAACAACTTACAAAAATCTACAATCTACTTGAATCACATCATTTTTCACTCCACTGCACTGCACTGAAACAAAATATATTATATAGGATATTTACTGAAGATTTTGAGACTTTGGAAATTCCATGAATTTATTCAAGCTCACGAAAAGCATTAAGGGTAGATAAATTCCATATATAAGCATGTGTCTTTGAGTTCGATATATACATTTTATATTAATGGTATAACTGTCACTTCATGCTGCACTTACGATCTGTCACTGACTACCGACTTAATAGCAGAAAGTTTTTAGCATCTGTTGAGTTTCAATTCCGTCTCTATCTATCTATATGTCTCTCTCTCATTTCTCATCAGTCGTACTTTTCTGTCAATTGTAATTGTCTCTTGTATATTGAATCTGTCAATACTTGAATATTTAGGTAGGTCTGCAGTAAGTTACTTTATACTTCTTCTCAACGGTCACTTTGAGCGCTTAATTTATTTTATACTTCTGCTGCACTTGACTCACATAGGCTCCATGCAAAAATGTCCGTCTTGATTTCCACAAACACGCACGAAATCACTGATATTACTCAACGGAAGGAACCTGACAATTTCCAATAAAACAATAAGCACTACTATACTATGTCAACTGCTGAATTCGAATTAAAACTGTGCATGCAAAAATCTAATGTAGGCATGCAAAAATCTCTTTACACTGTTAATATTTAAAAATACGTGGGGCCATAAAGCTCTATGTACCCATCACACACAACAAAACATTATTGGCTATACCAAGGCCTATAATCTAATATATTGCTGTCAAGCTTTGTGAATGCAAATAAAATATTCCATGCACTTTAACGAAATTGCACCACGATTACGATAGGATATTATGTGAACGTATTCCTCCATATCACACGTTTATTACTGACTGAGCCGAACCTCCAGATAACACTGCTTCAAAAAGGATAAACATTTCAACTTTGAGCTGAAATTAAATGTTTCGGCAAGGTTCTACGTATATTGTATAGCTCACCATCAGACTCACGATCAGAAGAAAGGGAAAATGAATGCTAATGTCTCATCTCATCTCATGTAATTCCGTAATGCAATAAAGAGCAATATATTTTTTTACCTATATACTCCACATAGACAATGTATATAGACTCTTTTAAATGACAGCAGGGACGGAGAAAAAGTTAAACTAGTAAATAATGAATAATAACAAACAGGAGCGTAAAACATTGAATGTAAACGAAGCAAAAAATAAAAGATGGTTGATGTTGAGGCACTCATTGTATATACATATAAGTAAGTGAGTGCCGTATGTATATTAAACTGTTGACGCAAGTCAATGAATCAGAGTCGTAGATATTAATCATTAACTCTATATGGCATGTCGTTTAAAGTTGATTGCAACAATAAATAAATACCTCCATCCATACATCCATCCATATGCCCATGTGTCTTTATAGACGTGTAGCTCCAAAACCACAACAACAACAACAGCACTTCACACAGATATACTGTATACAGATAGATAGAACGGTGACGGATATGGAGGAACAATACGATACTACGAATACGATGAATTTTTATCGGACTCACGCTGTGAAGTATATATGTAACGAGAAATTAAATATCTGTACCTCGACCTAAGGCATTTTATGAGACAGCAAAATCAATTTCAATTTTTTCTCCAACCGACAACGACAACCACCTACCTACCTTATCATTAGTGAAAAGTGAGTAGGATCCAAATTTGCGCGTAAATAAGAATCAATAATGCCTTGTCATATACACAGTCCACACTCCACACTATGTACTGACTTATTAGACACTCAGACCATTGCATTGTCCCCAAGTTATTCAATTTCAATCTTGCATTTTCCATACTTAATTACTCTATGTACTATCTCCCACAACATTGCAGCGCAGCCCCCTATCCAAACAAAGCAACTAGAAAAACTAATGCTTGAGACCAACCGCGGACGTTAAATATAAAGTATTAGCAAAATTACATCTTCAGAATCATCTAATCAATGGAAAAATTACTATGGTTTTATTTAGTGTTCTACGAGGTCAAGAAAATTGTATGCATATTATTTCCCGGTATACTTACGCACTATTTTTTTCCCGTCTGACATAATTGTTGTGTGTGTGTGTCTATATTTTTATTACAACTCATGCATTTCATCTCAACAATTGGTTATCGCATCATTTCACACTTCTTGTTGACAACAATAGAATTGACCGTTGAAGTCGGAATCAAAGTTTGTATATTTATTAACAATTTTTACAATGGAAATGTGACCTCGTAATTAATTCGGAATCCCCCTTCCACGACTAGTCTGACCCATTCCAGTATTACTGACTTGTAAGTCAAAGACTAGTCGAGGTCAAGATGCTTAGAAAATGAAAACAACAAGAGTATAAACAAGTAAGTAATTTATTACATTAGTATTTTAAAAACCCAGCCCAAAATATTCATGAGTTTTTTTAACGCATGTAGCAATATCAATACACAATCGTTCACTCACTCTCTCCTATGCATCTTTATTCGATTCTATGTGCCTGTAGCGGGGATGCATTAATTTGTAGATATCTAAATCACTGACATTTTCACAATCTATAATATAAAGGACATAAAATTTCAAAGTTTAAGTTTCCTTGTTAATTTTAGAGACTGCTGCATGTCTAAAGGGACAGTACTGTGACCACCAGCTCTCCAATTTATCAAAAATTTCAAAACCTAGTAGAGGACAATTGCGTGTAAATTTTGATAATAATTAATGCTAAACATACGCACTAAACAACGACGAAATCACGTGTTTAACAGCATCTCGAAATCTCAATGACAACTAGATGAGTTCCATGAATGAACTAATTATGTAAGCAAGAAAGCAAGTAATTATTTTAAGATTATTATTAGACAATAACAATTCTCCAAACGTCCAAATGCGTGAGCAATTTTGTATTTGTCACTCAGTTTTTCACTAATTATTCTAGTTTTGAAGAACGCTAATTTACAATGTCAATCTTAATACCACTGGCCCATTGTAGCTATGGCTATTCATATAGGATGGGCTTGCTGCCGTTCCCGGTTCATAAGTCTATATAGCAAAAAGCAATTGATGTTTTCGTAAACATGGTGTGTTAGACTTGGATTTCCTTTTGCGGAATTACTTCATTATTCCTTTCCTTATGTACCCACTACTTCCATGGCTACACAGCTAAACTTTTCTACTACACTACAATAGTTCTATATTACTATTTCTTCGCACTAAAAAAAATACAGAAGTATTAAGTGAGCGTACCTACGTGCGGATCAGTCTCCATCCACATCATTTCATTAAGTACCTACCTACCTACGCTCATTATACAGTATAGAAGTTGAAAACACTTTTGTTTCATGTTACGAGGTGCTCATCCCTCCCCTGCCCTGTTCGTAAACATGCCATTCTTCAACTTACTAAAGTTCTACTACACACACACACACACTACTTTGACCAGGTTTTTTTAGTTCATCTATGTTAGTCAATAATACCATTACTATATCTATATCTATAATGTGTGAATCGCAAAAAGATAATTAGGCAGGTACGTGTATGAATTTGCCATATAGTTGATATAGTATCTTAACTTTCAGTATAATTATGCCGAGATACCTCACCAATCACAGAACGTTACCTGCTAAATAGGTTCGACCGTAAATATAAAATATTATATTCGTTTTCGTTGGTTATTTTTATTGCAATAATGGAATGGAACCCAGCCCAAAGAACCCATAAGCTATAGTATTTTATGCTTATGGATTTGGAAATTCTTCGGTTTCACCCTATCTCTACATTCTTGCCACTACTTCTATAGCTAAATAAATACTCTGATTTTTACTCTTGGCTTGAATATGTACAAACAAACATATTAATTAGATTGACGTAGCACAAGCAGTGAACTTTTATTTTTTAATGTTTATTTCCCAATTTTATCTTCTTCCTTCCTTCAGAAACTACTAGGAACTCTAGCAATAACCATATGGATCGTGCTCGTAAAATTAAACTAAAGTGACCCTGTACAGCACAGTGTAATTATTGGCATTGAGATTGACTTTTGACACTGAACCCGTCAATATGTACGCTTTGGAATATGTGATGAATATTATGTGTTTAATAATGTGTGAAGTGAGAATACCTAATCAATATACCTAGTTGAAAATTCTGACAAGTTTTAAATTTGAATGTTGATGATACTTTTGCCTCAGTGATATTTCTCATAATATAATTATTTCTGAAGCAAACTAGAAAAAACTAAAACATTATAAGTATATGGGATGGAGATAAAAGGGAACATTAACATTGTTATTATCAGTATGTATGTATGTCATCACTTTGACTCTTATGCTCGAGTTTGTGTACGCGCTCGTACCTTCCACGGATTTACATTGCAGATTTTGAACATTTAACTTTATTTCCCTTTTACCCTCATTGTTGAAAACAGTCTGTTGCCACTCGTAAATTCGTATCGTACGGCGTACAGCACAGCGCAGTCCAACTTAATTACCATACATATAGGTACCTTACCTAGTAGTAAACAATCTTACCGACTCTTTTGTTGTTTTGTTCTCCTGTATTATGTCACATACTCGATGTAAATGACATTTTCTCCTTATCTTTATACTATATTGGGATTTTTGAATGTAATTTTTAGTTGTTTTCGTTATTTTCCTATAATTTTCACTACTGCGCGTGTTATCAGCTTCGCGATGCCTTATCCTAACATGGTGTCATTGTCACCTGGACAAGCTCGATTCCTTCTATCTGTTATCTATGTAGTTGAAAAGATACAAACAAAAAAGTGTTTAAATTGAATAAAAAATCCAGGTGTTGTTATGCTATCTAGATTTGATCTTTTGATTCGATCATTACCTCCCTCTCTCTCACACATCTCTTATCATTGGATTTGATCCACACCAAAAAGATTTACTTCAGAGCTAATCAAATATATATAGGAATTAATCAAATAGTTGTGTATACGGAATAATATACCGACACCGATACCGATACCGATACCAAGTTCCGTGGAGAATATTAGTTGTTATTGCTCTCATGTGAAGCCTAGTGTGTGGGTAATATAGAGATAATCTCAAGTTAAATGGAAAGTCGGCAATTGTTGTGGATTGTGTGAATGATAGATTAATGGCAATTGATTGTTTTTTTCTGCCTCCATCTAACACGTCCCATCATTATTCCTATTCGTAAATCGTTTGTAGTAAGTAGTAGTTGTTATAGGGATCGACTTTACATAGCTATAGCTGATATATCAGTTAATATGTAGATAAACTGGTTGGGTTTGGATTATTGATATTTAATGTTTTTTTACTCACGACTTCAGCTTTCAGCTGCGTGGATTGTAGATTGTTTCCTGTGGGTAATCAAAGGTACCTACACACATTAAATGATTGGCGCTACTTTAGTGTTTATACGTCATTTTGTTTGTTTTGTTTTGGTGCTTTGGATTTGGATGTGTATACTTTTAAGTTTTAAGCTATATGAGAGGGAGGTGAAAGAAAATACAAATTGAGAAAGTCATAGACAAAAAGTAAAAATTGCCGAGCGATTCTAAACACAGCGGAACATCAATACACCTAATAAACTTCTCTAGATCCAGCTCCTACTCTATAGGTCTATAGTCCATATAGCCTCCTATATATTACAATTTTTTGCGTCTGTGGACGTGGAAGATAATTTACTTTCATATAAAATATCTGGATTATTTCTTTTTCCTGTCTACCTCTTGACTTTTTGAGTGGTTTTCCCACGTGCTACACTTAATAGATCTCTAGTTGGTCCGTCCTCGCTCCATGTCTCACATTATTATTACCTACATACTATTTTCACTTGACGTAAAGTACAGCCAAAGCAATTTGAACGTTGACAAGCCATTTAATGTTTTTGATTTAAATCTTTCCTATCCATTCTAATCCATACGAATACTTATTTATTTTATAAATATATTTCGCTTTTCAAAATTCTTTCTACACACGGGGACATCATACAGATGTACAGGACTATGAGAGTTCTCTCGAGAGTCGGTAGAATAAGCCAGGAATGAAAATGTGGAGTGGAGACAGAAATATCTTACTATGTGGTATGGAGTTGTTTGGGAGACTTGGAGCCCCGAGCCGGAGCCTATGTACAGTGTACAGCTTAACCGGTACCGGAACCGATCCCGGTACTGGTCCCGGTAGAAGTGCAGTACCGAGAACGAGAACGACACGCCGGCACCTCCTTAACTATCTCTGTGTGTGAACATTTATTCATGTAGTTGACGTTAATAGTTGGCCTGAGTCCTTTTACAACCCTTGAGTGTCACCTAATAATTTGCTCAGTAAGCTAGCTCCTAAACCATCCGTGAATAATATTTGCATAGATGTAGATATAGATGATCTTCTTCCAAGAAGGAAGAAGAAGAGTCTAACGACGTGGAAAATCTCTCCCATCTACAGTAGATATTATTGTCATCTGTCGCTCCAACAAATATCTATAGTCTATAATGATATGCTATGAGCAGATACACGGAAGTTGTGTGAACATGACGGAAAATATAGTAAAATGAAGAAGGTTCCTTGGAAAAGTTGGAAATGACATACATTATTGTATGAATTTAAAATCTTGGAATAGAATCGAATAAATTAGGGAATTAATCATGGGAGAGGCGGACTTGGTTTTGACTTAAATGTGAGTTTCGTGGAGAAGTTTGAAAGAGCACGGGACAGGAAGAGGAGAGCGAGTTATTAGTAAGTCATGAGTGCATTTGAATTTTCTCTGGATGCATTTTGTCCATGACATTATTTTTAACTCCCAAAACATCACATCTCATCTCCAACAGATAGTCTCTTCCTCCGGTCTCTCTGTGTGTGTCTCTCATTAAAATTCATGCCAACTTGTGTTAGTCTTGTTGTGTATCGGTGACGGTGACGGTGAGGTATGTATACTTATATAGACGATATTTGAAGAGATGAAAAACATTTATTTCCTCGGCGTTTCTCTCCGGCTATAGACTCTTTTCTTATAAATATGTGGCTAAAATCCGCCTATATAGTCAGATCATTTCCTTTTCATACTGCCTCGACACTCGACATCATCCCGTCCCTGCATGTGTCGCTCTGTGTGTGGCATACACTTTGCCATCAAAAGGGACATGGTGCTATGGCATGCCATGAGATCGAAGTGGGTGCCAAATATGTTTTTCTCCATAGTTTTTTTTTGTTTTCTCTCTCACTGTTTGAGCTACTGGCTCTGCGGTTCCGGTTCCATCAGAAAACTCTTATCTCTCCTCAACTCACTCACCACAAATAATAATTATTGCATAGAGGTGACTATCCGTAGTATGTACCTCTTTAGCAGAGTCTCATCTCACATATTTTAATTTGATTCTATCAACACAGATAAATATTATTTAGTCTCTCCGTCTCTATAGACACCTCTATGAGAATTGAGGCTCGCAGAATCTAAACACGTGGGGAAAGAAAGAACTAATTTTGAGTGTGATTCGGAATTTATCCCAGTGTGTATTATTTTCCTTTATTAACGTAGTACCTACCTATAGGCTATGAACCCAAGAAGTCCCCAGACAGAACAGACAAGAAACAATCTTGAGTTGAGAGAATGAGATTGATAGATTCCCTACGAACGACATGAAGGAGGAGACTCACACCACCACAAATTCTCTTTTCGTCAACAGTCGCTCATCATGCTAATGAATCTGGTTTCTTTTAATGTAATTGTATGAATGAAAGAGGAGGGGAGGGTGAGGGGTGGGGGGGGGAGGAGATAGCTTGAAGGATTTGAAGGAAAGTATATAGTAATATAACCCATTTAGTATTTTAACATGAGCGGTATATGCACATGCACATCCAGAGATGTAAGTAAGACGACGCGACGCATATAGGTATAAAGGCAGGCAACTGACTAATGAATTATCATTATCTTCCCGTCTCTACGCGCTCTTTACTTTAACACACACATTAGTCTCCTCATCCCAACCAAACACGTTCGTGGAAACAATAAAATGCGACTGAGATACTGAAAGATCGACATGGATTGAATTTTGAATTCCAATGTTTTATGTTTGTCAAGCGCAGCATAGACAGGCAGAGAGAGAGAGAGAGAGAGAGAAAACTGCAGTGATGTTGTTAGTGTTGCTTTTGTTTTTGTTTCGTTGCTGTTGTTGTTGTTGTTGCTGCTGCTATTGGTACAGTCCTATGTTTGTTTGTATTTCTATTTCTCCCATACTCCATACACCATACTCCATACAGTATAACTTACTGGTATTCAAGCAAAGAGACGAGAATAAAGAAAATTGCATTTGTAGGCCTCTCACGTGCTGTACTACAAGACTCTAGCATGTCATCCCATTCCCATTCCCATGTCCCTGTCCCCTTGTTATGTGTATACTCCTTTTCCAAACTCCATCTTGATGATAGATATCAATTTACCCGCCTAGGCTCACTAGTCACTGCTATACACAGTATCAGTACCAGTAGACCTGAGCAAAAAAAATCCAATTCATTTCCAAATTCTAAATCCTAAATTCCAATCCTATCTGCCTGCCTGCCTATGTAGAAAGTGGGGAAGACGAAGAAGAAGAGACAAAAAAAAAAGAATGACAAGAAAAACGTATCGTTAGACTCAACTCAACGCATCGTAATCGTGAATAAATCCATTTGGTATGTTTTCAACGATGTTGTGAACGATTCTTTATTTGAGTTTTTTTACTCGTCTCCATGTCATTGTGGGGGTAAAATTGATTTTATGCACTCTCGCACTTGAAATAAACGACTACCACAACCTACCTACTACATCCTACAATTTCAACTCTATAATCTGGCGTAGACGGAGATATACATTGGTACTGGTACTGGAACTGGAACTGGTAATCTGTGACTCTAATTCTGCTGCAGAGAAAAAAACAATGGCAATAACTATAAATATTCCAGTTAAATTTAAATTTTTTATGATAGTATATACGCAAACGATATTATGGAGGGAAGTTAAACTATATATGCACCAGAAATCTGTACTTGACCCATAAGATTCAATTGGACTCTCAATCGTCATCCTTATTATCAGACAGAATGAAATGTTTCCACTCACGCACCTTAATCGTTTCAAGTGTCACTTAAATCTCAAGACTTCACAATTAGTGCATACCACACGGAAATCTCTCAAGTCACTCAAACGATACTCTTACTTACTTTGGTAAAAAAAAACTTGAAACATTCGAGATTAGAGCTACATAGATAGTTACGGTACGGTTATACAGTCAATTCAACAGTATGTAGAAAGGAAACACAGATAAACTGTTGCCGTCATAAATTAATTGGCTATTTCAACATGGAAATTGTCTTTAAATTCATTCCGTTGGTATATTGATATTTTTTGCCCTGCTATGGGCTATGATCCATGTGATTTCGTTTGTGTTGGTGGTAGTAGTAGCAGTAAAAGTAGTAGTAGTAATATAGTTTTTGAGACAGTGGGCTATGCCTCTGACAACAATAACAATCACAAGGTTTTGAACTATGAAACAAATCCATAGTTAATTATATGAGCTCCACACCTAGTGACAACTGACAACACTAAACCATAATGATTTATTTTACTTTGACATTCAGCTTGTTAAATTTTAGCGCAATAACATAAGACATACATAGCGGTAAAATTCATCTAGTTCCCACTCCATTAGCAAGCGTACCATCAACCGTACGACGATTACGAATATGAATATGAAAATGAAGTATAACGAAATTGAAAACGATGGTCGCGGCTCATATATGGAGAGTTAATAAAATTTATGATCGTGTGATATTATGTACTAATTATAAAGATTGAAAGTATAAACGTGAAGGAGTTATAATATTATTCATTCAAGAATTCACCTGCTTATTTGTCCCAGGTCTGGGGTCTCAACTGACTGACTGACTGTGGAAATGAATGGTTCGCAGTTCTCTCTCTCTCTCTCTCTCTTTGTGAGGATTGAGAGGGTGAGGACACTGTTGATCATGAGCTCTTTTTCTCTATGATGATAAATGACAAGCTGATCTTCCTGATAGCTTCTTGATTGATCCACGAAACACACGAATAACGATCGAATGACGAATAACGAATACCACCACTACTGAGGCAAAGATTTATGCAAATGATTTTTCTTAATTGGTTTCACATTTTACAAAGTTACAAAGTACTTTTTGTCTTCTATATATATATATATACATTAAGCCTTCATTACTTAATGTCATTAGCCTATATGGCTCGTCAACACAGGTCAAACTACAGTTGTAATACAGGAGCACTTGTGAAAAAATATGAATTAATAAAATTGCATTAGGAACGACTACTCAAGTGTCGAACCCGGGAAAGTTTTTTAATTGAAACTAGGATTTTTGTAGACATGTATGATAGCGATAGCCTCACAGGATTTTTACTTTTGAGACTGTCATGATTTTTCTTTTTTGTTGAAGTACACAATTCACAGAATTATTATAGTCAACGGTCAAATTTAAAATCACATAAAGCACCACCACCCCAAGAAAATAAAAACTTTTGTATAATATTTTTTATTTTTTCCGTGTCTTTCTATATACGCTCTCTACAGACTGGGACTGGGATTCGGATTCGGTTTACGAGGGATTTTTTTAGAGGTGTTGTTGGGGAGTCAAGTCATGAATTGAGGCTGGTGCAAGAGATGACTTGTGTATTTGTATTATTGAAACGTGGGGACTGTGTGTGTGAGTGAATGTGTGGGACTACGAAGCGGACCCTTCTTGTTCCTCGTACGCAACGCTCTGACGATCAACTTCACTCTGAAAGTTTTCGTGGCCGACTCGAACATTCATAAGACGAGAAGATATCTTCTATTCTCTCTCCCCTGCACAGGAGAATTACTTGGTGTAGGTAGGAAAAAGGCTGTCAGTGAACTACCCACATGGATTCCTCGTACATATATACCTATAGGCACATTAAGTAAGTGTACACACACACAACACACTCAACACAAGATAACGATAATAACTCTTCAGAGAGTCAGATGCATATGCAGTAGCAAGCAGCAGCAAGTCTGATTGTAACTGATACTCGCGTAGTATAATAGCAAAAGCAATATGTTCCACGACAGTATGTACTGCCAGTGTGTTTGGCTTCGGCTTCGGCTTCGGCATCGGGTGCATGTATAGGCCAAAAGGAAGAAAAAAGAAAACTAATAAACGAATGAATATAACGTACTGATTTAACTACCTTCTCCTCCACCATCGTACAAATATGAATATAGATGAAATTCATAGATATTTATGCGTCTAGCATTCCTATTCTTCTTCTTCTTATGATTATTATTTTGTAGTGTGTGTACCTTCTTCTATATTATGAGGCCTCTGAGAGTTTTTCAGCTCTGTTTTTACACGCTCTATCCGTCTATAGTCATAATAATAATCTCTTGTGTGGAGGAATTCGAATTTGAATTCGAATGTCGGTCGGTCTCGACTCTCAAGTTCTCGAGCTATAAGTGAGTACTTGAGCAGTAAAATTAATAATAAGTCGGTGTGTGCGATGCTCATAGAGAAATACTCATCTAAATATTATGCACTACCCATCACATTTCATGCGCCTTAATAATAAGATTACATTCTACATTTTACACTTTGAACCACAATAGAAACAACAACTACAACAACTACTAAAAGAGCATGTATCTGCCGAGAGGAGATATGAGATGAGAATTGGAGATAGAGAAAGAAAAAGAGAGATATAGACATAGTCAACAATGTAAGTGGACATACATTTCTATGTTCCTTTATCTCCGCAATCAATTGTTTTCAAGCTGAAATTACAAATTACAATTACAAATTCAACATCCCAACCCTTTCAACACAACCAGAGAGAGAGAGAGAGAGCAATCCAGCCTCAGCACACAGAACAGACACCCAGGGAAGAGATAGCGAAGACAAACACAATGTATTTTAGATGAGTTGTTGGAACATTTCAAGTGCATCTAAAACTTACGTCTTAAATCCTAAATGCTCAAATCTAAAAGTCTATATAGCTAGAACCAGATAAACTTCCTAAACAGTTCATCTTCTTGACTCTGGATGCGACTGTACTAAAACAATAAGTGAGCCTATAATGCCCTAATGAGTACGGAAGATTCCATATAGACAGGGATGTAGGCACTGTGTTCTACGTTCTACGAAGGTATTTGTTAGTTGTACACAACGATATATTTCTAATGGTAAGAAGACAGAAGCAGAAGGCAGTGTAAAATGGAAATGGACAAATCTTCCTTTTGAAATCTCAGTTTTTTTCTTTTCATCTTTGTTGGCTATGGAAGCTACATGATGATGATGGAATGAGCCGTGACAAAGTCTTGTGTTTTACATGATTGTCATACATTATTTTATGCATTATGTTTTATGGGAGGGGAGTTTAATAAAATAAACTAATCGTGAGAGAGGAGAGAGGAGAAATTTATAGGAGAACAAAGGCCACGACGTCCGACGTCTCCTGACTCTGCCTTGAATCTTGAAATTTAATCTAAGAGTTGGAGAATTATAATAACCAAGACATACAAGTAAATATTATTACGCTCTCAAAATTGGACTCTGCTCTTCATTATCTTTGTCAAATTTGAATAAGTAGCGTGTCTTCTTTTGCTTGGAGCTCTTTTTGTTTTTCTAGGCCCAATCTACGCATCTTCTTCTCTACCTCCAGTTTGTATAAAATCCAGTTAAATCATTAACTTGAAGAAAGCCATGAGCCATTACCATTTTACGCTGCCCATCAGTTCCCTATATGATTTTCTGTGCCGGCAAATAGGCTTGTAGACAGAATTCCCTTGTAAATGTAAATTAGATGGTGTGTAGCAGAAACCAAAATTAGAACCAGAACCAGAGCCAGAACCATAGGAGAATGTGATTTGATGTGAAGGTGAAGTTGAGATTGAATGTAAACTGGAAGGAAAAATAAATGAAGGAGAACATAGCTAACGTCAGAGGGTCTAACAAAGGCCAAAATCACACAAAGTGAACGCATGGAGCTGTAAGAAATACTGTTGAAAGAAAAGCAACTAAAGGATGTAATGGTACTACTACGTAAGGTAGAAGATATCCCATAATACGATTAATGATCATAACTTCGTGACTGTAAAAACAGACAAGGCTTTAAGCTAATGTTTAAATCCAGAAGAGGGAAAACATTTAAAACTAAAACTGGTCCTGGTTCTGGTCCTGTCTATGTATAAGCCGGCTAAAGGGAAAAGTCGCAAGCTATACAAATACACACACAAGTTCAAATCTTCAAATTCCTTACATAAGACTATTACAAAGTTGAAACTTGTCTCGAAAACATATTTTTTTTCGTTGACATTCTAATCTTCATTGACAAACGGCGTACTGGTGATCATAGGAGTAGTAGAGAACAAGAACAACGAGGCCTCTTCAATTGTTCCTTCCCCCTGATTCCCCGGGAGTTCACTGTCACGCTAGACGTACAGTGTGAAGGCTCAAAGACAGGAGCATCAAACGGGAAAAAACACGAGACAAATTTTCCACAGTGCCCCTACCCCAAAGTGTGGTAATATGAGGACTGGAGGTGGAAGGTAAATTCAACCACACCCGAAGCCGGTGCCATTACCGGTACCGTTAACTTGCAGGAGCACAAAGATATCTGAAAATACTAACGCAATGAAGGTGAGGAGGAAGATTTGAACTTGGAAATGTTCCTACAATAATGGAGATACCTCTGCACGTTATCTATGTAATAATTTGAGCAGAAAACGGTTAAATGTTTTTAGTACCTTTCCCCCATGTGTTTACGTTCCGCCTGGACGTCATTCTCGCATTCTCGCATTTTCGGAAATCAAGTGTGATTGAGTGCGGAGAAAACACTGGAAACAATTCCCTATATGCTTCGTCCCCTACATTTTATTTTTATTTATTTTACTTTCCGAACCCTTGTTCTTGTAGAAATGAGGAACGAGAAGAAGAACTTTATCTTTATCTTTTATCTTTATCTATTTATCTTTATCTACTCACCCCTCATACTATGCAGATATAGGTACACTCGTATTTTTAGTTACCAACTTTACTGTTACGAGCCATTCCAGATACGGCAGCCTTAAATCTAGATAGTATATCTGTAATCTGTACGGGTCCATGAAAGTTAAAGTCGAAAGTCGAAGTCAAAGTCAACATGGACGTGAGCCTGGACATCCAAACCAGAACCAGAACCAGAACCAGTGACACTAATAACGATACTGTTCAAACAGATTATGGTCGATGAAAAAAATCCTTATAGTTTTCACCTAATCTTGTATCGCATCCTGCGTAACTGTCATTATATGTGTATAGCCTTTGCAGTATTACCAAATCGTAATAATTATACAAAATATAATACTATAACAACAACAAACACGGCATTTCCAATTATTCCAATTTAATTCCAAACGGGAGTTTATATTGGTGTAGGTACTCACCCTTGCATCTTACCAGTAGTATATTTTTGTTTTAGTTGTTGCACTGTAAAAATATGTACTTAATTGTCTTAGATTAGGATATCGTACAATGTACCTACCTAAATGGATATTTAAGTAGATGGTAGATATATGGTATAATGTTATGTACATTGTATCAAAAATAAAACTTCTCAGCTGCCCTTTGTGACCCCATGGCCCCAACCATGTTTGTTTTTAGAGTTGATGTTCACAGAGCAGTTTCCTCAGTTTTAATTTCGTTCCATTTACAATTTGTGACCCGAGTAGAGGAGCTCAGTGAGGACTGTTGACTGTACTATACTGGTCTGATTATCAAAATTGACGAAAAACACTGCTGTGTGTACGTCTCCATGTACATAGTGACAGCAACATCGTTCCTGTTCTGTCAATGTAAGCATCTTGATTTAGTGATCATGCACGTAGACAGGGAAATACTAGCATAACATATTTTTTTCCCCTTCCTCCGTTTCGAAATTCCAATTCCCTCTAAATTATGTACTTTTCAAAAACCCAACTGATGACATAATATATATGCTATTGGGGCTTAAAATGTCCATGTACAAAGTACTGCACGAACTATACTAAGTTATGGCTATGGAGTTTGTGAATCTATATTACGTGTGTATCCATACTGCTCCGTCTCCTCAACACACAACGTACGACGCTTCAGAAGCACAGAGCGAAATAACGTAAAAATAATCTCACATTCATAATTATGAGTCCCAGCACCAGTACCAGTAGTAGAGTGCATATAGGTAGGTACCTACAATAGCAATGATATTGATATAATTAAATTCACACTGGATTCTGACACTAACGTAATAATATTTGAGCAACTTTTGAATTATGAGTACTGTTAATTTTAAGAGGGGAGGAGGTAACTTTATTTAAATCAGACTGATTTCATATATGATGTATGCATATGATGACTGTGTGGAGAATGGGACTGGGACTGGGACTGCGACTATATGTGGAGTGATCAAACTATCTATTTTCCCAAACAATTCGCTCCCTTATTTACAGGAATTATTAGAGACGTACATAATTTAAGAGTAATAATAAAAATAATATATCGTTTTCCTCAGATAAAAAAACACAAGGTAATGAATGCTCCGTAGTAGTGTGTCATAGTATATAGGAACAAGACAGAGAAAGAATGCGAGTACGAAATTGAATTTCACAACCAAAGTTATTAGAGTATGTTATTACTTATTATTACTTCATAAAAGTGGTGGTGGCTATATGAGAGTAATGTTAATGACAAGGAGATGATTGAGCAAGTTTTAATGACAAGAAATATGATACACCGAGCTTGTTCTTTTGCTACTGCTACTACTCCTACTCCTACTACGGCATGCCTCCGTCTCTATTAAATCTTATACCTATATACCTATACTAATTATTATCAGACGAAACTGGAGAGCAAGAAAAACATGACGGAGATATGATAAGGTATACACAGTCAAGACGACTGGTACTAGTTGGGACTATGCTTCTCGTCCTGGTAGATATTCCATCAGACTCATACATACAAATTGTAATGTGGCTCCACACACACACACAGTAGCACTGGACTGGAAATGCAGTAATATTCGTTGAAAAAAAACGGTCTATCGCATCATAAAATACAAGACTACAGACATTAATACTCTCACTGATAAAAATTCTCATGAAGAATGTCGCGTCGCGAGTCATTTTATCCTCCAGGTCCTGATCCAGAATTCAGAATGCGCATGGGAAAGTGGAGAACTTCGGAGCCTGGAGGACAAGGGTCAGTGCATGTGGTGACCGTCAATGCAACTTGTATATTATCAAACACCAAACTTTGTCCATGGGTACGGTGCGGTTAGTTTGAAATTGAAATTTTTTTTTTAAATGTATCATCTACTCTGAATCTCCTTTGTTTTTTAGCCATAGCCATAGCATTTTGAGACAAGGATTCATTTCAAATTCAATATCTGAATGTTTCTCCGGCTGTTAAATGATTCAATGGAGCTTACGTGGGTATCTAAATACATGTATATTTTCTGTAAGTAGACCACAGTTTAGACAGTTATGTTTTTTTCCTGAAGTCCTGACCTTAGGACATGAAAATATTTATACCCACATGTGTATTGTATTATGATTATGTACATTTAAATGCACAACCTACATAGGTATACTAAAAACTAAAATGCTCATGTACGTCTCTTATCCTTCATTCCTCTGGGATGGGATTTGAAAGGTTCTAACTCATATTATTATTATGGTTTAGTTTCACAAATGACAGAATCATACAAGAAACATAGCAAATATAATTTCTCAATTGAATTGGAAAATGTCACCCGTTCTCGTTCTTAGTGCTCTTTTGCGCACAAACTTCTTATTGCTTCCGATATGATACGATATATAGTCACGATAAGTTTCCATTTCCAAGTAGTTATTTACATTGACATTTCCCTGACTCACTTACTACATTAGTCAGTCTACCCAGCATTAGGTAGGTGCTTTGCTTATAGCCATATTATCTCTATCCTACTTACATGCGCATCTATGCACACCGAGTACCACAGCTTAGTGATAATCACCTAATTTTAGTTCATTCCAAAAGACAAGAAAAAATTTATTTGTCAGTTTTTCATACGTATAGAAACACTAACTCTCGCTTATACAGATGCTGATGGTAATAACAGAGCCGGATCATGCGGTCAGAGCAGGCAGCCCCTGCTGCTTGAATTTTTAAAAAACATGTAAATGGAATATTTTGCAGTTTCCAAAAATGTGTAAAAAGAATATTTTGACCTTTCAAAAACATGCAAATAAAACATTTTCCACTTTTCTCAAAACGTGTAAATAGAACATTTTCCACTTTTCTGAATCAAGTAAAAAGAGCATTTTGTACTTTTCTAAAAACATGTAAATACAACATTTTGCTTTACCAAAGAAAACCACTAATAAAATCAGAATGATGGTTTTTGTATAGAAACAAATTGCTACCTAAAAGAAATTCCTTCGCCCGGCCCTTGGGTAATAACACAGACTTACCGAGCTGAGAACGAAGTTGCCAATCCCACATCCCAATTCCAATACACATCCACCGACTGTTGCTCCCTTGAATACCGTATGCTATTAACTTTAACAATCCTGGAATCTACGCAGAGATGCAGCTAAGTGCATAGTACGGCTATGTTGGTACCTATAAGTAATACAGTTCTGTTAATTCCGATCTTGTAGCTCTGAGCAAACGGAACCTGCAACTATAGATCTCATCCTTAGATGCACACAAAAAAAAACTCCTTTCTATAATAATGTGCCCTGAGATAAGTTTATCACAACAACAGAACATAACTAAACCAAACCACCAGAGTTCTACTGCAACATAACTTATGTGCAGTGGTGTCGGTGTCGGTATGTGCCCTCCAATCTACAATCTTTTAAATAGCTATACATCACTGCATACTCCATACTCCATACTCCATGGCGTTTACTATCCTCTTCGCGCCCAAGAAAAGAGGGCAGGCAGACAGACAGAGAGACGAGAAAAAATTGTGGTGGTAAGTGTAAAAGTGGTAAAGTGTATGTAGTTGGTTTGATTTTGTTCGTGGGTTGTTGTAATGCTAATGTAATGGGAATATATATGTGGAGGGTAGTGGGACAACATACGGCTACGGCATTATACGGGAATGATCCGAGACTCGGTCCGTCGTCCTTCGTACGTACGAACACACAAGTTTGTGAATTGAGAAAAAATGAGGAGCCAGCATGAGTTTACGGAATTGAATGAGAATGCCCAAGTCGAAGCTACAAATGAAGTTCCTTCGCTCTTGGTTTTTGGTTTTGAGTCTCTCTAATAGTCTCTTGGGGTTTGCTCTCAATGCTCCATGGAACGCGTGGGAAAGATGTAAGAGTCTTCGCCCTGTCTCTAATACACTTCTGTTCTTCTTCTTCTTCTTCTACTTCTATCCAGAATCCAGATCCAACGCTTCATTGACTCATTGTCATTATTTCGCTGGAATGCTCTCCACAGGTCTCTCTCCTCGCATCTCTCCTCCCCAACCTTCTGCCACAACGTTTTCCATGGAAATACCAAGTGAAAACTCGCTGCCCTGCCTCACTGAGCTTGTCCTATACAGTCCTAAAGTCCTCCATAGACTATATGGAAGTTTATCTGTTCATTCCTTTATTGTTAGAACTTTGACAAGCTAGATCTGTACCATTATACTTATTTTTTTTAGAATAGAACTTCCCTTGGATCCCAAGATTTTATTTTGATTCCATTTCTATGCGTGCATAAATTTACAAGAAAATATCATCCTTTTCATAATAATTTAGACAGGCTGCTACACGCATATTAATCACTGGAATTGAAGGACACAGAATGAGTGCAATAAATAGGAAAATTTAATCACTAAAAAAATTGCTTGGTTAATTGTTCAAAAACTTGGAATGTTAAGTTCGATTCAATTGACTTTAAATCATGAAAGGCACTTCTTGGTTTTCTCAGTCAGTTCTCGATGGAAACTTTAATGGGAGTAAGTGCTCTCAAATTACAGTACGACACGAGAATGAGGATCAGAACCTGGACCAGGATACTATTCTGTTTCAACCTTAACAAAGGTATGATGCACCACAGTAGGTATCACACACAGATAATTACATAAAATATATATCTACATATTTAAACTGATCCTCCTTCCTGTAAGAATGGCTCGTTTGGAGAAGTATATAGAAAGTGTATATAGTGACTTTTAACTATGTGGAGTAAAAGTAAAAGAAGCCATTTCATTTTATTATTTTACATGCGAGTTACTTACATAAAATTGAAGCAAGGGTATATTTTTGTTGTTATGACGCCCTTCCCCATATGTCCATGTGCTTTCCATCTTCTTCTCCTCTAGTCCAAGTCCAAGTTTGAAGGAGCTCTAGCAGATTACGAGCGCTACATCACACGAACATCTAAATCTAAAGTTACAGCCTGTTTGGAGGTTACGTTCCTGCTCCTCTGTTTACGCTCTCACAATTTAATGGGGGTCCCGCGATCCAAAGAAAGAACAGGTAATAAATGTATAGAGTGCAGATACCTGGTCCTGGTCCTGGTCCTGGTCCTGGTCCTGGTAGAAGGTTCGGCGGAGGAACATCGTACATCTTTTTCCCGTACTAGTACTAACGTGGGAAGGAGGGTTAGATTTAGATTCCCTGGAAGATCTGTATGACGGTGACACCCTAACTTTAACAATAACAACATCTTTCTTTCAGAGAAATGCTCGGGAATTTTTTTTCGTATCTATACACAAGGTCTGATGTACTATACATGCTACATTCTAGTATACCTACTGATATACAGTAAAAAAGTATTTTCCTTTCATTTTCAAATTTCAAACTGAAGCTATTGAATTGCGTTTTAAATTATATCATTCCCCTAGCCCTTTCATTTTAAGTTTTTTTCTTTCTTTTTCAGGCTGACAAGTCCTATAGCTGTACCTACTAAAATTCGATTTTCAAACGAATAATGACTGTGTGTGACTAGAAACTGTGTATCAAGATGATTGGAACTTGTAATATTATGCACATGCACTTTATATTTGAGCGTTTATGATGAGAGTGTGCGTAACTTTTGAGGACGGTAATTGATTAATGGCTCCATGACGAAATGTTCTCGTGCTCATGGAGTAATAATAATGATGCTACAAGGTGTGGCTATTAAAAGGTTTACATTTTGAAATTTGAATTTGAATCCCTACAAGTCCTTTCTTTTCTCTGGGAAGCCAAAGTCAAAAAGCAACTAAAATTATTTTAAGGGGTGCGCTCAAAAGTCTTATAAGTGTCAAAAGTGTATACCTTTACTGTACAGTTTGGTAACTTGGTAGCTTTGCACCATGACTACAACAGAATGTTGAGGATTGGAGATTCTATAATTGGAAACGTAAATAGGTCCATAAAATGGACATCACACAGCATCGTCTATAGGAGCAGAGCTTATGGGATTGCTATTGGTACTTGTATGCGATATGTAATGGAAATTCAAGTCCATCTCTTCTCCCTTAACATGTCACTGGTTGTCACAGTCTCAGATTAAATGACTATATATTATAGGGATGTTCGAGAAAGAATTAAGGGCCTCAAGGAAAACATTCCAAGGGGAATGAAAGTTTACAAAAATAGGATTAACATACCCCATATCTTTTTGAATGAACGTCTTTTTTACAGTCTCGTCTATGGTGATCGGGTCCTTTTCATCACAGAGCTGATTAATAGGTGCTAAATACAAAGGTCAATATATCACAAGAGAATTTTCAAAGCTCTTTACTCCAATTTGTTTGATCATTATTCTTTAAAACGTCAACGAATAGATCCCGCTGTCAGTATTATTCCCTTGGATACCTTTCTTTCCCACTCACCGAGGCTGTCCGGGTCAGGCGGCTCTATATAATAAAAGTACCTAGGTAGGTACCTATACCACTCTATTTCATATGCAATTATATTATAGTCATTTCAGTATTCAACATATGATACATGACGCACCCACACGGTGCGGTGTTGTTCCCAGTAATATGACTATGATAATTAATCAGTGCAACAAAATGGTAAGATGCGTCCGTCGTACATTGTTCTCATATTGTTTAATAATAAAAATCAATTTTTGCTTCAAAAATAGAGTATAGTGAACGAACAAAAAATCTTAACAAGTGTTTAAACAATTAATTTCCAAACTAATTGTTTCTCTTCTCAGAAGAGACAATTGGAGCGATAGATATATGGACTGAGCATATAATATAATATGTAGTTATAACTATATATTTTATATTTTATTTAATTAAGCGATATCAAAATATTTGTTTTATATTGTAATAATAATTGCAGGTTCAGATATGTATAGACATATGTTACAATAATGTTGTATTTGCATTCTGCAAATATGCGCTTTTGATTTCGATTGAAGAAAAATCAAATATTGATGTCATCATTTCATTTGATATATATAATTATTTGCTATCCGCAAGGCATAGGCGATTGACATTTATTATGGTTTATATTTGCGTCAAAATTACTAATAGTAATAAGCTTTTACTATACGTGTATAAAAATCAAAGTGAAAAATCTGCATCATCGAATTCCTTTTTGTTTCACAATTACAAAATACGAACTGACTCATCATCAGAATCGTTCGTTGAGTACACAATTTAGGAGCAAAATAACTATATTATATTCTTAGTTTTTGGTTTCCAACAGCAGTTGTAAGTAGTAACAGTAACAAAGACATAATATGATATGTACCTATTAGAATTCGAGCTAATAAAATGCTTACGAAATAATAATTCTAGATAGTAAAAGGAAAAGCACAGATTCTTCGCATGGGTCTCAATTGTTGATGTTTGCTTCCATTCCACGTATTGCTGTAAAAGTATGTCTCAAACCACACTGCACTATGCACTGTCTTAAATGCCCTTGAAAGTTGGAGGTGGAAATTACGTGGACTTTGATTTCAAATTCTGTTTCTCTGTATCCTTACTCGTACACCTTATGTACGACCCACGTTGTACAGCATGTGTACTAATGTGTGTGTGTGTGTGTGTGTGTGTGTGTGTGTGTGTGTAGAAACGGAGGAAGAGTACCAACACCAAGGAAAGTGATCATCAGTCAGAAAAAGCCACAGATCAGGATTTGTAGGCATTACATACAATTAGAACAAGACCGTGTATGGCAGTCGTCTTACAAATAAAACCAAATGGCTCAAGTCATTACTCGAGAGTATTTTTTTTGCTCTGGAAGGAGACGCAAGTGTACGTACCTACATACTACTAAGTAGGTAGGTATATAGGGTTTTTCATAGCATATAATTAGTAGTGTATGCATTGCTTTGCATTTTTTGTACGCATTTATATCGATCCATTCTGACTTTTGTGTAATTTCATTAAAAATGTCTAAGGCTATAATAACAATACTTTTTAAGGGAGTATACGTAGTGTGTACTCTGTGAAATAATTAGGAATTAAGATTAAGACACTGGATTCACACTCTCACTAGTCAGCTTAAAGCATCAAAGGCTGTACGTGCTTACACAATGGACATGCTCACTGTCCACTGTGTCATGTACAAATTACAACTAGGATATTTATTAGAGCTGCTGGGCGATTATAGGAAGGAAAACTTTTCTCATATCTAAAGTTTTGTTTTCCTTCATCTTCCATTTACGAAGATCACACGAAAGCCACAAGAGCTAAAAATAAAAGAATAACTTGCACTTTTTTGTAGAGATTTAACCGAGTGAGCTATTGTGGCTGTGTGGCTCTGACTGCATCGATGAGAGAAGATGAACTTTTGAATCCAAAACCAAGGCATATGATATGAGTTCCAGTTCTTATTTCAGTAGTTCCATATAGCCTCTATATAGCTGCTCACGACCAAGTCCAGTCCACAGTTGTAAAATCACACAAAAAAGTAAGTATATTACAGTTTTCTCACTTCCTATGTCCACATCATGGGGGTGGTAGTGGTGGTGGTAGTACGAGCCTACACGTATATACATAATTACATAATATGCTTTTCTGTCTGTCTTTGTGTTTGTTGTCTTTTTATCACGGGACACAAAATACAAAAAGAATTTTAGTTTACGTTTAAATCAAGGCATCCATATAGCTATACGTCGTAAGGTATGAGTAAGTATTTACTTAAACTGATAAAAGGACACACTTGTCTCCTTGGTCGTGTCGTCCTAATCCCAAGTTCACAACAGACTTTACAAATACTATTACAAAAGTACACATGTTTTTCCCGTTGGTAGATGGAAATCTTTATGCGCCTTCTGCATTTATTAGGTTGAGTCAAATTGGGAAAACAATATAAATTCATGGACATCAAAATATCGTTTTCATTATAGACTTTGACTTGAGATATTTTTATGTTTGTAGGCAGGCACCCCCCTGTATTTCTATTATTTGTCTATCATAATATAGTTAAAAGCTCTGCACTTGAAAAATACTTATGTACAACATCAAAATCACAGGATTACGATTTATATATTCACAGTTTACAATCACAAGCACACACTCTATAGGCCTCTGCTGTTTGAAGACGCGTTAGCTTCGGTTGTAAATTTGAGTAGTTTTGAGTTCTTGAGACACAAATTTGGAGTATTTTAAATTGAGATACACACACATACTAATTTCTGAGTTCTTGTTGGTCGTCATATAGATAGGCAATGAGAATACAATTAAGTTTCTGTACAAATGCACAACCTTGCCACTTGAGTAGAAGAAGTAATAAAAGTTTATTAGCATAGAGCCAGAGCCAGCAGAGAGAAATACAATAGAGTAGCCGGGGCTATATATACGTAGTCAATTCATTAGTCATAGTTTTGGGTCTTCGTCTTCTCGTGTTTTACTTTTGGGATATATTTTATATTAGTATGCATAGGGACTTATTGAACCCCGGTTGTCTTGCCGGATTCTCCATTCGCCGGGATCTCTGTTTGTTGTTGTTGTTGGGAGATTAAACTATCTAATGCTCCATTTTTCAGGGAGAACTATTTGTTGAGATTCGAAATACAAAATGGTTTAAATAGATTAAAACGTTAAACACTCCTAAACGTTTGATTGATTGGCATTTTTATTTTTTATTTTAATACGCTGTCAGTTGTACTTTTAAAAAAGGATTAACATTTTGAATAAACTCGCACTCGTCAGAAACATTATAGCATAATTTCTACACGGCGAATAAAACAGAGAATTTTATCCCGGCGAATGCAGACCTGGCAATGTAGTAGTGAACCAGCTGGAAGGTAAATGCCTACATGTTTGTAGGTACATATGTACAGATAGCAGTTTGTATCTGATTTATTCTTGTATTTTAAATCTAAAAATTGAGGAGCACACATGTCATTTTACATTTTAGTGGCAGCCATAGAGTCATGCCATGACATGACGTAGTTAGTTGTAAATCCTAACAATTTCAAATTGGCCCCATGCACATAAGAAAATATAGAAGTGAGAACAAGGGAATATGGGAAGGGTTATTACATGCTGAAAATGTCCATGTCGATCTCCTCAACACAATCACTAAAATAAAAAAACTATACTCTGACACTGAAATTTCTCCTCAGCCAGCCAGTTACACTATGTACATACATAACGCACAGAATTATACATACCTCTAAGCTTTTCTGACGAAACATTCAACCGAAGGACCTCACCAAACTGAATCAAATGAGGTAATCATAATTCGTAATCGTGCCATTGTGGCGGATTCATCTCTCTATTAAAGTCTGACTGAGTGAGTAAAGATAAACGTTGCACAATCATCACTCAAATCTCTAACAATGCATCATCTTTTTACATCCTCATAATATTTTCAACTCCAAATGTTTTGTTTTTCGTCAACATAATAATCCCGACGACGAACAACTGTGTTTACAATTTTGCTTTTTAAAGTTGACATCACGTTCACACATGGAAATGATTTAAATTATTTGCATTTTGATAAGGATTAAGGATTATATAATGCAACGTATAAAATATATTTGATTTATCCATGATGTTGCAATATTATTTTCTTGTCCATATTCCCGTCTTATTTTTTTGATCCCTTTGTAGAACGAAGTACGTACTATAATATGTATGAAGGGTGATAACTAGTGCGTTTATTTTTCTCACATATTTTTTCTCATTATTTTTATGAATCATTTGGCTGGTGAGGTTAAGAGGCATCAACTATCAACTTCTTTTTTTCCCCAGACTACACTTCGTGTAAAATATCTTGATTTGAGTTTATAGGTTGAGGTTGCACTTTATGTAGGCATATAGGTATACATACTATATGAACATTTTAAACTTGGTAAAAACTATGCACTTAAAGTATGGTTTGAGCAAAAATGACAGTGTTGTAGATGAGAGTTGGAGTGGAGTGCCGGGGATGAGGACTGATGATCCTGTTCAAAGGCCTCAATATGCTCGGGCCGATTCGGCGGGAGTATGAGCGTTCTTCTTCGGCGTGAAATGAGAATGATGGCTAGGAGACAAATGAATGCACCCGCCGCATGCCATGCAAATGTGAGACTTATCCAGATTAGTGCATGATTGTAGTCTTGAATTGTGTCCCATTTGGCTGGGGAGACCCTTGTGGGATTGTACAGGATGAACCCACTCTGAATGTACCAACTTCCATGAATGAGGGAAGAGAAGGCACGAGCAAATTTTAAAAGGAGACTGTACGGAACCACTATCTCAATCAGGCTCACCGCAGCACACGTAAAAATTGCACAAACTATATGAAAGTATAAATCAAAAAAAAATCAAAAAATCATTTCAATCGTATTTTTTTTAGCGAAATAGTGTAGAGAATTGTGTGTGGTTATAGTCGTTATAGGAAGAAGTGCCTCTGTCTTATAAGGTTGATTAATAAGAAAAGATTGTAAGGCCAATCCTGTTCAATTTATAACATTCTAAAAGTCTAGCAGTCAATTTATAATATAGTACTTACCTACCTCTCTCTCTTTAACACTGGTTTCTAAGATGTAATCTGTAATCTGCATTTATGTAGTGTATGGCTCGATATTTACCTAGTCTTAATGAGCCACAAGATTCTTTCACTCCTGCGTGCCTCCACTATGTACATAACGGTGGACAGCGCCTTGCAGATGCGTCTGATTACTGATTATATAGTCCCTACATTAATATTCTGCCTGCGTCTTTGCAGCATGCACTAATTTTTGCTTGTATTTTTTTTGTGAGCTCGCATATACTGTGGAAACTATACCTACTGTATATTGTGTAAGTGTCAGTGTGGTAATAATTACTCCAAACTGCCCATACCTATTTTCCTATCTACACTATATTAACTCCAAATATTTTCCTTTCGTAGCCTTTTCATAGGTGCTTTGATGTCTAGTTTACAATAAATCATATAGAGCGTCATTTAATTCTTAAGGGTTCATCCAAAAGACTAGAAGCAGGTCGTTCTCATCCTCGTTCTCGTGCATTAGAAAAAAATACGTTATCCTATAACTACATAGCTAAAAGACAGTATAGGAATACCATTTATCTCGTGATAACACTCAAGTTGGTAAAATTCTACTTAGCAACAGTAATAAACGCAAATAATAAAAAGGAAAAAGAACAAAGAAAACTTATTGTGTGAGTTAAATTATTCAAAGACTCTGAGAGAGATACTGTGTGAGTTAATGTTAAATGTTAAAAGCCAAGAAGATTTTTTTTAAATTGCCTAAAAGTAGATGAACGTGCTGCTCCATAAATGCTTGATGACTCAGATGAAGGGAGAACATGAGCCCTTCGATGGCAAAGGCCATTGCCAGGGAGAAATGATTCAAACCATATGGGATAGCGTGAGGGCAGTAGAATGTGAGGACGTCCACAAGACCGGAAATGGCAAAGAACAGGTACACAGTGGCGTAGAGAATGTCTCCCACATACTGTAGTTGTCCCAAGTTTGAAGGGTAGGCTGCCGCGACGGAGGCCGCAATCCCAATTGCTGTGATAGTTAACTTGACAATCCCTTCAATAGGCAAACCCTTCCGACTGCAACAACCACATCTACGATGTCGAGATTTCTTTTTTCCAATACGAGAAGAAGATTCTCCATCGTCGAGCAGTTTCCCCACGTTGCTCGTGGACGCATCCAGTGTCCATTTTAGTCCAAATGCAACGAATACCGTTCCTGAAATATCATACCCATTCTATTTTAATCTCGATCATCTCCTCATGTTAAATCCCGTGATGACTGTTTTTCACTATATTTTGAACCATTTTACAAAAGTTAATCATGGGCTTAATCGTTAAATAATAGCATGTATTATGCTATGGTAAACATGAGAGCATAATAGCATACATGTCTGGATTACATACAGTACTAGAAATAATACAGCATGTTTATTTGTTTACCTACATCATCATCGACATCGACTTCGACTTCAACTTCGACTCCTACTTCCCTTTACAATGTGTAAATACATACCTACCTACCACCAACATTTCTAGACCATTTGGATGGACATAAATATATGGAAGGAAATCTGACAGGAGTTATTATGACAAGGAACTGAATAGAATAGAATGTGTTGATTTTTATCAAGAATTTAATTAGCTAGAACTTGTGTGTATAATTTCAAGTTAGAAGATCGCAAACTACGGATAATACAATGAAAAGGAATAGTTGAGTGATAAGATAAAAAATTAGTTTGTGACCTTGATGCATGCATTACGATACGATACGAAGCTGCGTACACCCAAATAATAATTATTTTACTTCTCTCTCGTGTTTCTTAACAATGCAATGCACACGTAAAATCAAGTCTTTACATGTGTGTAACTAAATATAATTATATTGTTCATCCATGTTATTCTCTATATCCAGTATGTAATTCATACTTTCCTTGAATAGCCTTATTAACCTTCCAATAGTTAAAAGGTTAAAAACTTTTAATAATAATAATTGCCAGGAATGAAATACGAATATGAATTATTACAACTCAAGGAAGTCAGCTATTACATAGAGAGAATAAAAGAAATTAAATTCAGACAGGGATCATCCTCCGTATCTCTCTATATTCTCGCACTATACTCTAATATAGGATATTGTCATGACCTGAATAATTTTGATAGCTAAGCAAATTATGAGTCATTAAAACATTAACTAACGTCTTAAAACAAATTACTATTTGGGAGTGAATACAGATAAAATCCTCGTACTCACTACCTAAGTACATACATTTAAACGTTTCTATGAAGACACAAATTTAAAGTTTAAAGTTATAACTTACCAGGGAGGACGTATCCAGCAAACTGAGACATACTGCTGCTCCTTCCTACTCCTACTACTACTACTACTATTACTACGACTGCTTGTCTTGTTTATTTTTTATATGCAGTGTATTTCTTCCTCTATAGATTTTCCTTTGACGAGAGTGATGTGATGACGACTTGAATCTCGATCTCGAATCAACAGAGAACTGCTTCGTCTTTCTTCTAAACTCTTGATGATAGTTTAAGAGATCCTTCAAAATGATTGAATCAACATTAATTTAAAACAGTTATATGAACCCAAACATACTCTGAATATATAGACGCGAATATGTTTTGACACAATTTCATTTTCCGTCAAGGGCTATTCAATTTCGTAGTCTCAAGAGTCTTTCATGTAACTTTAAACTGTATATTCTCTCATTTTGTGATCGAATTTATTTTATCAGTGATCAGGCCAAATGAATCTTGAAATATTACTCCATGATACAACGTAATATATATATTCACCATACGACACAGTCACTTTCTATTTACCTAAACTTTGCTTTTTAAAGAAAGATACACAAATATCTGTACTAACGATAAGTATGTTATGCACAGATACTATAGTAGAACGAAACGCACAGCTTTTTTCATTGTTGTTCGTATAATCTCTTGGTTGGCTATTCTGATAGAGCTCCGCACACAAACCACTGCACTACTAAATTGAGCTCGCAAAAATGGGTGGATTTACCTACCTACCTAAACCCACTTTAATTTTCTGCGTAAAACAACACTGATTTTTTTTTCACCCAACGTCTACAGTGTCAAAGAGCATAATAATATGCACACTATTCTGTCTCTGTCTGACTCCTCACAGCTCAGAGTTTATCTTACTAGTTTGAATAATTCTCCTTCGGTGAAGTAGGTACCTATGTGGAGTACATTATTTAGTTAGAGTCAGAGTCAGCTCAGGAATTCATCTGCGCTAAAGCAATTACATAAATTCTGTGTAACATTAACATAAACGATGATATCATTATTATTTAAAATTTAAATTTCCTTTACTTTTGAGCTAACATATGATAATCTCTATATCCTCTGGAGCTCTGCTCTATATCTGTCAACAAGACGAGCGAAAAATCCTTAAGCAAAGTTGAAAAATCTGGATTTAAATTGATATTAGTTTCTTTACCTACCTTTCTTCGTGGCAAATGTCAAATGTTGAATGTGTAGGAGATACCTTAAACAAAACTGAATTACACATCCGTCTGCCTGTTGCAAAACATGCATATGACAGGATTTCAAACTTTGTAGCTTAATTCTAGGCTCATTATTTGAGTGTTAAAATCAGTCAAGTACAGCTTAGCGAGGAATACTTTCTTGGTGTCAGTACCAGTACTACTGGTACTGGTATCGGTGTCTCATGTCGAGAGATAAGAGCTATTGACTGCGACACTTTTAGGTGTTGGCTATGCAAAAAAGGTAGAAATTTTTACAGGAGGAAAAATATGTGTCCACTGTGCGTCATTTTCCTCGGGAAACTGAGCGAAAGCGTAGTAGCGCGTAGTTAATTTTGATTATCAATTGTACTTATTCCAGCGGCTGAGACAGATAATATAATTAATTAGAAATGCTTTTCACATATATATAAATAGCAAACTCTACTGGATCTCGAGCAGTATATACTTACTCATTTAAATGAGCACACAAGTTGAAACTTTTATTGAATTGAGCATGTGTATAATATTTTTAAAAAAAAGAAGAAGAGAACTGCTTCACTTCAATCCAATCCAATCCAATGGATACTCATAATGCACAAAATATTGTGAATTTTGCAGGCTCATCCAATTGCAACTCTAACAGCTATGCTGTTAACTAGCTTCTCACTTGGTTGTTGTGCTCCTATAAAAGTACATGTCTGCAAGTCTGCACTATAATAAAAAGAAAATATTTGCACTCCCTCCAAAATAAGCACCATTACTAAACTATATAAGAATGTACTACATAGATAGATTGTTCTGTTGTTCTGTAGGTCGTGCTCTAAAATTATTATGGCTGAGGTTAACAGTCACACACAACAACCAGTGTTCAAAACGACAGTAGTATAGAATGTAGTAGGGACAGGGACATTTAGAATTCTATGATATATTCTGTATAGGTATGTATTTTAGTATGCCGCCGTGGTAAGGCTAGTTCATTTGGATATTTGGCAGTCACAGAGAGGGGACGAGCAAGTCGTCGGAGAGGCAACTGAATGACAAGATTAATCATATAAATATCGAGGAGACTTTTGCAGTACATTCCAAACCATTAAGTAACAACTTTCTAGGCTTTTTTTTTAGCATGGGAGACTCTGGTCTGGTGGGACTGGGAGACAGAGACGTACTTAGAGTGTGCATATCGCATCGAATAGAGGGAACATAGGACAGAGAGACACAAAAATCCCCATGATCAATAGCTATTTTCACGCATTCGTGTACATTTATATTCATTCTACTTTGTTCACATGAGTGAGATGAGAGAACTTGTACACGCTGATAATTATTTCCAATTGTCATCATTATTATTTGTGTGTACGTACTTGTTTATTGTCTGATCTGGCCTTTTGTCGCATGCTCCACAGCCTTTACTAAACGGAGTCAGACAGAGCTTCGTTTTCATTTACTTTTTGACTCCAATTGACTTTCACTATTAGGATTAATAGTCCTCCGTATACCGTATACCGTACCTCGTCCAACCCGTTGTGGCTACTATCTAGTAATTCCACTGTATACACCACTACACTACACAATACAACAGGAGTAATGATGTAGTGAGCATATAGATGCTATTTTCTACATAGACAAAGCCATATGATGAAGATGGTGGAAAATGAGCTATTATCCCATCGGTAATTTATTTATTTTTGTGCAGCCAAATACACTTTAGCTTTATTTTTTTTGCATTCGTCCTTTGTACCTACCTACCTACCCTCTTTCATTTTTGTATTTCATTATTATTGAAGCCTGTTGCCTGTTTATTAAATATTGACTCCACGCCATTCATCGATTTTACAAGCATGAAGCTGCGGCTTTAGTTTCGCAGCAGTTTATTTTTTTTTATTGGTCATGCACTTTTGCAAAAATATACTATATCACTGTCGACTGTATAGGCTGTTGGGACTTGTTTCACTTTTCAACGCTTTGCAAGCTCAGCTTACTATTTAATTAGAGTGGGATACCAACCATGTAATTAGCAAAGTGAATTATTTTATTTTATTTATGTAAAAACTTATTTGTATATTTATTACTTTTAATTTAGGAAAAACGAAAAGTATTCCTGTCACTACACTGCCTTGCTTGTGGTTGTGGTTGTGCTTGTTGTTTGTTGCAAATGTATAGTAAAGTATCTGACAGCTCCGTTTGAAAAATTGAGCAACCTATTTACCTGCAAATTCTTGAATTTGAAACCAAAACAAAGTTTCCATGTGAAAGGTATTCAAGTTGAGCATATGTATGTAGTTTGTGGTATAGGTATACTAAAGGTATGCTGTGCGATATGTCTCCACCGTTAATACATAATGCAAATTAGGGGTGAAAACATACAGGTATAGCGTCATAAAATGCGTTCACATACTCAGCGACGAGACGGCACGCAATAAGACACACAAAGTAAAGAGTATATCGTCTGCGAAGAACCAAAATGACCCATATCCAATTTTAGCTACAATCAAAATAAGCTATGTATGTCATAAAAACAAAATGAGAAACATGCGTAAAATGTTAATTAGGAGTTTTTGAAAAACGTAAAATGTACTATTTTCATGTTTTTCGATAATGTAAAATGTCCTATTTGCATGTTTTTGAAAAGATGCAAAATATTCTAATTCCATGTTTTTGAAAAGGTACAAAATGTTTTAATTCCATGTTTTCGAAAAGGTGCAAAATTTTCTAATTCCATGTTTTTGAAAAGGTGCAAAATGTTTTAATTCTATGTTTTCGAAACGGTGCAAAATGTTTTAATTCCATGTGTTTGAAAAGTGTAAAATACTCTATCGACATATTTTTTAAAAGTGCAAAATATTCTATTTAAATTCTTTTAAGACATATTTGAATATTTTTGTAGATAGTTGATATAGTTTTTAGCTAAAAGTGGATATGAGTCATTTTGGTTCTTTACAGACGATATATAGTATAGTGTGACCCCATATTAATAGAAACTAGATGTAAAATTAGGACTCATCCCAATTATTGTAATAGGTACATCATGCGTTACAAGAAGAGATTCTAACACGTGAGTAAAAAGCCAAAGCCAACACATATCCCTTTTTTATATCACTCCCCCCTGTCACTTTTCTTTAATATGTGAAATTGTTCTCCAGCTCCTCTCCGCGCGACCACCACAATCACACGTCATTATAGAATAAATATATATGCTAAATTCCCAACCGTAAAATCACTTTAAATGATTCTTCAATGACCATGTGACAAATTTTAAATTGTGAAGGATGAAATTGCTCAACATCTTTGTTTTGGTCAATTATATTGTGATATTAATAAAATAATAATAATAATAATGATAATAATACACATTTAAATTCTAACAAAAAATGACAAACGACTCAGGAGAGCACGCACTAAGGATTAAAAGACATTACAGAAAACTTGTAAAAATGAGCACATATACACCCCTATTTGAATATTTATGGTACCCTTCAGCCTTTAATAAATTGTAATAAAGATAATTTAGATGACATGGCCAGTTTTGTTGTGTAATGAGCGTGTGAAAGTTTTTGTCACAGCAAGTAATTTGTTTTCTAGGACCAAGATTATTTGCGGTAGAGGACGTGAAGTGGATAAAAAAGCCTTAAGAAGAAGTAGTAGTAGTATTATAGATATGACAGCATGTATACATCTTGTAGAATGGAGTAGGTATAGCCCTATACTATATACGGCTACATTATATACTTCTACTAATAATAATAAAATCAACCTCGGTCCTAATTCCTAATCTCAGTCTGAGTTTATTTCAGAGAATCCTACATACTACTTACTCAGACGGCGTATCCTGCGGTTTGGTTAACTTCTTTCGCCAGCTCGTCAGTTTATGTATGTTAAATAATTTAGTGGCAGAGTCAAAACGCCGTGTGCGTTGACGAACAAGCCAAGTCAACTATACACTACTGACACTGACATGGACACGTTGGATGGATGGCTATGGAGGAAGGGAAATCCTGGCAAGGGGAGAGCAATCATACGGCACCTCGAGTTTCAATAGTTGACATTCCACAGACGATCCTCCACACATATAATAATATGTAATCTCCTCAATAACCCACCATGCCATACTGTATAAGGTTAGATTATATAACTCAATTATAAAATTGACAGTCCGTTTCTTGAAACAGAAGACGGCTGTGGAACGGGATGAGGCAGAGCGTATAATATATAGTCTGCTTCCAATATATGTACTATTAATTTCTACTTAATCAGCGTATAATTTTCAAATATTTTAAGCTTTTCAATTGTAGATGTAGTGCACCTACCAGTGATTGTGATTATTGTGTGATATCCAAATCCTCTCCACTCCACACGAGTCGCAGTCGGTGCATTCTTTCCAAACATAAATGCATGTTTATGGTATGACTCAAACACGGGTCGTTTTCAAATCCAAGTTTTTGTGAGCGTTAAAATCGTAATAATTTCTTGGTCTCGTCCTACATCACTATAATATGAATTATCAGTATATATATAATTTCCAATTTTTGTAAACAGGCACTCGCACGTCAGACTGTCAACCACACTACGCTGCAGCACTTACCTAAATTACTATGAATGCATTTTGGGCGTTTTCGGCTTCGTAGCTACAGATGTTTTAGTCATGTAGAAAATCTTGAGTAATTTTCATTGACTCCAGCATTAAGTCATTGTCTCCTCCTCATGCCAAAAATATCCTCACTTGATACAAATAATCAAAATTTTCGAATCAATGAAAATTTCGCATCCGGAGCCGGACCAATGAACACCAAAAAATTTCTTCTAAGCTTGTGAAGAAATAAATTGAAATATAAAATGAATGAGTGAGTAGTCGACTTGAATTCTAAATATAACAGGCACAGAATTCCACCGCGGTAGTAGTAGTAATAATAATGATAATTGCCACTACTGCACTTCACCGCACGCACACTACATAGGTAAATAGGTAGGCACCAGAGAGTGAGTACTAAATAGTACAGGACGTAGGTTATAGATTCTCCTAGCAATATTTTCCTCTTCTTTTTCTGTCTTGTTCGTCTGTGTGTGTGAATAAGAGTGTGGCCAAAAAAATGTAAATGACCCACGACCAAGAGAGATGAACGATGAACCGCAACCAGCCAACTTGTAACTTGTCCCTCTGCACGATTCTCACTCTTTAAAGTTCCTATTGATAATGTAATGTAATGTTCACTAAATCTTGATTTGCCTGGGGTTCGTTTCTTCGTTTCGTTTCGTATATTTTTTTTTACTTGTCTTTAATCTTCTGACTCAGGTCGTGTATGACTCTGACTCTGCTGACTGGTGCTGAGGCTGATGCTGGGGCTCGTAGTAGTATTTGTTGTGATGTAAATCTTCTCTCTTACCTTCCTCTACACACATGACTAATATAAATATCTCGAATCTCTCCTGTATATATTGTTGATCCTTCCTATGTGCAAGCGAATCTGCGTTAAAGCATGTGGATGTGTGGAATTGTGTGCAAGTTGCATGTGCTGCTGTGTTGTAGGGACTCTGCCTATATGTTGAATAACTGTCTGACTGCATAAAATTTTCGCGTTCTTCTTACCTATCCACATCATCATCCACATCCCAGTTCCCAGTCCACAGAAAATACCTATGGAGAGTCTCTCTCTCTCTCTCTCTCTCTCTCAGCCGAGTACCTACCATTTCATTTTCATACTTTTGTATTTAGCTTCCTTTTCGTTATGCACAGATATAAAAGTTAGTAAGTAGTAAAAGTATAGGAGCATATACTTATATGTCTGTACAGAGAATATATAATTATATAGTTTGGTAGTTCTGGTTCTGGTTCTGGTTGGACTTAAGGAGAAGCTGGGAGCCAAGCTCCACAGATATATAATATTCTTTTCATTTTGATTCAATGAAAAGAATGAGCCAGTCAAACCTAACGAAACCATGATCGTATTTCGTACGCTATCCTTACTCTCCTCTCGTCGTCGTCGGGATGTTTGTATTGTATCGTTTCTATCCATCACACTTTATACTTGAGTCGTCAGATAGTAGGCAGGAGATCGAGACACTCAGGAGTAGAGGAGCAATAGACAAGGCATAATAGACAGGATGGAAACAGCTGCTAGTTGTTGGTTTTCAGTCGAACCATCTCGGACAGAATGCTGATGTGCTAGTAGTGCCAGTGACTCTAGCCAACTTTTGTCAAGTTTCAACTTCAACCATAATGTTATAATATTATATGTGTCCATATAGAATATTGTATAGAGAGACGATAGATCGGTATCGGTATCGGTATCGGTCTCGGTCTCGGAGATATATGACATTATACTATACATTTTTATAATCCATATATCCACACACATTTATTGTTCACTATATGAACCAAAATGACTCCAACATTTGTGTGTTTATTATTCCAAGAAACATAAATGCATGGACTAGTAGAGTTTGCATGTAGCAGCCAACATTTCCCGAACATTTTCATCTTCCTTGACTGGCTGACTGACGACTGACAGAAACTCTATACCTCCTCACAGTAATATGCTTTTCCTCAACTGCTAATAAGTATCACAGAAATTCATTAAGGTATGTGAACGATCAAGTTTACATTTGGCATTTGACATTCCGTATAGACTGCATATACAGTAGGTAGCTATACTATACAATTCAATTCCTTGGTTGGTAGCAATGCAATATGCATATATCCATTTGACTTGACTTTACGTAATGTGGAAATGACAGGGAGCCAAATAGTATAGAAAATGATACAAATTGATTAGCATAGAAAATATTGCGTGTATACGCTCCTTGGACGTAACGTAAGTATAAGGTTACTTTTGTGAATTAAACTGTAATAATATTATTCCCTACACCTTCCTACCTTCGGAATTGGATATGGAGTCGCCACACACACGCTGACTGGTGTTAGGAGTTGGGACACGCGTTGTAGTTATTTTAGAGGACAATTCAATTCATTGACTTTTTTTTCTTTTCCTTGATTGAGGGAGCTAATAATGAATTTGGAATTATTCATTCATTTAACAGTGTAAAAGTGTATGCATAGTTCTTCATTCATACTACATACAATGTACTGTACGGTGACGATGCATGTAATGATGGATTTTATGCAATTCATACTGTCTCGCCTTTGTGATCTACGTCCAACAAACTGCAACATTACTTTTTAGTGACAGGCAGAGAGCTTATAATTTTGTCTTTGCATGCAATACATGCATTCTTATATGAATATCTAACAATTAAATAGAATAATGAGTTACATGTTGAGGTCGGACCAGAGCCCAGAGTGATTCATTCAAAATCGATAGTCCCATGCTAAAATATTTTGCTGTGACTCTGGACTCTTTGGTGGAATGCATAATTACATATTATTATGAGGATTAAAACTCAATGATCTGCGTTGGCACCTGGTTCTGAATCTGTGTTTAGGGATGAAAAGTCATATTAGAGTAAGGTAGGGGTTCGATTTATGGTGTACATCAGGTACAGGGGGATCCAGCTTTTCAAAATGAAGCTCCAGTACAGTTGAAGTAGAAGTGGCTTCCACAGTTCCGATTTACCGAGAGCATTTTATAGCCTTACATTACATACCGTAAATATCCGAATAAGCGCCATTTGGTTAAAAGAAATCTCCAATATGCATTATTTTGTCACATTTAATAAAAAACAGCACACAATCTGTGGTTTTAGGCATAATTTTGTATGAATTAGTTTCAGTTTTTTTTACTGTAAGCGTTAAAATACTAACTTAAAGCAAGTGCCAGGCTGCCGGTCCAAAAATTTTAGTAAGTTTATTTGGTCATTTACGGTATATACAACACTGTGATTTTGACGATGGTAACTTAGTCTTTAGCACCGTAGCGTCTCTGAAGAATGGCTACAGGGCTACACAAACTGAGTTACCTTTATTACTAAGTTCAAAAACTACGACAGCATACCTACCTACTTAGGTATCAAAGGTATCTAATATCTGGCATCTGCCAGGTCTGATCTGATGTGGACTTTTAGTTGGGGCGTGTATGAATGCGAAGCGCATCATGATCATTGTGTGGCGCATATAAACTACTGTGTTCCCTCAACCGTCTGGCTGACTAGAATCAAAGCCATTTAAACCATAGTGATGCGTAATGGTATGCTATTTAAAAAATAGTAATTTGTTAAATTGCATACAAAAGATTAACCGTCAATACATATTCTAATCACATACTATTAATGAGCGGTTTAAAGACGTAACACTCGCTTGCTTTTGAACTTTAATATAGGCAAAAGGCATGTGTATCTCTTTAATGGTTCTCGATTCTCGATGGATTTATTATAGCAGTAAACACATACTCGAAGCTATAGGCTCAAGTCAAAGAGATCTTTGTGTGGTCCACTTGTAATAACACTCTAGTAGGAGCAGACGGGGCAGTGGAGATTCTATTGTCTCTCGCTGAGTGTCTGGTGTTCAAATTAGTCTCTTATTTAAATGTGTATGCTTTAATGTTATTGCGTTCTCGTTATAAAAGTACCAAGTGCAGCTAACAACAACGGTCCAACCTAACCTCATCTGTAATTAACCAGTTTCTTCAGCTAGTTTTTCGTTATTGTATCTTAGGGGTTTATTTCATTTCGTTTATTTGGCCCCTACAACACTTTTTATGTTAATATATTGACAATTTTCGATGTTTTGCTGTGTAAATATGTGAACGTCATTCTTAATTTTCTAAGGAACTAGGTTTTTCCTCAGAATAAAATTCTAATACTCTGATTTAATAAGAAATTTTGGTGTAAAGAACATTAAAATCAGTTTTTTGTGGATATAATTAGGATACTACCGGCATTTTTTACCTTGTATACAGGTAGGCAAATATTTAGTGTGAATTACTGAGACCATAATGTGTCCTTCTGCTATATCAATTTTGAAATATAATGCTCGATGATTGATAGCTGGTTTAGTTAGTGATAGATAGCACGAAGCCAATGTACTATATATTACAGTTAACATGCGAGCTATATAGCCTTAATGTATAATCACAAAAATAATATACATATTATAAGCATCCTATTACACACTACACAGCTGCGATGCATTGTTACGTTAACTTCCTGATTCCTTCAGAAATCTGGCCTTCTTGGTTTTTGCTGTATTGGTGCGGAAAAATAAAATCAATTAAAATAATTACAGTCATCCTGTTAAATTGAAATCAGTCTGGTGCAGAGATTGGGAACTTAAATACCATTTTTATGCTCCTAAGAAATTTTAAATGATGTGTATATGCAGGTGAAAGTATAGCTCCATATAGCTATATTTTTTTTGTCTAGAGCTCAAATGCTAGTGAGAATTTATTGTTGTCATTTTTATGTTTATGAAATAATACCCGTACCAATAATGTACATATACTTTCCTTTAATTATTTGGTCCTGAAAATATAGCTTATGTGGCCCTGTGGTTACGATTCCAAATAATAAGTGTCAATGTTTCACAACACTCCTCTATACAGTTACTTAGCCATTGAATGGCTTTGTGCCTTTGTGATTGGCATCTGCTGAGAAAAATGAAGATCATGTTTTGCTTCTGGTTTGCATATATATGAATGTAATTGCACGTATATTAGTGAATTAAATGAAAGTCATTATAATAACGATTAATTTGGAGTTGTGGGCAAGACTGCTAACGAAGCACGAGAGTGAAGTGCATACAAATGATAATAGGTAACAATATGAGGAGTATTATACATTGGATTTCAAATGGTATACATAATGCTGAGTTCAACACGTTATGTAAGTATGTGTAATTATGCACTGTAAATAAACGCAGTTAAATAAGTTGCATTATAATATTGTCATATATTATGTGACCTAAGCCTACCTAATTATTTCAGAATCAGACTTGCCTGAGCCTACCTTTTTTTAATACTTTTGCCGAGCCTATTCTAGCCCATTTGTAAATTCAACTGCCCACCTTTTTTTGTCTTTTTTATGAAATAAGTATGAATCAAGTACATTTTTGCTGAATTCCTAAAAATAATCATGTGTACACGTAGTGAGCGTGAATCAGTGTCACCAGTTAGAGCAAACAATGCATTATTACACTAATAAAATTATGAAAAAGAACTTATTATAAGCATAGCATACTAGATAAAATTTGATGTAAGGAATGGCGTACTAACAATAAGAATTAAGATCACTAATGAGCATAGCTAATAAATTTTTAAAATGCTTAATTCTAAATTACAAGTTGTTTGATTGATATTGCTACTGTATGGGAATAACTGTTGTAGCCTTGTAAGTATACTTATAGTTATAATGGCGCAAAAAGTTGTATTTACTTTCTCTCCCTCTCTCTCTCTCTCTCTCTCTCTCTCTCTCTCTCTCTCTGATTGATGAGACTGAGAGATGTAGATATTTTCAAAATACAGAATACATAATAAATGATGCGAAAAGTTTCCATACTACACATACAATATGATTAAGTGCATGACTGAAGCAATGTTCTTATATGATTAACTGAATTTATAATTATTGGTATTAAGTTCATGCAAGCCGATTGTCCCAAAATCTAATGACTGGCTTTCGAAAATGATTCACAAGATCTTTGCACATTCTGTCCTAATTAAATGTTTTTAAGCTCCATTTTAACATTAGACCTATACTCTCAGATTCAGGTGAGATATGCGTAAGCGCATTGCACAGATTTTCAACTTCAAGTATTAGTGATTCCTGCAGTGGGGAACATTCTTATATAAAGCACTGGCAGCTTATATTGAACAATATTTATTGTATTTGTCGCATCAAGTAGGTACTTAACTTACAATTTTTGCATAATTTTTAAGTTAATACCTTAGTAATCTAAAATCCTAACTCACATTCTACTTACCGTATTTTCTCTAATACTAGGCTGGTCTCTATTATAGTTCGCTGGTCTCTAATAGAACGCGGGGGAAAGCATCTGATATTTAATAAAAAGCGGGGGGATTGCTATGCTTCCACATTACTGGCTATAACGCGGGTCTCTATTACAACGCATTAACCTCCGAGTTTCAACACAACGCGGGTCGTTATATTAGAGAAAATACGGTACATAGGTTTTTGTGATCGTAACGAATTTAATAAGGAATGATAAAAAAACCGCATTTGTAGCAAAAATTAAAGGTGTCCAAAGAAAGTACCAATCGTTCTACGTATAGAATAATCGTATTTATGTAACAGTAAATTCAAAGAAAAAAATGGGACTTTTGGGCCCGAGAAAATAGTCAGTAGCCCTGCTGATCTGTGATAAGTTGAACTCATACTGCTCAGTGAAACGAAAATGGAGGGACATCTACTATTTCTTGACTTTACTAAAGAATCCAAGGAGGCAGACTTTGAAGATTGCCTGGAGTAAGAATGTGGTAGTAATATGCATGCACTTTGCGGCAATCATCGCTGTTTGCAATGATTTTGATCCATTTAAGAAATTTTAAAAATTGGATTGTATGGTCTTGGACTTATCTGTGGGCATTTTGGTTTCTTCTGGTAGTGTTCGTGCTTTATTATTTAAGAGGACCTTTGAAAATAAGTGAAAATATTGGAATGGGTAATGTGTGGAATTTGACGCTTTAGTACATAGTATTTATCATCTGGTGCTATATTTTTCAAAGTTAAGTTAAGACGAATTTACAAGCTTGTTTATTCATTCTTATTATTTTGAATTATATTTCAGCTACTATGTTCCTCAGCTCGTTGACACCAAAGTTTTACGTGGCACTCACTGGCACGTCTTCCCTGATTTCAGGATTAATACTTGTGAGTTTCGTGTAATCAAATCCATTCTTGCAGCATGTTGTGTCATGTGAACTCTTTCATGACGTTTTGTCTTTTCGTTAAAAAATACATCCTACCTGCTCCTAACTCATAATTATTGAAACATATGATTTTGGTCAAATGTAAGCGAGTCCTAACGCATTATTATTGTTCTTGATCTGTCAGATATTTGAATGGTGGTACTACAGAAAATATGGTACATCCTTCATAGAGCAAGTATCGTTAAATCACTTAGGTCCTTTATTAGGACCGCCAGATTATTCTAGCAATGGAAATGGAAACAGTGAGGGGAATGGAGCTGTATCTACAAATCAGAGTCAATCATCTTCAGGTATGTGTGCCATGTAATATAATCAGTTGTGAATGGGGCAGTGAAGTGTAAGCAGTCGTGCTTGCTGGCTGATTACCTTTAGGCTGTTAATGAATATAAATAATGGATTGATAAAAATACTTCAGTGTTTACTCACCGTTGTTGTTCTATTTTATACCTAGATTGTAAAGTATGGAGAAACCCGTTGAATCTATTCAGAGGGGCTGAGTATCTGCGTTTTTTTCATTTAACAAAAAAAGATCCGCTAACATTTTATGACATGAACTTGTCAGCTCAAGATCATCAAACATTTTTCACTTGTGATAGTGATTCTGCCAGACCTGAATATTCATGTAAGTGCATTGGCATTTAAAATATTCGAAAGTAGAACTGATCCTTTAACTGTAAACATTTCATGTAATTACTTTGTTATTAAAATTCTCACACAGTAATGCAGACTGCTTGGAGGGAAAGAAATCCTCAGGAAAGAATAAAAGGAGCTAAGGCAGCAATAGAAAAAAATTCGGACTGTGCAACGGCGTATATACTTTTGGCAGAAGAAGAAGCGCTTACAATTACTGATAGTGAAAAACTTTTAAAGCAAGCTTTAAAAGCTGCTGAGTCAAACCTAAAGAAATCACAATTATCTCAAATACATGGACCTAGCAGTGATAGTCTTCACAGTGAGTTCTTAACAACTTAATTAATCTTATTAAATTGGAAATTGTGTCTGATTATAATTTAATTTCTGCATTTTAGGGAGAGATGTCAACGTTCTCATTTATATCAAAAGGCGCTTAGCAATGTGTGCGAGGAAGTTGGGACGACTGAAAGAGGCTGTTAAAATGTTTCGAGATGTAAGCTTTCTTGAAACTTTCATTATGCATGAATTCAAATGCCCAGATAATGAAGTACTAAAATAATTTTTGCAGTTAACAAAGGAAGTTCATCCAATAATGAGTGTCCTTCATGTTCATGAGAATCTCATTGAAGCATTGCTAGAGATGCAAGCTTACGCTGATGTTCAAGCTGTTCTTGCCAAGTATGACGATGGATCTGTTCCGCGATCTGCAACTTTGTGCTATACTTCTGCGTTACTAAAAGTTCGCCAGGTTTCTGATAAGTAAGTTGAAGAAATAGGATGAAGTATTATTTACTGTAAAGTCTTAGAAGTCTTGATAATTTATGGTAAATTGAAATTTGTTTCGAAGATTTGTAACTGAATCAGGACTGATTAAGCGCGGTCTAAGTACAGCTGAAATGAATGCTATTGAAGCCATTCACAGAGCAGTAGAGTACAATCCTCACGTTCCTAAAGTAAGCAACCAATTCATTTTAATAGAATCGAATACAGTCGGTACTCCATTTGTTTGTGCCCAAGTACTCTATATTATCGTATGACTGCAATCGTGAACACAATTGTATTCAAGGCATTCTTTTAAGGACATCTGTTTGTAGCCTAGCTTTGAGTTACCTTATTACCATGGGTAGGCTTTTATGGTTTTTAATTTGTGTATGCAGTATTTATTGGAATTAAAACCCATGGTGTTTCCACCGGAGCATTTACTAAAGCGTGGTGATTCAGAAGCGGTATCTTACGCTTTTTTCCATTTGCCGCATTGGAAAAGAGTTGATGGAGCTCTTCAGCTACTTGCATGCACTTGGGAAGGAACTTTTGCTTCCATACCAAGACCATTAGAGAAAGGCAATCTATTTTTTCCGTATCCTCCATGCACTGAGTGCCCCGACCGAGAGATTCTTCCAGGTATTTGGCTAACCCTTGCTCGTATTTTTTATGCATTCATTTGAACATGTTATTAAAGATAAAGATGGATTAATTTAATATTTGTAGCACATCATGAAGTGAGCGTCTTCCCAGAACGGGAAACTCCGTTCTTCATTATGTTCACTGCAGGGTTGTGTACTTTTACCGCTCTAATCGCTTTTCTAACTCATCAGTATCCAGATCACATGGCTGTTGTCGCGAAAACCGTAAGTTGATGTCGTATTTTGTTTTCATAAGCTCTGACGCTGCTTTATTCGCCATATTATTTTTTTAAATACATTACATACATTGGTGTTTCTGTATAGGTTGTTGGTTGGCTATCCCTACCGATCATTTATTTGTTGGACAAGCTAGAGACTCTTCTACCCTCCAGCCTTATTCAAATGCTATCTCGTGTGTGACTTTGGACTTTAACTAGCATTCATCATTACAAGAAAAAGTCACCCAGAATATCGTGAATTGTATGTCTTTATCGTAATTGTGTCATTGGTTCCCTGTTGAAAATTCCTGCTAGTGTATTCAACTTCATGTGAGAGCCATATGACCGTGGATATTAATTCTTCGCCTAGTAGTGCCCCTCGTGCACAAATTCAAACTTCCTTTATTACTGTTAACGGTGTTTCATATAACAAGAAAGTTACAGAATACTCTATACTACTCGTGCAAGTACGCATGGAACATTTCGCATAATATGTATACTTCAATAATTGAGGTTGTAAGTTTTGCACAACATATTTTTCTCAAATCAAGACATCATTCTTCATTATTACAATCAGCGTGGGACAGCTTACCATTAACGACCCCAAATTCGTATGCTATTCTTACGGTGACAGTTCTAACCTCAGTGTAGTAACGTAAATACCTAGTAGGAAACGAACATTTGAGTATATGCTAATGACTTGGTTTCTATCTGTAACGGGTGTGGTTTGAATAGCAGTGGGTTACTACTATGTAAGAATTGTTGCAACCTCAGTGCATTTTCAAAGAAGCGCTACAAAGAATTGATCTCTGAATGATTAGTGTTTTGTGGTTTTGTACGCCCCAAACTTGAATTTATTATACACCCTGATTTTCAACATTATGAAGTCTCAAAAAAATGATCCAGTTTACTTGTTTTTGAAACAGTGTGAGAACTAGAAAACGTCAGTAATTTCAAACCTGGCTTTTGAAAAGGACTGCGGTGCGTACATATCTTGTACTAGTTGATTATTTTGCTACAAAATCAGTTTCAGTCAACATTCCTATTCTTGGAATAATTCAGGAATATACTGCTTCAAAGGTAGCTCAATTACAAAGCATTAAAAGTATTTATTTCAGTTCATCGTTTTAAAAGTTATGTGTATGGTAAGCAGTAGACCGCGGAAGAGCGATTGGAGCCCAAGCCTCCTTCTAAACACCTTTTCCAGTACTGACACACTGAAGGGTTGGAATTTCTGTATCTGAATATTGTTCCAAATTATTGACGGAACAGAAATTTTAATTAGTCGCATACTTATTTATTCAGTGTCTATGACAAAAAATTGAGAAGTGTGGAAGAGTCTCTCTATTTAAGACTCCTTGTTGGGGGTATAACCATTTATAGTTACCTTAATTTTTGCTACAGTTGTACGCGTTAGTTTTTTTTAATTATTTCACACTCAGCTTAGGATTTCGTGGAAGGAGCAGTTCACATGTTGCTCAATATCGGTTTCCATTTCTTCGATAGTAACATAGAAAAACAAGCTATTCTCGGTGCTTTGTAAGTATATTTGTCATCGTATGTATGCATTACTTTACGGGAGCCCGAGTGAGCATACATTGGCGTTTCATTTTACGAATATCGTGATTAACTTTGTAGTAAAATTGTTTGCATTGATCTATTCTTGTACTTTTAACGTTAATCTTTAGTCGTCTGATTGTATTGATTGTTGATAAAATTGAGTATAAAATTCCTTATAGTACTTAATTTTCGTGTCCTAATAGCCATCTTTCTTTACTTGATTCTTTATCGTGAGAATTCAATTTTCAATTTTTGTTGTTTGAAAGCCCTAACGTGTAGTAAGACGCACGGAGTTTTTCTGCTTAAAATTCTAAAAATCGTAGAATTTCGGAAACTCCGTTGCGCAAAGTGTCAATTTGATAAATGGGGCTGTTTGTTAAAGTACCTGCAGCAACCAGACTGATTTTGATTTACTACAATGCATTAAATTGTAACTTGCAATCACTCAATCTTACCAACGTCATTTTTTTTGTAGTTTGATTTTGTAAAGCTTCGCAAAAAGTATTACTATACTTTAACGATTATAATGTAATAATTACTAATTCATTACCATATGTAAAAATTAATTTTAGTACGCACACCTAGTATGACTTTCATGGTTTATGGCTATTTGAAGTATGACATGTTTTAATAGTAGAGGTAAATGTTATGATTATATTTTCTCAAAATGAAAGCTTTAATTAACATTACTTAGCATATATTAGTTTTTGTCCTTCTATGTTCGTGTCCTTACGATTACTTTACTCTTGGCCTCTTGAGTATTTTTTTTAGAATAATATTTTCCTGCGCCTACAATTTCATGAGATGCAAAGCTACAGAGCAGAGTACAAGGCAAGTGTGGTGGACTCATTTTCTCAAAATTAGTTGTATGTTAAAGGTTATCTTGTTTGCAAAGGCTGATTAGTTTTTTTGTCTGCCAAACTACCAAACTAAAACCAAGCAGCATCCTGTCACTTGCAACGTATTAAAGATAAAGAGTGCGTGGATGTTTCTCAGCATGTCACAAAGATGAAAAAAAAACAGGAAGCAAAACTAATGTTTAGATATCTTAAGAATTTAATGAATTAGTGGTAAATTTAAATGACTAATCTCTGTCGTCTGCTTAAAATAAATCTTTCACGAGCTGAAAATTTCCATGCCTCCGGAATATTTCTAATTTTTCAAAATCAGTAAGAAGATGTAAAATATGGCTTTCTAAAGTATAAATTTTAACCTATATCTATACCTACGTTCATACATTATGTGAAATGCTGAATAACTTTCTGGGTCATAACATTCACGATTTAAATGTATACTGTTAACTGTGTATAAATAGATAATGGTGTGGTGGTTAATACTTGATCACTTGAAGATTAGAGACAACTTACTGTACCTAAGTAATAGTATACTTTCTACAGTTAAATATTGGACAGTACGTAATGATAATTAACTCATTGTTGCAGATATTGAGTGTGGATGTGTATTAGTATCTAAAAGTATTTATTTGTATTGTAATTTATATTTTCTTAGACATAATTATAAATTATTAGTTACGTGGCTCTGATCTGATTTGGATCTGATCTGGTGCACAGTTTACAAGGAAATAAACTGAACGATCCAAGATCACAAAAGTACATGAGGTTTCAGGAAGTAGGTGATTCTACATGTACTTTACTACCATAAACTGAACTGACTAGTCATACTCATTGAGATGTAATTTGGGAATTATTGTTATTATCAATTAGTATATTATGTATTTAAATATTATTAATTTGTTTCGTATGAATTACCTTTGTATGTGTAATAAATTGAATAAAAATAAAAACATAAATGTTGTAGGAATCTATTCGTCAGAGTGGGCAGTCTTGAGCTATTTCTGGGAATCGGGGCAGTTGCATAAGTTTACATTGTTTGTTTAAAAGGTTTAAAAGGCTTTATTAAACCATTTATGTAGTACATTATTTGGCATTCATTGGTGTACCTCGTACTTTTATATTACTCATGATTGCGGTTGTGTCATCCGAACAAGCAATTTCAACTTAATTCTTATACTATAGATAGGATTCGCCGGACCCGTTTATTTCGCCTCACCTTTACGACCACTCTTCCTGGTGTTCAAAATCTATCAAATTTTCGTTGTTCAAGCTTGAGTGATCTTTATTAGTGAATTTTAAATTAAATTTCATATAATTGTTCTGTGTACGTGGATCATTCTGCGTTTCTGTTCCTACCTGGTGAAGACAGGAGTAGGCAGTAGGGGTTGTAGGATTATTCCTACCCGGACTTTTCCTACCCGGACTTTTCCTACCCGGATTATTCCTACCCGGACTTTTTCTACCCAACCCACGACCAAACCTAGGACTTTTCCTACCCATGTTCAAAAAAAGAAACTACACATCGCGCAAAGTTATACCCACAGAATACAACGTTATTATATCTTTTGCTGTTCTTTCGTCCTTTATCAATTCATGTAGATTATATGTAATACTTTTGAGTTTTGTCTTACACCATCTTTTTCAGTTTTAATGTTAGGGATAGTTTACATGAATTAACATAATTAATTAAAGACAACAGTCGCTATTATTTATAAAAACTTATTCACAATTAAGTATTTATTCTAATTAGTAATAATTTAATAAACTCGTTTGAAACTGCCGTGTTATTACGGTACACTCATAAATAGTACTACTTGTTTTTTGTTTCATGGTCACGGGTAGGAAAAGTCCTGGGTTAGGTCGTGGGTAGGAAAAGTCCGGGTAGGAATAGTCCGGGTAGGAAAAATCCGGGTAGGAATAGTCCGGGTAGGAAAAGTCCGGGTAGGAAAAGTCCGTTTACCGCAGTAGGCACGGACGCAAAGGAGCCGACATAGGTACCTACCTGAAAACCCCTTATCGAACAGTGCGGTTTCACATTACCTATTACGCACTTCTTTATGTGACTGCCTGTACCCAACCGAATGTTATTATCCATGCTAGATTTATTTCATTTCATCATTTCAATTTCAACTCTGATGAGTATAATGTATGCGTCAGTATTTTAGTAAACATTGAACCTATAGGTATTACATTTTCAGAAGCTTGTAGGCAAGGTAAAAACATTGGCAAGAATGCACTGTATAGCTCCATTAAAAGGCATTAAAAGGCACAGTCATAAAATCCATTGTGAGAGTAAGCTAAACTGGTCATAAGCCACAGAGTTACCATTACTTCCATGAACTGTATGAAAATAATTATTTGTGTTGGTTTAAGTCAATTTTTTAGTGTTTATCACTCAGCTCAGGCAGTATAGTAGAGGGCAATTTTGGAAATTGAAAGTCAAAGAATTTTCATGCATGTACAAGTAATTGTTTTGAGGACAACAGGGGGAATCTTATAAAATAATCAAATAATACTATACAATGGATCCAGAAGACAGTTGTTGGCTTACTATCGGTTTTAGTTTAAACTCTGGCTCATCTACACTCCCGATGCAGCATATTATTTCGTGAGGATGATATATAGATTGTGTCCATGTTGGCTTCCCCTTTGTCCCTCATGATATTGGCCGTTCGTTATTCACGTATGTTCTCGTCGTCGGCTTCTTTGGTTGTCTGGAAATGGTAGAAGACACTCTGGAAAACTTTGTCAGAGTGATTCCATTGAATTTGACTCGTCAGTGAAAATGGAGTTACAAAACAACTATACACACAGACATAGGAAAATACATATTAACATATAGGTTCTGTACGGACGGAGTACCGTGACAAACATTACATGACCCAGGACCATAGGACAGAGGAAGCAGAGTTACATTTAGGTTATACACATAAGATACTTGGACTGGTAAGTATTAGCATTCCTATATGACTTTACGCACGTAGATTGTGTAGATGTTGGAGGATAATGAAAACGATTAGTGTATAGTTGAGATGAGATCAAAGAGTTGAAAACTCATAAAAGCCGATAGAGGTTTGTGTGAGATGTAATCGTAATCATGAAAAGAAGTATACGGAAGAGGACGAACCGTTCGTTAGCTTGGCGTGACTTTAATCCTACAACATCTACTACATACATACCTAGGTACATTATATGTAGCACACAAAAACATACATACTCCTCTGGCTCTCCAGCATAATAATTATACAATCTACTTTTACTATTTAGACATTGTACTATCCAGGACTAAAAGATGCAACTTTGAAATAGAAACAGAGAGAGAGAAGTAGCCCTACAACACATTCGGTTCTGATGTTCGGAACAACATATTCACAAAAGTAACGTTCGTGAGGAGCCCATGTTCGCTGATCCAGTAAAGTTGGGCGTTTCTTCTGAAGCCCCGCCGAAATAGTGAGGAGCTTGACGACCGACCCACCGACGGACCGACTCTGGCTCTCCGGGCTTTGTACATAAAGGCAAAATATCTCCTTGCAAAGATACGTGTAGGATGGTTGGATGGGTCCAGTTCAATTTATACAATATATTACAACATGACCATAATATATTATATAAAATACTATTAGATTTCTAGATGGAACGGATATGATATAGGTGGTGCAGCACACAAGGCTATCGGCTATGTGTACTGAACATCATACTATCTCGTCAAAAACTTTGCATTTCGAGAGCCGAGGAAATGCACATGACAAAAATTGACATGATGAGCGTTGTAGTACACGGAGTATGGGTCTCCGACTTCATCACATCATATTATCACACTTAAATAAGAGGCAGTGCAGAATTGACAAAGACGTTTTTGACAACCACCTTCCATCACTTCTCCCACAGTCTCAAAATATGATAGTACACCTAGTCAAAGTGACAGTCTCAGTCAGAGCCAGGGAACCTTCCCGTTGAATCCGAATCGTCGTCTTTCTTCACATTTATCCCGTCATCATCATTTTTACAGCTGCCGTCACTAGCAGTTTCCTTCAAGAAATAAACCATTTCACCATCAAATACATAGCAAACTCTCACAAGTCACCTTTTTTCACCAAGATTTAACTTCACTCACTCTCAATCAATAATTAATTCAAATTACAAATTATTATTTACGTTTGTTTCCCCGCATACTTTTCATCCAAAATTTGGAATTTTGGAATGAAAATATTTTCATTTGCTGAGATATAGGGGTCCTTATTATTCTTTCACGATGTAAATTTTTATTTGAGAAATAGCGTTTAATCGTGCGACTTTGGACAATGAATTAATTTCAAGTGAATTCAATGTACTCAGTATGGACTTTCATCTTCTCCTCTTACGTCTCTTCCTAGTTTTCTCCGGAATTATTCAAGTGGCGAACACGTCTTGGTGGTGAGTTTTCTCTTACTTCCACTGCCTACTGATTTTAAGGAAAGGAAATTCTCAGTAAATTAAATACCTACATTTTATATTCAGATAAATATATTTCCTAAAAATCTTTGAGTATACATATTGCTGTGTTGCTAAACCAAATTTTGTTGTGGTCGTAAAAGTAATGTTCCATAGTTGACATTTTCGACTACGCAGGACTGCAGTAGAGAAAATCCGAGCGTAATGATAATAGTAATGATAATGAGGTTCCTCCGAGTTTACTGACTATACTTTCTCCATGTCCATGCTTATACATATAGGTACTTGAGTCAATTAGAAATCGAGCCAAGGTCAGACCCAAGAATATTCTGTGAATTAATTCCCAAAGCGTACAGGAGGCAGAGGCAGATTTGTCAAAAATATTCAGATGTGATGGAAAGTGTTGCGGAAGGAATTCGGAGTGCGATTTCGGAATGTCAATTTCAGTTTCATTCAAGCAAGTGGAATTGCTCAACTTTTGAACATGATGCTTCCGTTTTTGGAAAATATCTCGTTCGAGGTAATATTCATATAGAATATTTCACAACCTCCTTTGTTTCCTTCATGTAATATAGTGGAGTCAGTAGTGAAGTTTCATTAGAGCTTGCGGGTGAATTACATCATCATCATGTGTATGAAAATTTCTTTTGTTACTTCAAGGGGGAACGCGAGAATTGTCTTACCTTAACGCCATTACTACGGCAAGCGCAATATTTATGGTGGCGAAGGACTGTGCTTCGGGTAAACTGTCTTGCGGATGTTCAAGTGATATTTTGGTAAACATTTACATTACTACAGTACTTCCTCTGCTTTCCCCATGCCTATTATCTTTCAAAAAGCAGTGCCAGGAATTTCATTGTGTTATTCTGTATTATTTCTTTACAAAAAAGAATCGACTTGCTTTCCCTTTCACTGTTTAAAAGCGAGGTAACCTCAAGCAGACAAGATTTCATTACCTAATTAATTCCCAAAATGAAACATCGTGGGCGAAGGATCAAATTCGTTAACTTCCGCTTTTCCTTAAAAGCAAATCCGCTATCTTCCACTTTTGATTTAAATAAGCGTTTTAGCTGACCGATTCATAATACCATGGTTATGAAAATTGCAAATTGCTCTAATTGTTTATTTTAAAACACAAAACGTTCTAACTGTATGGTTTTAACCACTGCAAATGGTTCTAACTGCATGATCTTAAAACACGAATTGCTCTAACTTTATGATTTAACAAACATGCAAAAGGCACTAAATGCATTATTTTAGTCGCAAACTGTTTTAACTACATGATTTGAAGCGCGAATTGTTCTAATTACATGGTTTTCAAAAGTACAAAATGTTCTAACTACACGGTTTTCAGTGTGTACACAGGTTTCAAAGTGTTCTTACTAGATAATTTTAAAAAGTGCAATATGTTTTAATTGCATGTTTTCAAAATTTTAAAATGTTCTAATTGCACATTATTACAAATTGCAAAATGTTCTAAATACAACATTTTAGAAGTGTAAAAAGCTCTAACTACAAGGGCTATTCATAAGCATCTAATCATAACATTTTGCACTTTTCAAAATTATGTATTTAGAGCATTATGTCATTTTTAAAATTACTTAGATTAGTTTGGAACCTAAAATGATGTAGTTAGAACATTTTGTATTTTTGAAAATCATGTAGTTCGATTAGTTTGCAACTTAAAACCATGTAGTTAGAACGTTTTGTGTTTTAAAATATGCAATTAGAGCAATTTGCACTTTTTATAACCATGGTATTATGAATTGTTCAGCTAAAACGCTTATTTAATTCAAAAGTGGAAGATAGCGGATTTGCTTTTAAGGAAAAATGGAAGATAGGGGATTTGCTTTTAGCGAAAAGTGGAAGCTGACGGATTTGATCCTTCGCCCACGACATGCACATTTCGAAATGGTTTCTGAAACCATTTTGCAACTTTATAAAACGTCTTGGCGAAATTGATTCAGGATCCTTTGTTCTAGTTTTAACTCAAAGCCAACCGGTGGTTTCCTATCGCTACGTTTACCCTTTTTATCAGGGCCGGATAATGCGGCCAGCGCAGGCAGCCCCCGCTGCTTGAATTTTCAAAAACACATGTAAATGGAACATTTTGCAGTTTTCAAAAATATGTAAAAAGAATATTTTAACTTTTCAAAAACATGCAAATAAATTTTTTTGCACATTTCAAAAACATACAAATAAAACATTTAACACTTTTCTCAAAAAATGTAAATAGAACATTTTGCACTTTTATGAGTCAAGTAAAAAGAACATTTTAAACTTTTCTAAAACATGTAAATAAAACATATTGCTTAACCAAAGAAAACCACCAATAAAATTAAAATGGTGGCTTTTGTATGGAAACAAATTGCTGCCCGAAAGTAATTCCTTCGTCTGACCCTGCTTTTTATTATTATGCCGCGTGGAAGGAAGCGTCTGATGGCCGGCGTAACATGTGGAACCCCTTTAAAATGCTTACCGCATTAATTTTTCGTAAAATTCGCTAAAGACCTTCTATTTTTTGTAATCTCGTAAATGAACTAATATTAATTGTATATTATTAATCGCGTAGCAAACGTGTGGTGCATGTAATTGGTCAGTTATTTAATACCTTGAAATCATGAAAAATAACTAATTTGTCTTATACAGTTTTACGACGAACGTCTTTTCTAGGATTAAAAAACGATTCTAAAATTCGATTTTCCTTTCATTAACGTTGTACTGAATGTATTTGCTGTATTTTATAAAATAGAACGCCCCGCGCTCTTTTAAGTGTGTGACTCTCTATACATTCGATCCATTTTAGTCCCGCGTTCTAATTGGCTACAGTGGACTCTAAAATTTACAAAATGGCTTATAAAGCGTTTATTTTTGACAAGTTCAGGCAAAATACAGTAATTTATGTAACTAATAAATTGTTGTAATTATAATTAAGAAAATGCTGTTTTGTATATTCAGTGTATTGCAATGCAATTGTCACTGCAAAAAGTGAATTATAATTGATAGTTTTTCTCTTTACCTAAAAAACAAATCAAATAGTAGGTATAGCATCGTCGGTGAAGAAGCAAATCCAAATTTTTTAAAACTTTTCTGGCATCAAACCCGTATCGTTACAAACACGTGTGAAGTAAAACGTCATTATTTGTTCCTTGGACATTTCGATAGAAGTGTGAGGTTTTGCTTTTAGAAATTTTTGAAAAGATATACGGATTTGCTTCTGCGCGGACGATATTGTTACAAATTGTATAGCAATTGAGTGTGCTATTACAGGTCCGTGTAGCATTACAGACCCGTGTACTGCCTTATATAGTGTGTCAAATAGACCCGTGTACTATTACCGATCCGCGTACTAATACATGCCAGTGCACTAATACAGACCCGTGTACTATTACAGCAAATACGGTACATACCTACACAACAGAAAAATTGTGAAGCTTGTTAGAAGTGTACACTACGATTTTTCATAACCCCGCTCCTCCAACAGAGTACAGGCAGTGCAGACAGAATGATTAGAATTAATTAACTAAAAGTATAAAACATTAATTGCTGATATGCACATGTATGTACTATTTTCACTATTTTTCATTAGGAATCCAACACAGACTCGAGTAAAGACAAACAAAATAATTTTAAATGGAAAGGCTGTTCACAGAATGTGATTTTTAGTCTTAATTTTGTTCGACGATTTGTGGACGCCGGTGAAAGCAGTACCCGGGACGCGACGGCCCGAGCAACGCTACATAACAATCGTGCTGGGAGACAAGTATGTGAACCAATTATAATTATTCAGTCATATTTTTATTTGCCATTTCCAAACCATATTTATACTGAACACACAATGTAGACCTGCAGTTGCTCTATTATTACGTTATAACATAAGGGGAAACTTTAAAAGGGATTATTGAAAACTTATTACAGCTTATCTTCGTGAACCATTCTAAAATTGATTAGATGACTTTTTTAAGATAAAATCTGGGATATTCAATTGAAATATAAATATAGAGTATTAGATTATGTATAAAGATATAGTCAGTCAAAAGCTAGTTTTAAATATTTTCCATTTCCTACGAAACGAATGATATGTACTTACGGATTTCGACTAAATCCTAAATTCTATGAACGTATATACTGACTGATCGGGACAGGAGAGAAAGGAACAACCAGTTGCATATATCTCCAGACTGCATCTGTCAGTATAGTGATGATAAGCGAGCGGGAGCGAGAGAGAGAGAGTCGAGAAAAAATGAGAAGAGATTGCATTAAAAATATTTTCCTTGTTGTTGTTGTTGTTGTTGTATTGTGTAAGTCTAGGCTTTTGAAAAGCAGGCACCTTCTCTCTGCAAATGTCATGGACTGAGTGGCTCCTGTACGATGCAGACTTGTTGGAGAACACCGCCAAGTATTCGGGCCCTGGGCTCCTCATTGAAAGAGAAGTACGATGGGGCGATTAGAATCACGATCGATCCAGCAGGGAGACTCATTCCGGCCGACAAACTTCAAAAGAAACCCACCAAACTGAATCTCGTTTACTTTGAGGACTCTCCTGATTTTTGCTTTCTAAACCGATCTCGAGGTACTTGGTCTGTCTTCACAATCGGTCCTCCGTTTGTCCCCTGCTCCAAATTTCTTTGTCATCCTCGGTGTATATACATTTAATTCCAAGATATTCCTTATAGTGCATAGTATAAGCACACCAAGTTTCTTTTTTTACATATCAACTACTCCAATCCTTCCCTTTTCTTCCATAGCCATTTTACTCTTTAAACTCCCTATCTTTGGGAACATCAGTGAGTCAAACAGATTTTAATATTCAAAGTATTTAGAGTGTGTTCCATGCTGGGGATTTTAATCAGAATCAGTACAAACCCAATCCACGAACCACCTTTTTTGAGGCTATTATAGTATTTTGAAATATGGGAGATGAGTGTTTTTTAATGAAACAACATATAGTGACATAGGCATAGGTAGTTTAATTGGAATGAGATACTTAGCAAGTTTTCATTGTTGTGATTTGACTATGTGACAACAGGTATACTTGGAACCGGGAATCGCTCGTGCAATGCGACATCGGAAGGGGAAGATTCGTGTGATATACTGTGTTGTGGACGGGGTTGGACCTCCGTCCAGATCTCTGTCTCGTTCCGCTGTGAGTGTCGCTTCAATTGGTGTTGCGAAGTGGAGTGCAAGAAGTGTACAGAAGTGAGAGTGGAGTCCCGATGCAATCCCTACCCTCCCGCCGTCTACTCCAGTTCCAGTCAGAGAGTGAAAAGGAACTCTTCCAGGAGTCATAACCAGAGACGTGGAATCGATCCGAAAGTCTCAGATTACACAAAGAAGCCGATAATGACGAAGAGACAATTTCAAAGAGGAGCGAGAGATCTCCCCGTAGCACGTAGTAGTAATAGTAGTAGTAATAGTAGTAGCGGTAACCCAAGTAGGAATTTTAATATGTCTCGTAGTGGTAGTCAAGGTGGGGATGATGGTTGCGGCCAAGGTTCAAAGAGATCCAGACCCAGACAACAATTATCGACAGTGTCATCAGCCAGTTCAGCTCTGTTGTCATAGTGCGTGACACGAGGACAAGTGCCAGTCCAGGTTGAGTTCCCGAATGAATTTTACATTCTTTTTTTGGCTGTCTCCACTGAATTTCCCTCAAAAACTCCATCCAAGTCTTTAATAATAGTTCCACTCAATACTTCACTTTGACTACGGTAGACGAATACGATGATGTCAAGATGCGAGAGAGTGGAAAATTCCGGTGTCTTCGTGTGCAATGTTCACTAGGAAATACTGCCAGGAGGAACTGTATATATTGTATGTGTGGCGCAGTTCGTATCGAGATCCAGAATTCGGTGTTTAGGTAACTTTATCCCAGGAGTAGTTATCCTCATCAAAGACAAAGTATGTTGAGCATCATCGGTATCGGTATCGGTTCTACAATATACCTGTGTATTGTGAGACCTTTGATAATTGAGAATCTTGAATACGGCGACCGGCATTCGATGATTTAAGCCAAAGATTTGAAAGAGTGGGTATGGGATGGTATGAGCTATATAATGTGTGCAATACATACTTTCAAAATCCTATAAAGAATCCGATTACCTTACCTCCCTTGCCCTATAGCTGTCATGTGTTGTGAAGTATTGTGAAGTGAAATCGTGAGATAGCGATCTTATATCTGGATCTCCTATCCCCCAGTAAGTACAGCACTAGTCCTTCCTTTTCAGTCACTACTATATATCCATCCGCAGTGCTTCCTCTCTTCTCATGTGACCATCATTAAAAATGTACGACCACCTCATCATTTGCCTTCCACATTTCCTCCAATTTATTACAATTCATCATCATGTTATTATGGTTCAGCCAGAGAATTCTACCGTCAGCTCGTCACATCAGCTCTGGAATTCAACTTTACTTGGATATAATTGGCTGTACTTATCGTTAGATAAAGTATTTACAGGTGACATAATATTACTGAGCACTCCAAGAAATGCAAGTAAAGGCTGCATGGTAATCGGCAGTATGGGGGGGCGAATGGGCAGTGAATTAACGCGTATCTTATCGGCAGTACAGTGTTTGCGGCAATGGGCAGTGGAAATTAAATGTACACAATAGGCAGTATGAAATTGGAAATTGAACTTTTATTTTGACTAAATATTTTGGTAATACTTAGGTGCCATATTAAATGAAAAGTAATGAATTAAGACGAAAAAAATAGAAGGTAAGATGAAGTAAGATGATACGATAAAAAAATACTATTGTCGAATAAGTGGTTGTCGACTCGCATTTGTAGGTCTTCCCCTTTTCCTTCGTTGTAAATCAATCCTCGCGACTTTCGCTGCCGACGAAAGTTCAATTAGGTTCTTTTTAGCTGCTAGACCATAAATGTGCTTGCAAACATATTTCTTTAAAAATGACGGGCATGAGCATGTAGATTTCTTCCACTCAGAGTTGGATGGAATGGATGGAATTCCAGTTTTTAATGCTTCAAATGCCTTTTGGTAGTCAGTTGCTGCTTCTCCAGTCGACAGACAAAATAAAACTGGATTGAAGTGTGAGCCCATGTCAGTCACACCTGCGATGATACATGGATACCCTTCAATCTGCTTCTTTCTGAGAATGCGACAGCCCTGACTTGGTCTTCAATGGTAAATTACTATGATTCATGTCTTCTAGCTCAAAATAAGATGTGCTTCCTTTTTCTTGGTTATACACAAGCTGAACTTTTGCCTGACAACTCTTTCCATGAACAAACATGAACAAAACAATAGTAAACTGAAGTAGTCACCGATAAATCCCCGAAAGTTGACGTGTTGGAATATCTCCTCTTCCACTTATCTGCAATACTTTTCTGAGCGTCATTTAATGATTCGTAAGATTTGACAAGCTTCCAAGTATTAACTGTCCTAAACCTAGACGACGCCTGTAAAGACATGTTGTTCTGGGAGAATATAGAAACGGACTGAGTAAAAACTTGACCAAACAACCATACATCTATTACGTAAACTCATTCAAATTCATATTTGTTTAGTTTTGATGCATTAGTTATGCAAAACGTATGACAAGGAACAAGAATTTTCAATACTGCCAATAACCGCAAAATAAAGAGTAATTTTGTGAGTTTTTACACAATATTCGACTATACTGCCAATACGCTTGTTTATTAATTAACTGCCAGTGACTGCCGATACCCTTTTTGGGACTGCCCATTACCTTTATGCCGCAAGTAAATGTACGGCAGGCTTTGGCGCTATACTAATGAAAAAGTTCTTGGTCACCTCTTGAAGTACAATATGAGTATAGATGTTAAGTTTTAGCTAAGTTAATTGACAGGTGAGAAAAAATGAGTCTGTTAGCGTTGCCCGCGCGCGTCATAATATGACAATATGGACTCACAAAACAATAATGCAATGGAAAATGCAACCTTCGAGCTTTGAGTCAATAGTTTTAAACATTATTATTTATAATTCAATGCTATAACGATCGTAAGTATCCTTCATTTATGAGATATAGGTAAATAAAATTCAACGGCGGAACGGAATATTGAGTCAACTTCAACGATATTAATTATTGTAACTTGTAAGTATAATTATTATTGAGCCCTCCAAGAGATGCAAGTAAAATGTGGAGACGAAGAGACATACTAAGTGGCTGAATGCAAAATCAAAAGGCTGAAAAATACTGAAATTCAGCAATTTATAATATACATGTCGCTACTGAAGAAGCAAAATTGCCGATCTCCATTTCTCATTTTTAAAGCAAAATTGCCAAAGTCGATTTTTTATTATATTTAATTGTACATAATTTGTTTTTTCTGGGAAAATAAGCAAATATTTACTTCTTAAATTGCTTATTATCCTGAAAAACAAAATATACTATTGAAGTCAAATAATGGAGATAGTCAATTTTGCTTTTAGCATGAATTGAAGAACGGTAATTTTGCTATATATGAGAATATTTGCTTCTTCAGTAGCGATGTATTATATTCTGAATATAATTATATCCAATTTATAATTACATATGTACTAAGTCTTATTATATAAGGAGGCATTAAACGCTTTGGAGCCACGCCGTCAAAAAAGAAGTTCCTCATTATATAGCTTGGCCTTGGCTAGTATTTGGTCCTCTGTCATAACGATTTATTAACCATGTTATTTAATAATTTAAATCCAATGTAAATTTTTTAATGTAACGAATCTAGTCCACACAAATTATTATTCTCAAAAATGATTTTCAGATTTTCACAATTGATTATTTAACTGTATATGAATAAGTACTTACCATTGTATTAGTAACTTATGAATATCGTTTTTCTTGCTAACGTTTTGTATTCTTTTAAGTTGTATTTTTCCAACCTGTATGTAAGTAAGAGTATATCATAACGTATTAAATTAAGTAGTAAATTATTTTGATTTAATATTTTTTGTATTGAAGCAGGGTATATAGGGTAAAAGAGCCCACCTATATCGCCAGATGCTATTCACTAGTCAGTAATTTTAGCATCGTAGGCTTGACATCAGTACATTTCCATTCACAGTCAGCAGTAGTCACTAAGTACAAGTTTAGAAATATATATTCGAATTTACCACGTGGCTGTTAATTTGTAACCCATTTCGCTGTTGCTCCGGTATTCACGTGAAATCGGTTAAAAGTGGTTAACAAGGATTTTGGCTAGGGGCTTGTTGATGCTGCGTTGTTATATTAAATTTTAATTTATGGAAATCGTGGTTAGACCACACAACTGGCATTCCTGTTGAGCGACTTTGTTGATTGAAAAATAACAAAATAAGTCGAATTTGAACCCGTGACCTCCGGCGTAAGCCACATCCTCTTTAACTACTGGGCTGAGACGACACATTGAATAATGGATCTAATTTAGCAGTGATACAAATGCTTTTACTGATTTGCTGTAAATATATTACCTTCAGAATATGATTTAAGGTTTTCTTTTTGAAATATACATACACCGCTGTTACATGAAGCTAACATATGATTTTCCCACCCTTCAAAATTCCAAAATTTACCTAGAAACCTGTCAAAGTTAACACGTAAACCCGTTAGCACGATCTTATCAGACTGATCAGACTGTAGTTAAGATCTTTTCTGTGTAGATATTACGTTTACGGGAAGATTGCCGGGAAGAATTCCATAGCATTATTATTGTGGAAATGGTTCACACATACAAACAATTTGCATTGGACATAATTAAATAGTACGCATCTGCAGAAAAACATATTGAACTGCCATGGGAGTTTATGGGAGTCATGGGGGGAAGGTTTCAAGTGTTAGTGTTTCAATCACAACCAGAAATATTAATTATGTACGCTACTTACCTTTCTACTCACAACACAGGCACAGGGGTGACGCTAAATTATCATCATACTCTTGAAAAGTTTGGATGCTAGAATACTGGCTTGTGAGAATATCAGTAGCCCAGAACAGGCGAGCTAGAATTGTGCGTCCTAAACATCTAAACAGTAATTATTATGAAGATGAGCACAGAGATAGACGCGACCACATCCACGTTCGTGACTCACGAACTGACGCCTACTATGTACTAACTAACGCATACGCAATGCAATGGACGCATTTTTATTACATTAAGTGCAGGTGCATACACATCTACGCACAAAAGGAGAAGTGTGCGTGCCATGAAGGTCTCTGGATCTGGACCAGGCTGTAGCACACTAATCCACCCTTTAAATCCAGAGGGGTGAGAAACGAGAGGCAGAACGCAGGGTAGAGGATAGATATGCATCCGCAGAAGAATATCAACACAATAACAAGCTGAAAAATTGAGGCGGCAACCTGGTTCTGCTGGTTTCTGGTTTAGCTACAATTACCATAAAGACCTATAAGACCGTATTAAGCATTAAGAACAAGAACTACTGTTGTTGACAAGTAAATTGTGACTTGCTCAAAAACTTTATTTGGTAACCTTCAACTTATTGGACAAAACTTTCCCTTTTTTGTGGAGTATCTTGTGAGGTGAGTTTCAGTCGTGAATAAGATATCAACTTCGTCGTTTAAGTACCAGTATCAGTACCAGGCTTTTATGCTTACTACTTAAGTACACTGCTCAGTTATTAAATAGGGTCGACATTATATATAGTAGAAGACCTGTTGTTCTCAGAATCTGAAGCACCCCGACTCCGTACTCCATAGTTTTAAAATTATCACTCAGAAGAAATGATTTTGAAATATTTATTTGATTTATTTGGGGGGGAAGACGACAAGATCATGAATATGTACAAAGCACACATAAAAGTACTTGAAAATATCAAATATTGATATATAATATTATTCAATTAAAAAAATATTATAAAATTTATTAATCTAACAAAAAATGCAACGCATCCATTTTAGATAGTGAATGAGCTTATATACCTGGTTGTATTATATTTATATACTAATTAAATAATAGTGAAATGGTGTGCAGCGGGACTCAATCGTTTTCAGTTACTTACATCAAAAGGAGGAAATTTTTGTTTGTAGATTGTGGATGTAGGGTACATTATTGATAATTATTAAATAATTTTTTAACCTGTTCTACAGGCTCTGAGGGAAAATACTAGCAGTAGCATGGAGCAAAAACAGACAGCTGAGATTCATTCGAAAATCATTTTCGGGGAAGAAGAGGACTGGTGGAAGGAGTGGATGGCTTGGATCGTGACAAACCCATGGGATTTTCTCTACTATTTGTTCCTGTGCTTGTCCCCGCTCTTTGTTATTTCTTTGATTTTGTCCTGGAAATTATCCAAATCCTTCGAGCAGGCTGAGAAGAAGAAAAGAAGTGCAGCCAAGAAGTCGACTACTTCCGCTAAACCGAAAGCAACCCGTACTCTTCGAAGCAACAGCAAAAATGATTAAAATTCCACTACACACTTCAGATTTGACTATGGTGTTTGACCTCCTCTTTTTACTGGTAATGTCAAGATAATAGAATTTTATGATCATATATGAAATGTTTCAATTTTTTGACATTCCTACCTCCGATCATTCCATTTTTATACAATAGGATAATATTATGTTACGCTAAGGCGAAATTATTGTTTCTTGTGCTCTTGTGTTTTGGTAGTACTTACTTTTATGTGACAACTTTGATGCTATTTGCTTCCAGCTGATCCCCCTTCTAATTTATTCCAATTTTAGTAAACTATTTATGCAATCAGTCAATGATTGTATGCTAGCATAATTTTGTAAAATTTAATATAACATTTCTATATACAAAAAAATATTGTGGACTGCAAAAATGTACAAATAAATATTTAAATGCAAATTAAATTATCACATAGCACCCGTCAAAAGTTTTTAGCCATGTCTCTTAGTCGACGTTATATTTGATTCCATATTTTTATGTGATATTTTCCGAATTGTACTTTATTAACAACTATAATTTTACAATCGATTCAATTTTTCGTACAAGTGTTCATTTTAGGTAACTATTCTAACTATTTACCCCAGGCAAAATCTGCGGTCTAAAACACGATTCACTATAGCTAGTTACATTTTCTTACTATGGCATATAAATAATTAATTGCATTATTTTTCTCTTTCTTTTTCATTGTCACCGGGGGAATTTTCATACTCGTCATACTTTGGAAAGGTCTACAATAAATAAACATGTATTTAGCTAATTTCCTTAGTATTTTCAAAACGATTTTTTAATTTAGATCCAATAAAAGTGGAATCCCAATGTGGGTCTATAAGTATAAATCCAGCATATAACTTACTTGTATTTTTCCTTTTCCCGGATCCTGAGTAATGTAGCCTTTTTCAATAGCATTCTTTCTTGTCAATTCCATAATAGCTGTATTTTTTGCAATTTCTTCAAGTGTAGGGGGGATTTCTCTTCTGCCCCTTAGCCATGCTAAAAATTAAATCAGGTTAAACTATATAGTGTACTTAGACAGCGTCTGGCAATGATCTATTTGGGGTTTAAAGAAGAGTTATTCGGCAAGTATAATTAATTTATTAAATTACATTCCCACTCGGATGGTAGATCTTGATCGAACTTGTCTTTTTTCATGGGTTGAAACCATCGTTCGTGTTTTCTCTTTCCAATGCTTGGATCTGCAAAGAGAAAACATCGCAACTTAATTAATTCATAGCAGAACTACGGCCAGCTCAGAAAAAAAAACACCCACATCTCAATTTTTTAAATGCAAAGGAAGGGATCTATCATCTATCTGTTGACAAATGTACATGTACGAAAATGAAACATTGTAAACTGAAGTACAACTTGGAAAATCTAACAGCCAAATAATAATCACAATCACTGAAAGCGGGCATACTCCTCACATATCAGCACAGTGCTACATCGACTGTCCAAATCTTGAAAAAATAGACACAAGGTTTACCTGCTGGTATTTCGAAGTATTTGTTGCCTAATTTGTCTTCGCCCATTAAATTGCCCTTAATTTGACGTGGTCTGAGAGAATTCCTAAAGTTGGTCCAAATCATAAGCAAGATACTTCGTTCCTTTGCCATTCTGTTAATACATAGACATTAAATTAATAAATTGATATATTATGACGAAAGTCAAAAAGTGGTCTCATCAAAATTGTCCGGTAACATTTGCCGATATGTACCTTTAGCTCGTGTTGGTGTTGGTAGTGATATTAATGCGAAAGTATTATTTCCAACAACTATATTATACGTTACATAAATAATCCTAGGTTCTAATATGTTTTTAACTGTATAATAATAACGTTAGAATACTGTCCCTATCTATATTTACAGGTCCTTTTACTATCATGCGATTAAAATAGGACAACATAAGGATTAACTACTACTATGTCAGAAATTTAGAAATTGTGTTATAGTAGTATAAAATATAACTGACACGAAAACCCTCGGTTTGTAAATATTGAACACTGCACAGTATATTATATGACTGAAATGGTTTTTGTTTTCGTTTTCATGAAACAACCAAACTATAAACTTTAATATATAACTTAAATTTTAGCGCGAAAATCATTGTATTTAAAAATCACTCACGTGCTGTTCTACTCTTGTCATTCGCTGCAGCTATCTCGGGGATTCGTATCATTTTCACCTGATTACCTCTGAATGAAACATGCATAAGTTACGTTATACAAAAATCAGAAATTTTGAACCCCTTCTCCTCGCCCAATTTTTGGTTTGTACGCCCAAGGAAAAGCATAGGCAACTTCAACCCCTCTCCCCCAAATGTAACACGCAATTATGTACGCTCCCGGAAGAAAAACTTTAGCAATTTTATTTGACTCGCACTCTAAAGATAACATTTAAAAATGCGATTTCTATACCCTAATTAAATATCTCAGAATAAATAAATGCAACCCGACTAATATTCGTATTAATTACTCCGGAACAACAATAATGACTGATGCTCGTCTGCTAGTAATATGGCAACTAACCGTATAGTTATATAACTAGTCATCGGGCTTCTTACTGTCAGTACTGTTGCATATTGTGCAGAAATAAACTTAATTAACGAGTTAATTACGTAAATCATTTTTATTAGGAGCTAAATGAAAATAAATAGTGCACCTACTTTGTTCGTTTAGCATAAATACAATAATTACATACACGACAAATCTGATTAATGATTTGAAAACAATACTTTCAAGTTTAATTTTTGATACCCTTCGTTACATGTACTAAACGTTCTTACACGAATAAACTTATATATTGCTTATTTACAGACAAATGCAACTTATCGTACTTATGGTTTTCGATGAGAACGTAAAAATATCAATTTTGTAACGCTTAAAAAACGAACGGACTAATAATTAATATCTATTAGTACAAAAAAATTAAAAACATTCCACGCCGAGTGTACACAGAGACAAGTTCAAACATAATTAATATTCAGAGCTGAACTTGTTGTGGAACTTACTGTATAGTACTCAACCCTTATAAGATACACAGATGGTTTGTCACTCTGTTTCCATTCTACATACGATTTTTACGAACCCACAAAGCTTAAGCATATTGTAGATAGTATACATTATATTGTGATTACTCCTGATACTTCAAGTTCATTAATGATTAAAAGCATTTTTAATAATATGCAGCGTATTCAAAAACAAAAATAAAAACCGCATCCGGACATGATCGTAACATAAGTTTTCAAGGTTCTGCTAAGTACATAGATAGAAAAAAAGTAGACTTGATATCAGACCGGCACCCACTTAAGATTTTCTCACTTGTTGTGTTGCGTCAGTCACACTTTTACGATTATAGTAAAAGGAGTTTTCCCGAGTTGGCATATAAGCAAAGAATTTATGGTTATTATCACTGCACTTTCACTTAGTAGCCAATTCTACTTTACAATGCACAAAGGACAATCATCCCAAATGATTAGGTTGGTCACCACCAGCTTGACAAATTGAGCTCTGAATTTACAAAATATAGTGCATAGCGACAAATAATTATTTGAAATACGGATCGAACGTTAAAAAAAATGGCGTGTAAAAGTATGAATATAACGCCGGATAACTTTTAAGGGTCGTGGTACACATAAATTCATGTAATTAATATTTTTTTGGTAGTATGATTTTCACGACAGACGTAACTATAGCTCCAATGATTTATTAACTAGGAATAACTATAACATTCCGTTGCTGGAGGAGGAGCATATTACACACGATTAAAGACAAGAAAAATCAAAAAATATTAGAATAATTATTTCACTAAAGGGCGATTTTTTCGTTCTTCCTCACAGGACTGCTCCTTATACTTCCTTACTTCTGCCATATACTGACCCCAGGCATCTGTTCTCCCCTGTATCAAATTACATCATTATTAATAATTATTCCCAATAAAATTAGTTCCATTCCATTCAATTCAGTTAGACCTAATTGCGCATGCAGTTCGTATCGTGCTAAATTGAGATGGTAGTGATGCAATAATAAAAAGCGACAAATTGCTATAAATGCCGTCAATGATATGATTTAGCTTGAATGCACTTCTACCAAAATTATTAATCCATAGTTATCCACTGAAGCAGTGCAAAAATGCACAAAACTAACTTACTGAATTAATAAGATTTGATTTTATAAATTTTTTCCAAATTTGGACATAATTACATAATATAATTTGCTGTGTTTATAAAACATGTTCAAATATCCAAGAAATACAAGGAAGGGAAAAATGGGAAAGATAGCTTACTTGTGTGATGCTCCCAGTTCTAGGCTTCTTTACAACTCCTGTGGGTAGAACCCTTCCCCCTCGCCTTTTACCCACCTATAAAGAGCTTTTAAGTTACAACCAACTGGATAGACAGAAGAGTTTCTCATTCTTTACAATACAATATCCTCTATAGTTGTAAAAATTTAACGGCATATCAGACTGGTCATGTCTCCACGACAAAAAAACAGTCTAAAACTAAACTGAAAAAACAATGAAGACAATACCATTATGGGCACTGGTTTTTTTGTTTCCTTTTCTTCCTCTTTCTCCTCAGCTGGGTCATCAGTAGGCTCTGGCTCTGGCCTCACTTTGACGTCAGAAACGGATGGAACTGGGTCCGTCTCTGGGAGTTTTGAAGTCAATGAGTAGGGAGTGCCTTCATCATTTTGAGGAGAGTTGTTGGATGTCGGCTCTTGTTGTCTATAAGGGACACTTTCGATTGGATTTGGATTTCCTACAGCCCACGACGATTGTTGATGATACTGTGTCCAATCATTTGGTACTTGATTTTGGTAATTATTATTGTTATTATTATTATAGCTACTATAACTATATGTTGAGTTAGGCATCGGTGGGGGAGGGGGTGAAGCCCAGTCAGCGCGTGCCATGGGTGGAATGAACTGGTTGTAGCCCGGGTATCTAGGTTGATGAATAGCTTGTCCACTACGACTATATGCTGAAGAATCATGTTGTTGCTGTTGTTGTTGCTGTCCCAAAGCGGATGGCTGATGCTGATAGTACATTTGAGCGTAGGGATGGCTAGTTGGAGGATATGCAGGGTATCCCTGAGGTGATTCCTGGGGCCGATTCTGAGCCGCTCCTTCGTTCGTTTGACCTTGTTGATAATTCCTATAAGGGTCTCCGTAATTATACGGAATTTGATTTCCACTGCTCATCGTAATCTATAAATTTGTATACAAATCTATTTCATTAGAAATTGTGTCTATATAATACGATACTCTTCATTTCACGTAGATTACATACTGAACTACGTGAATGAGCCTTTATACAGTAATTAATTTAAATGTAATATGTGGGGTTTGGATTGTTCCACTCCAAAGAAAATAAGTCAATTGAATGCAATATTTCATTTCCAACAAATCCACCCTCATCGAACATTCTCTTACAAAGCCTGAAGCCTTGACACGTGTAATACTCGCTCATCCCCCCTGGAAATTTTTAAGCATAGGAGAATCGGAAACCCCCCTCGAAAATTTTAAAAATTTAACATAGAAAGGGTACACGCTGACCCTCATGAGTTTTGTTTGGTTTCAGTCAGGCTATGATTCTGTACAAATATTGACAACTCTCTTCCCTATAGGCTCACATCTATAATAAAATCGACCTTAATCAACCACTATCGACCAGTAACTCGGTATTATAACTGTAAACCAACTATAATTATATATGCAAAATCTTTAAACTTTCAAATACACAATTGGCAATAACACAATGAAGAAAAAAAATTGCATTTCAACATCAGTTCAGAAATGTGCCTGTAAGTGCCAAACCGGCAGGTACTTTAAGCTGTGAATAAATTCAAAATTACAACAGGATTCCAGGTATAGCGAAATGTTTTACAAAAATTGCCTGTTCAGTAGTTAACTCTTAACTGTTAACTCGGCCCACAAATGAGTGAGCAATTAATTAATTTGTGTAAATTTTATATTCGAGATGATGCACTTACTTACGACTAGCGTATCATGTATGTAATTTTATTGTTTTTAACTTTATTAAACCTTTATTATTATTAAGGTTATTCACGGAGTCGGTTATTTCTATACAACTATGCTATTCATTCAGGTCGGTCAGTAGGTAAGCCTTTGGCATTGAAGAGGGATGAATAAGTTGGATAGTTTGGAACTTAATGGCACATTTCTGGACAGTCTGGATTGATGCCAAAGCAGTTGAAGTTTTTTTACTGCTACGTTAATTGTTAATAGCTAGTATGCCTGCCGAATACGAAGTTTTGTACTACTTACGTGAATATGGTTGTTTTGAAGCGATAATACCACGTCGATAGTTGTTGACAAGATAAAGGTCGATTATAGTACCGTACTTAGGTTAGGTCTAAGGTCGAGGATTGTAGCTGAAGACAACAGTCACAGTCAGTCGATCAGGGTAGATCAGGGTCAGGGTGGATCTGTTTGCAATCCGAACCTTTTCTATGCTTCAAAACCTAGTTATGAGTTAAAGATTTCAATATTTTCGTATTTTAGTATCTTGGTCCTTCTTTGTTGAATGTTGGTCACAAACAATTTTGAAGGAGTTTACGGAAGAAAATAAATAACGTCCTTTTTAAATGTATTGGTTTATTTGTATTACACTTAAAATATTTACTTCTCAAACAATACACAAACAAAATGCGCCAAGTTATATAATGTTATGTTAGCACCAAACTTTAGAGAGTTACCAAATCAAAAAAACATATCAATAATCTTTAATGTCTACGCACAATGAAGAAATAAGAAAAACTCAATGAACTTCAACATGGCACCTGTACTAAACTCAAAGGGGGTTCTACGGGTTCTAGCACTCTAGCACTATCACTACTCACTACCCCAGCCTCATCGCCATCTTCCTTCCAAGCATATCAACTCTAAAATTCCCCACAAAAATTGAACCATTGAAATTGTAATGCAATGTTGAATGTTGTGTTCAATTCAAGTCAGACTTGTCTAGATGGCTATGGCTAGTGACTTGACTTGGCTTGACTAGCCTAAATCGTAATGGCAAAAATGATTGAATCGACTATGAAATTTTAAAACCATGACTTGACTTTGCCGCTTTGTTCAGGCATCTTTTTATACTAACAAGGACATGACGCGACATGACCGACCCAGATTTTAAAGAGACCCATTCCAAAAAATCAGCCTACTTTTCAATAGCACAGATCCAAAGTAACTCGAGTGCATTTTGCGTTGTTTGGTCACAGTGGCCCGCCAAAGTTTAAAAAAATTCAAATTTTGACATTTTGCCGCCCTATAACTTCTACAGTTCTTGTCCGATTTGGATGAAATTTTGTTTTTTGTGATCCTTTGACTTTGTACTAAAAAGCTATTTCAGGATTTTGAAAAATTCAAAAATTTTCATTTTTTTGAAAAAAATCCAAGAATTGAGTATATTTGAGGCCCAATTTTTTAACACCGTTTTTTCAAAAAAATGAAAATTTTTGAATTTTTCAAAATCCTGAAATAGCTTTTTAGTACAAAGTCAAAGGATCACAAAAAACAAAATTTCATCCAAATCGGACAAGAACTGTAGAAGTTATAGGGCGGCAAAATGTCAAAATTTGAATTTTTTAAAACTTTGGCGGGCCACTGTGACCAAACAACGCAAAATGCACTCGAGTTACTTTGGATCTGTGCTATTGAAAAGTAGGCTGATTTTTTGGAATGGGTCTCTTTAAAATCTGGGTCGGTCATGTCGCGTCATTCCCTTGTAAGACGCTAAAGTTAAATTTTCTTGGCTATGTGATATGTGACTAGCTTGGCTTGACTTCGGGATTGACTTGTCTTGACTAGCGCAAGTCATATGAGAAAATGACTTGGCTCGGCCCTTATTCAAACCCCAATGACTTGACTTGACTTGTCTTAGGCACAGCGGTGAATTGCTTTGGTTCCGTTCTTCGTTTCCCACCAACCGTTACTCACTCTCATATTACTCATATAGCAAAACAAAAGTCAATTGCCAAATGACTTTTTTCATGGCTCTTCTTTGATAAGTCATGCCCAATATGTACGCTTCATTAAGGTTAGGTTTGGAAAAAAGTTGGGCATGACTTATCCAAGCAGCCCTTAATTTTGACCCTCTTCTTCAATCTTTCCCTTCTAATTCCCATTTAATGACTTTTCCTTATGAAACGTAAGCACCCCCCGCCCCCCATGAAGGACAAAGGGCCCCCTCTAACATGGAGCACAAATGGAGCTTTAATGTGACACACAATTAGAGAAGACGAACTGACGAACAAAAAGAAAAAAAGAGCATAAGTACGCCAACGGAGGAAGCAAAACTAGTGTGACCTGAGGCTCCACTCCCCTGACTGAAGAGAGGGATTTAAATCGTAATTGCAAATAAAATTATTGTTATTTACTTTACACATTAATTAGTTGGCCATCACTTATCAAAAAACAGTGGGGGCATCCATAAATGATGCCACCCGTATTTACTAATTTTGTGAACCCACCCTTGGGTACCTTGTCACTCTCTTAAGCATTGCGTAAATAACCACCTTTAACATGGGGTATCATCTTTTTTCAAAGTGAACTACCCTCAGCGTGGATGACCCCATTTTTGCCCGGCCCCTAAGTTCAATAAGACTTGCTCTTATTCATTTTTAGTTTGGTTGCGCATGCTTCATACGTTGAAATTTTAGGCGCGATAGACACTGGTAGTAGTCAATAGAAAATATAGGAAACCATTGACTTGTTTTTGTAATAAAATAAAAAGGTTGTGAAATTATTATAGTAATTGTTACTGCAAAGTCCAAGCGTATATAAATATATTGTGATTGTAAATTGTAAATATTTCGTGAATGTAATTGTTTTACAATAATGTCAATAATAATGGGAAGGGGGGCAAAAAGTCCGGAAGGGGGCAAAAAGTCCGCCAAAAGAGGGCAAAAAGTCCGGAGGGGGCAAAACAGGCCCCGTAATTGGAAAAAAACCTACATATGTATGTTCCCTTATTTCGGACTTTTTGCCCCATCCGGACTTTTTGCCCTCTTTTGGCGGACTTTTTGCCCCCTCCGGACTTTTTACCCTCTTTTGGCGGACTTTTTGCCCCCTCCGGACTTTTTGCCCCCTTCCGGACTTTTTGCCCCCGTCGGACTTTTTGCCCCCCTTCCCATTATTATGACTATCAAAAATCAAAATAACTTCGCTGTGGAAGTCACGCAAAGAACATGAAAGTCGTTTTTTTGACAAAATCGGCGGAATCTTAAACTAGTCTGGATACACTGTGCACTGGGCTCAGGGCTGTGCTGCAGTGCTGCTGTGCTTCACTTGTAGTTTTCGTTCGCAGTTCGTGTGTTCATGTCAAATGAAATGGAAGCGGGAAAGATTGTTTGGAGGGTGAGACGTTTGAAATAAAAATCAGGTGATACTACAGATTCCGAATTTGAATGATGAATCAGTAATTAAATAGAAATAAATGATAAATAAATAGCTTATTATTATAGGTATACAGGTGTTTGTGAGATAAGTTGGGGATCTGTGTCGGTGTTGTTGATTGCTTTTCAAAAGGACGAGAACCACCAACAGTTTCTTGTCACAAAAATGTTTCAAGGCTCAGTAAATTGTGAAAAGTACATGAAGCTAAAACATCGTTTCCCTTGTGCTCTGTGTACCTCGTATTCGTCAATAATTCTGGCTCTGGCATAATAAACGTGTTGCTTGATTGTTGATTCCCTCGGATTATTTTTAATTATATGATTCCTAGCAACACACACCGTTGACCGTCTGTCAACTGTCAAATAAAATTGACGGATTGAATAAAAATTATAATAATTAATATTACATAACCTAAGTACGACACCAAAAAGGCAGCAACTGACTGTATTATACTTAAATCAATTTGGGCGCTGCAACTACGAAAATTGGAGCCGGTTGTAAGTATAATTTTATTTAATAACGTCACAAAGGATTGAAATTGAGAAATAAAATTGAAATTTCGTATAGCATACTTATATTTTATATTTTGCAAGTATTCTGACTGAAAGCTCGCGAAGTAGCATTTTAATTCTTTTTTTTGTATTTCTTCGTACTGACTGACTGTGCGTGCACTGATTATAGTTTGAATTGAATTTGAATGTTTGTGTATGTGTATCGCTGATATATTTTACTATGAACGAAGTCTAAAAAACGTTATTTACATTATTTATCTATATAACAACAAGTATAACATAAAAGGTTTTCAAAAAACAGATAAAGGCTTTGCTTCAGTGCACAAAACTATATATACTGTTAAAATGATCAAACTAGAAGTTTATTTACCTATTTAAAATTTAAACTGAGTAAGTTTGAAGTTTGGCTGAAAATCATCATACGATAAAGCTATTAATCTTGCAATCTCTCTTGCAATTAAAAGCCCGCAATAAATTCTATCTTTTTTAATTTCTGGAGGTCACATATCCCTTTTTTATGTATTAATCGCTTATTCAGTTCCCACTGCGAGTTTGTGTTGGGTGACTATTTTTTTAAAGACTGGTAGAAAATCCAATGAAATGTATTTATGTGCGACTGAAATATAACGCTTGTAATAGCGATTTTCATCTTTTTCTGTTCTTTCACATTTTTATAAGTGTACCTATATGTTTAATTAAACCTGTGTTTAATAATTCAAAATTATTATTGAAATCAATCAATTAATTAATTGTTATTATTGAAAATATTTTGATTTGGTGCTAGTATCCAATTTCCTGAGTAATCCTCAACATGTTACGTTTTCGAGCTTTAAATGACGAGGACAGTAGCTGTAGCGAAGCTGAGGATGATACAGCGAGAAGTAAACCAACTAGGGAGTCGCTGGTATGATTTGAACATTAATAATTGGTTTAGGCCCACATAGCTATTTCATACACGGTTTAGTTTACAGTGGCATTGAAGTGATATGATGTGTTGCATATAACACATAGATTTTAGTTCGAGGGAGCCCTTAGTAGATTTGAGGTGAAGGCCTAATTGTTATACTAAGGACTAAGCGCTATTAACTAATGATGTAAGAGTAATCGTCCGTTTTCACCGAGTTTTGTTTAAATAATACCAGGAAGAAGATGCTACCGCGTTGTATAACAAAGCTTTGCGTCTGCTGTGTGAGTCAAAACCCGAAGAAGCAACGACGTTATTGGAAGAAATTCTGGACTCAGCCTACCTTAATGTGAGTTTTGTCTGTTATCGACTTGTTATGGTGTACTGTCCATTTTTTTCTGTTTAATTGTGAAATATGGTTTACCAAACTTAATGCAGGAAGAAGAGGAAAAATCACCATTGCAATTTCAATTGAGACTCGGATGTCTTAAAAACTTGAGTATAGTTTATTCAGCTGATGAGAGGAAGCTTGGGTCTGCACAGCAGGTTTTATTGGAAGCTGTAGAGATGGATCCGAAAAATGTGACATTGTGGTCACGCCTTGGTCATATCGACATGAAACTGTATAATCACGCCGAAGCATATTATGCGTTCCAAGAAGGACTTAAATGTAGTCCTCATCACTGGGTGTGTATTGAAAACCTTGTTACCTTGGCTTATGTATTAGGAGATTACATTTCCTGTCTACACTATTGCGCAACAGGCTTAGAGAAGGACCCCAATTTTATTCGAGGGTCCGTATTTCGGGATGAAATTCTTGATTCCACTCCATCGGTCGCTGAAACTGCTAAGACTGTTATGGACAATTGGGATAGTCTTTTCCCCACAACCCCATATGATCCATCTTGGAAGGTTTTGTATGTAAAACAGGCTCGTCAGCTGATTGATGCTCGTTGCGATGCTGTAGTAAAAACAAAAAGTGATAAAGAACGAGAAATGAGCCGGAGTGTTTGTTGCTGTAATAGAATGAAGAATTTCACTTTAGCCGAATTGTGTAAAACTGTGTTCGATTTCCAAAAGAAGGTTGAAGACTTTGGGGTAAGAATTTTGTATGTAAATTGTATTGTATTTAAGCTACGAAAAATAAATTGAAATGACTGTAGCTGAAAGCCTGATTTAATTTAAGGTAAACGTGAGAATTAGTTAACATGTAGAGAAATACAATCAACTGCGTATAATAGCACTAATTCTAGTTTAAGTAGTGTGAAAGATTTTACCACTTAACTAGTTTATCACAACGAGGTAGAACTAATCCCAATTTTAGAATCGTAAGCTAAATTACTCAAATGAAATGATACGCAAACTAGAGACTGCAATTTTTAGTTTATTAAATTAAGCCTCGGCTATCACTATATTACAGAAAGTATAAGGAGCAACAGAACTATTTTTACAAGTTGTGCTTGTTTTGTGACGATCTCGATTACAATTTTTACAAATACTAAAAACTTTCAGACTCAGACTTTTTCAAGACCGATAGACATGAGTGGTTGCCTTCGGGACAGGGATTGCAACTCAGTAGATGAAAATCCAGAAGTGGAAATACTGAAGAATATTAGCATTGGCGACGATAATAGCAGAACATCAAATTTTCGTGGCCGAAGTGGTAGCGATGAAAGAGGAACTAATGAAAATGAGACTGATAACACAAGTCAGGCATGTGCTAATGGAAACGCAGGTAATGGTAAAAACACGCCTTTTTCTTAGCTCTGAAATAATGCAACCAGATAAATACCCCGTTTTAATTACACTACTTACTTATTTTTAAATAAATAAATACTTATTTTTATCTTGCAGACGGGTTTGACGTACAACGCACTATAGCCGAGGACGATTTATCTCAATCTCAGCAGTCGCAAGATGCTCAGGAACCAGAACCAAAAAAGAAATCAAGAAAGGATGTAAAGTGGTGGCAATACGAAGGGAAAAGACGATCTCAGCGCGTTAGAGGCCATTTAATGTCCGTATCTCAATCTCCTTCAAAGAACGAACGAGGATTTGCTGAAACTCTCAAAAATCTTATACCTGCCTCCTTATTGTAAGTATCATACTTCAGAGTTATAATAGTAGGAAATCCAATTTGCGCATAATGCGTTGTTGGCATTGAATTTTTTGTGCTCTATAGGTGCTCGTTAAGATACTTCTGCTGAAATGTAAAATAATTACAATGGTTATCATTTTAGATGCGGCGATGCTGAAGAAAATGAAGAAGAAATAATGGAAAAACCGGCGTCAGAGGAACTAGGAAATTATTTTGGATATCAGCCCGAAATTGATGATGTCAAAAAATTCATAGCATTGTATGGAAAAACCAAGTTTATGACGGTTATAACACATTTAGCGCCTTTTTTATGTCAGTTAACCAACTATAATACTTGGCCTCATGAATTAGTTACACAGTACCTAGAATCATGTCGGCAATATCGGTGAGATTTTTACCTCGTTTCTACTAATAAGTAACTATTCAAAAACTATAATTCATGAATCTCCAAAGAACGCTTTTGACCGAAATCGTTTTGAATCACAGATTGTACAGAAACGAACAAAGTGAATGGATGATGGAAAACGACGAGTCCATAGACTTATTAAAGCAAGATGCACTTATTACTTTGTCTATTCTCGAGTTTCGACTAGACAGTTGTCCATTGGGTAAAATAGAATATTTAAAGCACGATAGTGATTTTGTGGCGGACGCTTCCTACTTAGAAATCGTTATAACAAATGGATTACGAAATGACCGGGATTTTCTTATTCGATATTACTGGTTTCTTGTAAGATATGAATTAACGTTAGCTCAAGTAGGACTTGGAAAATACACGGCTGGACTCTATCATTTAAGTCTATTAGAGCAATTACTTAGGGAGGATTCGAATTTTAATATGAAGCTTGCAACTAAAACAGATAATATCGTAAGTCTTGAAGAGGTTAGAAAGAAAATTAGGTTTGTGAAGAAAATGAAGAATATTAGTCGAATAAGTGAATTATACCAAGGGCAACAGTACGAGGCTCTAATTGACATTCTTCCCCTGTGTCTAACTTCGGAAGACAACAGCTCTACGGATTTAGTGAATCGTCTCTACCTTTCAGAGTCGTACTACAGTGTTGGCAAGTATGAAGAGTGTATTGCTCAGTGTATCAAGATCGTGAATCCTTCTTTAAAACACCGTAATGATGAAATCCTAGGGAGTTGCCTTCAGTTAATACAAAATATTTGTATGGGGGAACATCAAGCTTTATCCGAATTGACCATGAAAGAGAAAAGAATTTTGACGAATGCTATGATTCGTATACTAACATCAAATGAAAACAGAGGAGTTGTTCCAGAAAGTATTACAATAACGCCCTGGTGCGTTTTACACAGTATTCTATTTAACTTAGAAAGCAATGATCCTGTTTTATATGTGGATGAGGAAACAGCACCTAATTCAGTCATTTTACTTCAGTTTGCTCACGAGTTTCTCAATAGATCCAACAAGTGTTGTGTGGACGATGGCAAGCTTTTGACGTACACCATCGACTGTTTGAGTGCCGTCCGAGATTCGGATTGTTATGGACTGTACGAGGAGACGAAACATTGTATAGAACAAGCTATATTTTGCCTCTACACTCATCCGAGTAAAAAATCCAAGTTGAAATATTTAACAGAACATAGTACACCAGGGATCGAGCTACGTTGGCCCAGATGTCTTCAGTTGTACGAATATTATAAACCAACAAAAATCCCAGAGTTTGACTCATACCTTTCTATCTCTGCCGATGTGGAAGTTTTATTCCAAAGAATTTTATCATTGATGCCTGGAGACTTAAAACCTCGAGAAGTAGATTATGATGATATGAAATTAGTTCTAGAAGGGAAGGTACAAGAGAAAGCTCCAAACATGACTAATAACTTCCCCTGTGACTACATTAATATTTACTATCTTCTCGGTGATCATTATTTTAAAACCAAAGAGTGGGTAAAATCAGTGGAGCACTACACATTTGATTTAACTGTGATTCCGTCTCGCTTTGACTCCTGGGCTGCTATTGCATTGGCAAAGGCTGAAATGATTAGTAGTAAATTAAATGCTTGTGAAAATTATAAACTGGAGGATGTCATCGGAAATGCAGATGTGGTTGTTAACTGCTTTCGTCAAGCTTTGGAGTTGGAACCAGAGAGCCCTAAAATTCGCATTGAATTTGGATCTTTTGTCTACGCGATGCACTCCTTTTGCTCTCGTCTGCTTAAAGGGGGTACTGAGCCTCTGAGTTTAGATAAATTTGAAATGGTGGAGTGTAAAAAAGATTCTTTTCTTAAAGCTGCTTCCAAGTGCTTTGAAATGGTCGCCAAAGGTGATCATGGTATGGGCAGTACTGATGAAAATCATGATGAAGACGACGATGATCACGATGAGCTATGGATTCATCACTACATGCTTGGAAAAGTTTTGGAAAAAATTGATGGTAGTGATCCCGAAAAATTCCTCACTCAGTATGAATTGGCTGGGAATCGAATCCGAGAACAAGGAGCTCCATATCCAGCTAAAATTAACTTTTATAATCCTCCAGAATTGGCAATTGAAGCTCTGGAAATTTATTACAGGCAATTTTTTCGTGCATACTTTACAAATAATAACCATCTACTATTTGTTTAGTCAATAAATAAAGAAATAAACTGTGTAATCTTAATTAGTAATTATTCTAATATTTTGTTTTGCAGAATTCATGCTAGCATTTTAAACTATGTGGAAAAGAATGACTATGATACTGAGAAGGAACTTTTACTGTCTGGTTTCATTGATCGAGCAGCAACGAGCTCTTTTGTTAAAGGCAAACAGAGTCGTGGAGGAGGTGGCGGTGGCTGTGAAACTAACGAAAGAAAACGGAAGGCCGCTACTGAAGATGCTAGTAATAAAAAGGTAGACAAATTTTTTTAACATGTAACATTAGGATAACATGATTTGCTTATAAAAAAGTTAATTTTTCAGTTAAATTACGTTTTGTCATTTATGAGCAATTTTTAATTTTTGCGTTTTTTAATAATTAATTCGAAGGGTCAAGCTGAAATAAACAGCTTAATGCAAGAATTAATAACTAAGGTTGAAAATATGGTTGCGAGCAGCGAAAGCAGTGAAAGTAGTAGTAGTTCGGACGACGATAACGATGACGCAACTTCAGTAACCAGTTCACAAGCGTCAACTCTCTACTCGTCTGACGACGAACTGTTTGGCACTAACAAGAATCAAGAACTAAATGGAGCTTCTAAAAGTGTTCCCGTTATGAGTTCTTTTGGACTTTCAGCTTTTCAGGAGAAAATGCGCGAAAAGGAGTTTCAGGACAGTAAAATTATCAATAGTAAATCATCTGCAGCAACAGCAACTCCCGTTACAGTTCCAGCCTCGCCAATGGCTATTCCTGTAGCAATACCTCCTAGCAATAAACCAGCGCCAGTAGCACCATTAATCGTAGATGTAGACAACAACAAGTACTACAAGGACTTTAAAAATGTCAAATACGGAAAAATAATTTCTCAATGCCTCCTGGCTCTTGAAGAATGCATAATTCGGTTCCCTCAGCATCACAAATCATATTTTAGAATAGCGGTTACATACTCCACACAAACGAAAAATAACAATAAAATTACTAAGGATTTTCTAATAGGGAACCCTTCTTCGTCTTCAGATAAGAAAAAAATTTGTGGACTCTTCAGTGATAGAAAAGCTAATAATTTTTTCAATGTAAGCCTTTTTTTTTGTTGTTTATCTTCTTTAAAAATATTGTTCTAACATGTAGCTGGTTTCGGAAAGAATATTAAAGACAGTATGTGTTATCCATAATTCCTTAAATTGTTTTTTTTTCCATTTCACTTGTGCAGGGAATATGGAGAAACCCTATTGATGACATCGACAGACCTGGAAGCTTCCCATATCATATGTCCCGAACTGTTCAGCATTTGCTCGAAGTATTGGATAAACTTAATGATCATCAGTTGTTAGCAGAAGTTGGTATCTCACTTTCCAAAGTTCCCGAACAAGACAAGCAGTATTTGTACAATACAGAACGACAACAATTTTCCTTACAAGCTTTCTCCTCTTGCGTTGGAGCTGCAAAACGATTTTTTGCATCGGCCAAAGAAATAAAGGATGCAGCAATATCAGTATTTGAAACTTATCAAAAGCTTCAAAAATTTAATGCGAAAGAAAATGTATTAGCCAGTGTACTGCTCGATTGCTATAAACAATATTTAGAACAATACGTAAGTACCAAGCCATTTAAGTATAACCTTTAATTAAAACTAGTGTACAGTTTAGCATAAAGAGTTTTGTACTTATTGTTGATAATTGTTGCATATTTCCTGTTTTATCCTTAAATATTGGGTTAGTCCAAATTTTAATAAAGCTTTAAACTTCGTGCTGCTTTTTTGTAGGGTCAAAATGTGGAAACAACGAACATGATTACTTTAGATCAAGCATTTAAATTTTTTCAACATGTTACGTGGGCTTCGAAAACCAATCCGGGTTCTCTCAAAGTCGCATCTGGAAAGAACACCAATTTGGGAGCTGCTTCGGTTGCTGGTGGTTTCAGTTTGGATAATACCATGTTGGTGAGTTAGTGTGGTTTATGTCTCTTCATTTACGTGACTTATAGTTTTACTTGTGGTGTCTTTATTCGACTGCTCACACTTTAAATAATAAAATTTGCTGGATTGCTGTAGCTATCGAACTTGGAATTAATTGGCAACTTCAAAGGGGTGGAAGCTAGAAAAAAGAAGGAAAAAGCAGGGTTGGATAAATTGCCTCAAAAGTTACAAAATGCACCAGTTCTGCCGACTGTATCAGCTCCATCCATTGCCAATGCGTGGAATCAGTTAGAGAAGAACTTTGAAGCAGCTTTAGGGAAGAAAAAACCACGAAGTAAGTTAAATGATTAAATGAGTCCAATTTTCAGTTGCCCGAAAATGAGCAAAGCTTCGTAAGATAAACAGTAAGGAACTATTTTAATACGTCTTAATACTATTTTGTATTTGATCACTTAGATGTCCAAACTGAAAGCTACGTGATCGGAAGCGCAACTTCATATAAGTCTATGCAAGTACCAATGCAAAAGCCTTCTATTCTCACTCCAGAAAATAAAAATCTTACCTCTATTCCACCTCCTCGTCAGTCTTCCAGTGTTTTGCATTTCGAAAATGATGAACCAGAAATCATAATGGACTTGTCTCAAAACAAGAATGTAAATGGACAACTTAAACGACGATCGTCAAATGATTTAGAAGATGGAGATCCGTTGTCTCTCACTGCGTCGAAAAAGCCTAATAACAAGACAAGTATTAAAGTTCCTGAATCTTCTATGAAAGAGGATGAAAGCTTGGCACTTAACAGCATTCTATCGAAAATGCCGATCACAACGTCCAGTACAACAGCTACTGCAACCTCCGGCGGCATTCCCTTTGAGTTATTCATGGACTGTATGAATAAAAAACCTCGATCTTTCGATTCTCTTGTTGAGACTTTAATCAATCAGCCTAATGTTCAAGTTCCCTTGGAGTACGTGATGACGTGTGCAAATAGTGGATTGCCATCGACATTACTATCGAATTCCAGTCAGTCAAGAACTTCAGCTTCTACAGCTTCGACATCACAAGTTCAAGAGTGTTTGCAGAGTATAGTTCAAAAATCTGCATCCGCAAACGCAAGTGTTGCGAACTCCAAATCCACTCACTTGCAGCAACAATACAAACATTCTCCAACTTTTGCACAAAGTTCTAATTTGAATAAAGAAATGCGTGATAGAAATAAAAAATTAGCTGCGTCTACGTCGAGTCTTAACGCCGCCTCAAAAGTCAGCTCAACAAATCCTATAGGACGAATAAAATCAACTCCAATACCTGTTAGTTCTTACTCTGCATCAAGGAACACTTCACCGTTTAAGGCACAGTCTACAATAGTTTCAAATCCTGGGGTCGATCAAACTAGAACCATCATTTCAAACGAAGCTAGTCCTACACCACCACCTGCTCATTCTGGAAATAAAAAAACAGCAGAGTGGAGCAGTAGCGGCGATGAGCCCGATGTAATCGATCTTACTACACCGCCTCGCGATAAGACTGAAAACTTAAACAAACCCCCCGGGGAAATTAGTCAACGTAGTAAGTTTAAAAGAAAAAACTGCCTTTTAAATGATACTGTTTAACTAAATTTTTATCACATGAAAAGAATAATGAAATACATTATTATGTCATTACAAAAATTATGATATGTTTATTTCTATAGAAAGCCTGTCAAAGTCAGACAAGGACTTATATTTTATGCCGAAACCATCCTCGTCAACATACCCTTTGCCGCCTAAGAAAAAGATTCAAGCACGAAGTAGAGCAATGTCACGTGAGAGTTCTGAAGAGCCGGAGGTTGTCATCCTTGAATAATACATTTAAGTATTTGAATTACCTCTCACCGATGCTGTGTTATTATTTCACTATCCTTTGTGCTGTTTCAAATTTCAAATTATTAAGTCCATACCATCTCAAGAATAATTTGCTGAGCGGCTTAGATTTTTGTTGCACTAAGTTGTAATGTTATATTGTAATATATGCTATTTTATGTGATTATACAGCCGTACTTCCTTTACATGTATTATTATACGGATGATTACATAAATGTTGTGTCCTAAATTTAATTGGGTAAAAGTAACTAGGTACTACAACCTTATTAAGAGTTCACAAGTTTATTTATGTTTATACATGCGCTTTGCGAAACATGCCAACACGGTTACCTACCTCGATTTATTTTATACTTATCAAAAATTCCGGCTAATTCATGAAATTAGTTTTTTTATTTAGTAGTATATACAGGTATACAGTCAATTTTGTCAAAAACTTACGTAGATTTTGTTTCAAAACTTGATGATCAAGTGGAAATCTCAGCAACGATTATGCTTGCGCCCGGCAATGTGTCTACCTACACAGTTACTTTAGATTTCCTCTAGAGAGGAATTAAAAATGTTCTAGATTTAGTTAAGTATACATTATTTTACAAATTTTTGCTTTTATCCGCCGACTTTACCTGTAAAATTACATTGATAGTATGCGATGAATAAAATCAAATTATTACTATCCAAAGCCAAACAAAATAAATTCATGTTTTTGTACACGCATGTATCTGTTTAGATTGGTATTAGTTTCGTGCTACCTATTTTAGGCCCTGTATTTTGTATGTATTTTTTTTCATGCAGCACTGACGGTCTATAAGTAGTGGGTAAGCACCACAGTAGCTCAGCTAACTGTAAGCAGCTTGTAAATGTAAATGATGGTAATGTAAGCACTTCGTTAACTTCTGTGTAATCATAGTAATTACTTCGTTAGCCTTATCAACATTAGTCCTTACTGCTATGCTTTTACTTAGTGCAATCTTCCATAGGTTCTTCCAACGGCACCAAGACACCTTTCACCTTTCTAGAGTAAGATGTTGAACCTAGACATAAGGCAGTCCTTTTTTAATGGTTCTACGTTTAGACGTTCCTCTCCTCAGCTATCAAGTTTGCGATTAAACAGTAATTTGCATAGAAGTGCATATATATACAATCCTTCAGTATTATACACTTATATACATTAACATTCTTGGTTTTCTATGCAAATACTCTCCGCTCTAGTCATTATAAATATACCTTCGTATGCATGAATAAAAGATACTCTGTGTGTATCACAGAATAGATTATTGTAGAAGACGCTAAAAGTAAGTAGGTACCTACCTACATATGTATTTCAGTTGTAAAAATGTGACAATTAATTCCAGATGAGGAGGTAAAACCGGACTGGAAGTCAATCTACAGTGCAAGTCAGTACACTATGCAAAAAGTGTCGCCGCTTCGAAACTGCTATCCTTGAAATAATATTTTTAGGTAATTTTGGAATTAATTCATTTAGAGAAGTGAGCTTGACACTGTCCTCCAGTGAGTATATATAGTCTAAAATACTCATCTTTCAGTCTTCAGTATATAGGGGTTCAAGCTTTTGTTACATAACGAATTTCGTTTATTATAAACTACGCTTGTCATAATTGTGCAGTTATTGGGATAGTACAAAACAAATGGTGACCAATTTGCACAGATTGATTTAACACAGTTGTGACAATGTCTTCAATGACCGCTCAAGGTAAACACTGTGCCTTCACAAAGTCCACGAAGAATTTTGAAATCGGTCCGCTAGCACCAAAAACATTCATTTAAACCAAATACCCGAACATTATCAATTCCTAGTTTTCCCAAACAAATATATGGTTCGTGGATTATAATTTAAGATGTTTTCTCCAGATTCGCAGCTTCTGTTTGATAATTTTTCTTCATTCTAATAACTGGTCGAGGATGAATCATTGTCCTGTAGATGGGCTATATAAGCTATGATGTCAATACGAATAGGCCCCTCACTATAGTACATTACACTTTCTGAAGCTCTTTTCGTGTCATCGGCAAGTAAACACCTAACTACTTAATGTCAATTATTAGGAATTAGCTCCCCTCGTTGACACGAAACAAGAATATGTCTTCTTAACGTTTTCGGTCTCGCTACAGCCATGGCGGCAACGGAAGGATCCTTGGCCTGGTCGTGAAATAGCGTTGATTGGCATAACATTTTCCACCATTTTAATCGCATAAATACATTTACACATTATATAGAATAAAATTGAATCAACTTATTTGCATACCACCCATCAGCACTCCTAAAACTGAATTACACCCTCATTCGCCTCATTGTGAAAGTTTGCTCCAACCCTTAAATTATCACGCGTTAATTTTCTTTTCTTTCCCTGAAATCCTACCACATTAGTATTAATACGTACTGTATTAAAACTGAGACCTCTTATCGTTAGAGGTGCGCATTATAAAAGACTCGCGCACTATATATTAGACCCGCACACTAAATAAATTTTATGAGTTCCCGATTTATGAAAACTATCTTCTCCAACCATCAGCTTGCAAACAACTTGATAACCAAAACAGGTTAGTTATTTCTAAATAGATTTAAAAATTAAAAATAAACATTATATTATATTATAAGCTTTTCTTAATAAACAATAAACGCCTGCGAAGCTCTGACTAGTGAGTATCGCTGTATCATTTCTACACGCCCGCGTATTTACTATTACACACCCGCGTCTTATTCAGTTTTGGAGCTCTCAGCAGACCCTCGTACTCGGATATAATAGCTCCGCTTAGAATTTGTATTTTTCAGACCCGTGCATTATTATACGAATACGGTACGTCCATATGAACATGAAAAAAATCAGCTATATCGCATCAGTGTGGGAACTCTCAGTTGTAAAAATAAGTTCATAATTTATCACAATTTATCTGTATCAACTCACAATCAAAACTTCCAATACCCGCCTTATATTTATAATGGAATTAAATATTTAAGACATTGCTGAATTACGGATGAAATTTTTACTATGACTGGATGAATTATACTTAGGTACTAAGAAGAGACTAAGAAGAACTAACGAGACAGAATCGTTATGTATTGCACTTTGTCTATTTATAATAATAATAATAATAATTTATTGTCAGGAAAGCATACATGAAACAAACACCAATTTTTTACATGAAAGCAAGGTTCAAAGTAAATAGTAATATGTTCCAAAGATAGCAGACAAACTAAAATCTAATTAATTGGGAAAACCTTAACACTATGACTTACAAACTAACTATATTACTGGTTACATTTGGTTAGTTTGAGTATTGTGGCTGCTTCTAATTTATTTAGTTGTGTAATTATGGTTGGTACTACTGATTTTTGGTATCTTTTAGTTTTACACAGTATCGATTTAAAATGATTAGTCGATCTGGTAGTACAATATGTTTTTGGATTCAAGTTTAAAATGTGCTTAAATCTGTTTGATGCCAACAACGACTTTCCAAGTTTACAATTTAGGTAGTTGATTCTATCAATGATCGGCATCATATTTACATCTTTGAGTATAATTTGGTAGTTAGCTGAATTAACTTTACTTTTTGTAATAATTGCTAAACAACGTTTTTCTAATCTACATATTTTTTTTTGTCACACTTATTTAAATTACATCCCCACACTGCTATTGCGTATTCTATTTGGGATCTAACATACGTTTTGTAGACAGTTAACAATTCACGAATTGAAAAACCAAAGTGACGTAACTTTGATAACATGAAAATTTTTTGACTAGCTTTTTTGACTACTGAATCTACTTGATTTTTCCAACTAAGTTTATTGTTTATTTGTACACCCAATAATTTACAGCAGTTAATTTTAGGAACAGTAATATTGTTGATTGTGAGGTTGAGATTTTTACTTGATTTTCTTGGATTGTTTTCACGTCTATTGTCTATGATAAGTACCGCACTTTTTTGATGATTTAATTCTATGTGTAATTCATTTGTCCAATTGCTAATGTTATTAAGTAATTCCTGCATTTTAGGCTGAGCTGAATACAACACTTTCTCAGCTAAGGCTAAGTCGTCCACAAAACCGGCATTAGAATGGTTATTAGGGTTGGAGGTAGAACAAAACTTACTAACATTTGTGAGAAGTTTGTTTATTAATAGTATAAACAGAAGTGGAGCTAATTTGGTCCCCTGGGGGGTCCCATTGTTTATATTTAATGAGTCAGAAAAAATTTGGTTGCCTTTGACGCACTGTGACCTGGATTTAAGAAAGTTCACTAACCATAGTATGTCGTGGGGGTTGACTTCACTTTCGATTAAAATTTTGACTAGAACATTGTGATCTACTAGATCAAATGCCTTCTTGAGATCAAGAAGAACAATAATTACATAGGAATTTGATCGGTCAAGAGCTTGTAGCGTAAAGTTTGTGAGTTGAGTTAAGTAATATGTAGTAGAGGATCCTTTTAATGACCCAAACTGATTAATGTCGATTTTTTGTTCAACTTGTTTTAACAGTCTTGAAAACATAAAATTTTCTTGTACTTTTGAGAAGATGTCGGTTTGAGTAATTGGGCGAAGATCGTTTAACGATTCAATGTTTGAAGTTTTGGGAATTGGGGTAATAAACCCTTTCTTCCATTGCTGAGGAACAATGTAAGTTTTGAATGACTCATTAAATATATATGCTAGAATATCAGCAATAAGACATCCAAATTCTTTTAATATTGAAGTCGGTAACAGATGATTTAGATTATTTTTTGAGGAGCGTAAATGGTCTAGTTGGTAAGTGACTTCGAGAGCATTAACTTCTAGTGGTTTAAATTGAGCATTAATTGGAGCTAAGTAAGGGTCTAGATGTGTATGGCCACATAACAATAAATTGTATTTTTCACGTGTATTATTCTCTGTGCTACGCAATGCTGATTCACTGAACTGCCGACTACAACTCATTTAAACAAATATCAAAATATTCAAAACTAAACGTACATTTTTATAACAAAATTTAAAAATTCTAATTAAGTAACTGCTTGTAGCAAGGGTCAGCTGTTATGTCAGCTGTTCGAATGCATTTTGTACGACGACCTTTTGAGTGTTTGTCCAAATTTTTGAGCACATTGCAACATTGCAGGACAATGCGTTGTCCGAAAGTTTTTTGTACGAAAACTTTATGTCCGAAGCTACAAAGGACTTTTTGTACGAAGTCTGTTTGTGCACAGAGCCAAGTAAGCTTTAAAGATAGCACTCGCCACAGTGAGGAGAGGCGGGTGCTAAGGATAACCTGTCTCGCGGTAGACCCGAGTAGGTCAAAAGTCCAACTTTATTCGAACAAACAATATTTCGGACTTTCAATGCTTTCGTATCAACTGGCCCGAGACCTTAGCAACGTGGGGAAGCAACAACCGTGGGAAGTTCAAGACGTAAGCTCATACATTCTGTTGCAACGACTAATTACTAATTGATATTCTAGTATGCGGATTATAGATACTATCTACATCTATATGTTGGCCAAAATTTGATGATTTCGGGTTATTAAACGGTATAAATCGTGCTTTACACAGTTAATCTTTACTCGAGCAAATAAAACAAAGGACTATTACTATTCAACAGTAACGTACGATGCGTGTCTGCCTAGTGCCTGAAGCTATGATTTATGAACGTGGGTATACGTGAGGTAAAATGGTGATTGGAATAAAATATTTTTTTAAAACTAATGTCGAATGCACTGTTGTAGTATTTAGCTAACTAGAAAAGCTAATTCAATTAATTCAATGTGTATGCTTGAGCGTTAATTCATCATCATCACGCAAGTTTCCCACCCAGGCACTAAAACTACCTGTTTTCCTGCGTGGAGTCTATACATTGTTGGAAGATGGCTGGTGCTATTATTAATAATACTAGACACCCCATGAGCAAAAATGGTATTAATGTATTTTTATTACTCTGTCTACCTGTAGAGTAGAATACAGAATGAGCAAAAAACAAAATCAAAGTATATAACATAATAGTGTGCTAAAGTAAACTTGTTTTGCGGAGGTTGAGCAACGTAATTAAACAGGAATGATTTGACTTGGCCGTGTTCACGTCTATGTAGTACGCATAGAGCTTTTATTTTGTCGACGTCGACCAGGAAGCCTCCTGTCATGTAAAAATGTATAACAATATAATATAGTTTGTCAACATGGATGGGCGTTGAAAATTCATTCTCAACAAAGCCAACTCAAGCTTAACCTTTCAAATCTTTGTAGATCGCATCGTGTCCACACACACACATAAAATTTAACGTAGGAATGAGCAGAACAACACTGTATCGGACTGTATCCCCAAACAAGAGAATGAGTCACCAATAAAAGTAATTTTCCTCTCAAACTCAATACTTACATATATACAATTATATTCTTTACAATCAAAATTCCTATAATATATATCCTAGAAATTAGGTATGTTACCTATTTTATTTTGTATCTTACAGATCACTACTACAACTCACTAATCAGTCTGATTAGGTATGCTGTGTCATTACACATTCATGATTCAAATTGGGAGTTTGTTTGCATGAACGACAAAGACAATTCCTTGTACACTTGTCTCATAAATCGCAGAAACGCTTTCTGTATTCAGGTTTTTTTCTTTTTTTGCATTTGACTTATTTCATTTTAACTGTTTTAGTTTTAGTTTTCTTTATCAAGTTATTTATTACGAATTAATTTACAGATGTTTTCAATGCGGTACCTCCACTGCATCAAGCGCTATAGACAATTCATGGAAACTATAATAAATAATTTCAGTTGCTTAAAAATATCCATATTGTCTGTGAAGAACCAAAATGACCCATATCCAATTTAAGCTAGAATCAAAACGAACTATGTCATAATAACAAAATGAGAAACATGCGTACCATGTTAATTAAGAGTTTTTGAACAGTGTAAAATGTTCTATTTACATGTTTTTGAAAAGTGTAAAATGTTCTATCTACATGTTTTTGGAAAGTATAAAATGTTCTATCTACATGTTTTTAAAAAGTATAAAATGTTCAATTTACATGTTTTTGAAAAGTGTAAAATGTTCTATTTACATGTTTTTGAAAAGTGTATAATTTTCTATTTACATGTTTTTGAAAGTGTAAAATGTTGTATTTACATGTTTTTGAAAGCTGCATAATATTCCATTTACATATTTCTTAAATTGCAAAATATTCTTTTTAAATGCCTTCAAGACATGTTTCAATATTTTTGTAGATAGTGGATATTGTTGTTAGCTACAAATGGATATGAGTCATTTTGGTTCTTCACAGACGATATGTCTTCGTATTACAGTCATCAAAATGATATTCGAGGAATGATGTTAAGCATTTTATCTAGGGGCTGTCGATTGGTCTGCAATTTCCCTTTGCAGTCGGGACTCGGGACATTGAATAGACCGTAGCAAATAAAAACTTGGACTCCATCGAAGCAGTAGCCTCTTTACACAATTTGTGATCACCATCGCAGAATCACAGTGAGTCAATACTTAAGGGCGCAGAAAATACAAAAATGTACAATAAGGGCCCATTTATTTCCTCTGACAGTTTTTATAAAAGTTTTCCCAAATATATAAATGTCATTGCTACAAATATTATAGTTAATTACGGCCTCTCTCAATGCAATTACTGTTAATCAGTTTAGAAATCAGTTCTAAATGATTTATTTGTATATACTATAACCATATTACTACCATTAATATTACTAATACAACTATTTATTAGGAAATTTTTAATTAAATTCTAGAAATTAAAATTAAATTGGAATAATTATCTGTATCAATCAATCTAATGTCTTTCTTAAGGTTTGTCGTTTGCCATTTGACATACGCCTTCACACCTACACACGTCAGTTGATTGAGTATTGAGTAATAAAGACTGTCACTCACAGTCTAATCTGTCTTCTCACGAGATTATCCATCCAATATCCATATAGTATACACTCCCAGAATAATCTGTGACTGTATAGGATTACATTAACTGAATTGATTCAGAAATGGATTTTGAGCGGTTGACACCAGTGGGATATGTTACATAGCAACTGAATAGTGCCTTACTCCAAAATCAAGAATAATCTGAAGGTACAATTCAGAAGATCAAAATATTTTGTATTTTTATGTTATAACATTAGAGGATTTTTAAAAGTCTTTTAGTAGATGTTTTCAGGAGAGTGTAGTCAGCGAAGCTAACAACTTGATGACGCTTTATCTTTCCTACTACATATATAGTGAGGCTATAGGTGAACGTCTAAATTCCGCATTTCGGCTTGCCGCTGAATTCTAAATGTAAAACTCTGAAATTGTCAGTTTTTCAAAAAGAATTTTCTGAATTCAGATTTTCTATCCCTGAAAATCTTACTAATTTTGTAGTAATTTTATTTGTGTCAAAATTAGATATCATGCAAGCGCGGATCTAAGGGAAGGGAAACAGAAGAAGAGAAACCTTTTATCTCCACTAATTCTATAGGTGTGCACTGTGAACTGCGTTTTCCCGTGTGTTTTGTACGTCCTTTTCATCCAAGTTCTTATTTTAGAGGGGAGATTATTAAATTACATAATAATAACGACGATGTACAGCATGTACAGTTTCGTTCGGGGTTGTCAGGTTCAGGAGTACCTTGCCCCAGTAACATGTATCTACTTTGCTATATTATTAGTCCAGCGACAACCGAGAAATAGGCAGGAAGACCAAGCACGTCATGTCAAACAAGCCGAGACAATTTTCAGTCTACAAAACTGTCAGAATAGTATTTTATGATCGAGTGGATCTACTCAAGCATGGGAGCATGAAACAAGTAAGGGCAAGTACCAACTTCTAGCAATATAACTGACTCTCAAATGAAAGAATACAAAGAATTTCCTTATCATTCTGTACACTGTACTCTATAGAGACTCTAGACTCAAGACTCCAGAAAAGTCAACATCCTATGATACTAGCGTAAAAAATGTTCTAATCTAATTCTAAATTCTACAAAGCCATCATAGATATATATAGTTCTACTTATTTGCATTTATTTGTATCCGCCAATTTCGTCTTCATCTCAGGAGGATCACTTTTTGAGAGTTTTTGTCATCCCCCATAAAATAAGTTGTAATATTTTTTGTGGAGGACAAAAATACAACTTCAACTTTATAAATTTTAATATTTTCCGTGTGATTTAGCATTTTTATGAATCGGTGAAAGTTTATGAATTTCTCGGATGGAACAACACCACGCTGTTTTGTATTCGTGGAATTTGAACGAGAAAGTGTGCCAGGTTCCTTTGAAGAAAATATAGAGATGAGCAATGTCAAGTGTATTTTCACAGTAAGTTGGCCCAACTACGAGCATACAGGCAGACCCACACATTCCTCCTCGTCACTGGCAGAGCTCCTTCCAATTGGGTGCAGAGTTAGACGTACAGAGTGCAAACCATTTTTTACCATTAAATATAATATTATGTACTATATACTTTCCCCCGTTTTGTTTTGACTTCTACCTTTGCATTCTACAAGCTATAGTTTTAAGCATGCATGCAATACATGCATAAGTAAGTCCACTAATTTAACAGTCGCCGTAGTTACACGTGTACTTCTAATTATTTTAGTTCTGTGCCAATTTGTGCAAAATGCAATTTACCTGCATCTTTTGTACCTGCAATACAATTCACTCCTCCTCAACAATAAGACCACTTCAACTGACAACCACTTCCATAAACTTTTATTCATTCATATTTAACCATTAACGGATCGGATCTTATGGAAATATATGTTATTTAGCGAATGACGCGCTTCTGCATATTATCTGCATTCGGTGTATTTTGTGCATTTACCCGTTGAGAGACGTTCACGTTCGTTGTTACATACAGTAGACCATGTCATGTAGTAAAATAGAAAAAGTCTCGATAGAATGACACATGGCATTTACAAAATAAAAGGAAAGCACAATAAGTCCAATATGTCCTATTGTCCCGCATCCTGATCCTTCCTTCGCCTTCAACGGATGTATATATAATGTATTCTACCTCAGTACATAATATACAGAAGGTGCTCTTATTTTTTTGTGTCATTTCTAACGTCAATATTGCTATCGGGAGCGGGGATGTGTTTCCAATTTAATTTTATATCTCATTAACTCCCAATTAGAGATAAAAATAACAGAAAAACTACCTACGTCAATAATAGTTTACACAACAGAAAATACCTGCGAGAGTCTGACGCATGCATTATGGCACGAAACGAAAACATAACAATGCTCGGAAGATACATTCTATACACAGGTATACATAGTTGTAGGTAACTCATCATCATAATATGTCACATCATAGAATTAATTGGACAGAATTTTTCCAAAGAACGGTTCACAACAGGCTTAAAGTAGATGAAAGCTTCACATTTTGTCATTGTGTAGCCCCTATCCCAAATACATACATATTCAAAATGTACAAAATCATCTCATCTTCATTATCATATAGGGTAAAATATATCAATATATTTAATTACTGTATGCAATTTATGGAGTATTATTACCGCTATTTATACCTTTAGTAAACGAAGGAAAAAGTAAGGATTTTAATTTTAAAGGTATTATATAAATTTAACTTTTCCGATTTTCCATATTCTTACTTTGCTTTATGCTCTATTCAACTTTTGTATTGTTTGGAACAGAAAATTATATTAATAAAAAAAGCTGCGATGGAACATTCACGCATGTTGTAAACTATTTCTATTGACGATAAAATTACAATGCACAATATTCAAATAACGACAAACTACAACCTTGAATTTGAATGTATTCTACCATGCAACACACTTTTATCAAATTAAGCATTATGTAACATCATAATACAGTTACTGTACAGATTTGGTGTACTATGCATGCTCATATTATTCATATTCATTAAAATTTTTTTTTAAACAGGGCCTCAAAAATTCAGTATTTCACCCATTTCAACAAAAATTTCGAATTTTGAAAAAACTCTGTCAAATAAAATTTTAGACAACAGTCTATGAAGTAAATTAAAGTTTTGAATGTTAAGAAAATCGGATAGAAACTGTGAAAGTCTTGCCGAGGCAAAATATCAGAATTTCCTCAAAACATTAGTCTATGACACCTGGGCCTGGACTGGCCTGGTTCTCTGGTGGGTTCGATTTTGGAGTGAAAACTAATTGGAGTTTCCTCGCTGTTTCCTTACCCCGTGCCCCTTGTATAGGCTAAAAATAAATTTCACATTACAAAGCAAAATAAATTGTGCAATATTTATTGAGTTGAGCATTAAAAAATACAATTAACTCCTTAAATCTATCAACCTATAATAATAGTGATGATTCTACTGACAAAATATAAAGGGATGCCAGTGCCGGTGCCATCATGCCACTGGCGGCACCTTCTCTTCAATGAGCTATAAGACATAATTTCTTCCTCTCCTTCCCATCCATTGTTTCAGGATTAAATCCAAGAAGAACAAAAACACATTTTTTCACAGACTTATTAGTAATCATACACATACGCCAGTAGTTCTCATGGACACCCATGGGTGCAGATACCCACTGGCTTAGTGTCAGTCTCGGAATTGAGCGGGTAAATTAAAGCTATGACGCAAAGATAGCTTTCGATCGAGAGATGTAATTTTTCAATTCAAATTCTATAAATAGTGCTAAAGAGTAACAATAGTCATGCTGTCTCATTAGTATTACTTATCTGCATTCTGCTCCATAAACTCGTGTTTCATCGTCGTCGTTGAGCTCTTTCCTATATGATAGTTCTATATTCTTGGGTATTTATTTTTGCAAAGGCATTACCTTCTCAACTTATACCTGATTATGCTCACACAATGGGAAGAAGTATTACATGTTAAAAAGTTGAGGTTACATAAAATACTAAATTAATACATGAATAAATGGATGTGTACTTGTATGAAGTTAAACGTTGAAGTTGTATATAGTATATAAGTACCCATATACCTTTGCACTGCCAGGGTATGAAGCAATTATGAAAAAGTATGTACGTGTATGCATATAAGCATGCAATTTTTATAGATACAAATGTATCCTAATTTAATTTTTCCATGTGCGCCCACACTCAACTTACGCTCTGTGTACCTACCTAGAGTATACCCACATTACCCACAGTGTTTCAATAGGGATAAATATACACATGTCAAAGGCTTTCCATTTATTGTGATTCATTCTCCTACTCAATAGTCAATAGATTACTACAACGGGGACGACGACGACGACAACGACGATGACTACGTAGGTAAAGTACGCATTGAAAACATGAGATTCAAACTTTTTTTTTAACTTTCTCATTATGACAAAATAAGGTTTTGACGTAAATGAGAGGAAATCAAGAAAAAAGCTGATTTTAGGAGTTCACTTCTATCCATCCAGTATTAAACATGACACCCACACACTCAGGTGGCAAGAGAAAGGTGAAGCAGGCGCTATGTACTCTTGCGTATAGCAGTGTATCCAGCGACTTAAACCACGCACAATATGCCTATACTACACTACTGGATCCTGGATTATCAGTATAGTACTACGAAATTACGACCTTTTTGCGGACAGATATACTGTATAGTAGTTTGGAGTTTGCATTTAATGTAAGGTAAGGTATATATCCAGACGAGAATCAGTCAGAGCTATCTGTATCTCTCTCCCTCTCTCCACTAATGCTGTTGTTGTTGTAGCATGTGGAGTTTTAGCTTGACTTTGAAGTCGGTGATATTTTCCCCGTCATCTTTATATTCGAAAATCCACACGCGTTGTCATTCATATATTATGGATCTCATACAGTAAAAATGAATCTTGAGCGCAGAATTTATTATCCTATAAGTTATAGAAGTATACAAATTATAGTATGTGAGTCGTCGAGTATAGTGACTATCATTCCTGTAAAACCCACAAATATGAGTGCATCCTCAAGGAATAGGGAATGTGGGAAACCCACCAAGATAAGTCGAGTGAGACGGGAGGACAGAGGAGCGTCTTAAATCCAGTAAATAGCTTCCTGATTAGATCTATAGTATGGATAAGACCGCTCCCACAGCAATACATACTCACTCCTCCATCACATTACATCACTCCATTTTCATTCAAGTCCATCCTGCCAATAGACGAAATTAAATTAAATGTATTATGTGTAGCATGTACCTTTTGTGAATAGAATATATGGATAATCTATAAGAACTCCAAAACCGAATTAGAATCAATCTTTTATTATTCTGCTCAAAATACTCGTGAAATGAAATCAAAGGGATTTTTGTCTTCCTATATATTTTACCCTGCTTTGTCCTCTTACCGTAATAAAAAAAATAAGGACATAAGTGCGTAATATGCAGTCGCAGTCCTATCCTGCTGTACTTCCTGTAAATGTGGACTCCGTCTACTGTTCAAATTTCAACCTCCCAGACCCGTCTACTATTACAGGCACAGGAGGGTCAACTGCCATATAGTATAGTGTGTTAAATAGACCCATCTACTATTCAAACTCCGACCTCCTAGACCCATCCACTATTACAGGAAATACGGTATTATGTGGGCTGTGTGATACTGTGAGGTGTGATGCGATGTGATCTGACATGAGCTTTGGTTAGTCTCCATAGTGACGTGAGAAAAGGGGAGAAAAAAAATATGTAAAGTGAACAATAATAAATTGCTACACGAAACATCCCCACTAGTTTAGACAAGCCAATGAGGTACAAGGATTGAGACAAGAAAGCCCAACAGAATATTCGTGCTGAAATTATAACAATTTGTTCAAGCCAATAGAAGGTTGGAAGTTGAACAAGAAGATCATCACTAAAAGTCTCAAACCCACATTAGTTAGTTACTCTGTGGACAATGTACGTACAAGATGAAGTTGATGTACTTTTCACTGTCATGGCTTCATTATGGTTCGGATGTGTGAAGGGGGAATGCGTGTACGACTCTCTGTGTAGAAGTCAAAGTCATATAGTGGAGAGAGAGAGTGACACTCCATGGATGTTTTTCTAAAGGTACACCTTCATTGAGAAGCTTTGTTAGTGGACTCATTGTCCCGATTGTTTTTCTATGATAGTGTACAGGTAGATAGGTAGGTGCCTACATGTTGACTGGATTTGGAAATGAAAAAAAAACAGACGACGACGACGACTACGACGAACGCTGGGAATGGCGATTGGCGAATGGTGTGGTGAAAGCCCACGAAGACCTTTAAGCAGTCACAGCCAAAGGAAAAAGACGACCAAGACCGAGACTGAGAATGAATAGAGATAATCGGGCGAGAGAGCTGAAGGAGTAGTAGTAGTAGTAGAGATTTTCATTGTGTGTATTATATGGGAAGATGACTGAACCTTTGACTTATCCATATCTTTTCTCGTAAAATTTTTTGAGCCCTAATCTAATCAACCTACACACTACACTCACCTTCCTACCTACACACATATCAATATAGAATATGCAAATTAATTTACAAAGGGCTACTATCATAATCATATTGCTTTTTTATGCTCCGTGGACATAGGGCACTCCGTAGTAGTAGTAGTAAGTAGAGTGCATTTGCTATTTTTTGACGAAGAAATTTATGACGACGGCCATGCACTTCCCCATCCATCCAGACAGTGACGGCGAACTTGAACGGTGACTGGTGCTGGTGCTGGTACTGGTACTGGATTTGTTGAGTAGAATTATTTCTCACATTGTCCTCATTATGTATATTTAAGAGTCGATCACCAACAAATTACCTACTTATGTTTACACTAGTACTACTTAGGTATAAATAAATCAATAGCAATATCGGTTTCAGTTTCAGAGAAACATTTTTAGAATTAGAGATTAATTAACTTTCTCTGTTCGTCTGTTCCTCTTCCAAAATTCGAAAGAAAAATTCAAAGTATTTTCCGGATTTAAACGTAATCCTTTAGTAAGACCTTTTATATTTTTCAAAATCATTTTAAATTTCAAAATGAGCATCAATTTTATATAGAAGCCTCCAACCAAATCAGAAAGAAGAACGCTTTGGACTATTTAATATGATAGATTTCCACATCATCCAAGCAATTACGTATTTAAATAAAATTTACAATTACCATACAGTACACGACATCTCGATCTCACCCAGTATGTAAATGCTGTAGGCAAGAAAAATTCCCCTTTGCCTTTAAAAACTGTGCTTCACAATAAATTCCAAGAAATAGGGCACATCATTGTGCAGTATACATAATATAGAGATAGAAGTAAAGTGGTACATATATTATTATGGGATTCGATCTGTATCTTTATTGAGTTGAAATAGAAATAAAGTAAAGTAAAGTAAAGTAAAAAATACAGGACATTTTGTTTATTGAAACATTTGAAAGGAGTACTAAGCTATAAAACAAACTACACAAATTAAACATTAAATAAAAATCCGTAAAATAATGAATTTGATTTATTTCCAACGAAATTCCTTCTCCTCATCATCATCTCCCAGTCTAAATTCTCTAAATGTTATACCAGTTTGACAAAATGAAAAGTGCGAGAGGGAGATCGCATCCGGGGTCGTTCCTATTCAGTAATTCATAGTTTATATGACTCCGTTCCGTGACCCTCATCTCTAGTGCTCCGTTCCGTGCATCTCTCTCCCTATGTTAATCGACGTCTAGCAATTCTAAGTACCTATTGAGACATATAATTTAAAATACTATACACACATACAGAATCCGCAATCGCACTCACATTCACATTAATATCCGTAGCAATATTATTACATGAAAATTAGAAGTGCCTACTCCAACTGCTATGACTGAGTATTTGAGTATATGATTATAGCATATCATTTCATAAAGAAGGATATTCAGTCTCAAAAAATCTCTCTCTCTCTTCTTGAGTGTTTGAGAATAAGACTCCCATGAAAGAATTTTTGAGGGAAAAATCCAAATCCGAAAATCCGGAAGACCTGTGTAAGACGTGCTAATGTGGCGTAGCGTTCTAGCATTGGAAGAGGATATTATGAGGATGACGACGACTAAGAAAAAGAAGAAGGAGAAGAAGAAGTCGAAGAAGTCGAAGTCAACAACTATTTTTATCTGTTTTCAGATTTAAGCAAGTCTTCATTTAATCATCAGTGCTGTAAGTTTTCATTGGATTTCGCCAAGTATCAGTTGAAAGTTGAAATAAAGTAGCTATCCCTACCTATACTTATGAGTATATATGTGATTCAAGGATCCTCCATACCTTCCCGTATGTCCCATAATGTACACATCTGTACAGTCACAGTCTCAAAATCGTCAATCGTATCGTAATCGTAGCGTACCTAGAGAGAGAGTAGAGTCGTGAGTCTACTGTAGAAGCCTAGAAGTAGCTCACACACACAACTTTTTTTCTCTCTCATCTCTGTACAGCTTACTGCTCCTACAGGCCACAGATCACTGACGAGGAACTATACTACAAATCATTCTTAATATCACACAAAAATCTTCCGTCTCTCTCCCATTACTCACAACAACAACCAATAGCTTCAGATGTACAGTCACAGTCCCAGTCAGAGCCACTTTCTTCAACAGGGAGCATTATGCGCATACATATAATCCCATGTCATACTGGCTATTATTATTTTCCGAGTAAAGCCACGAACCGATTAAAAAAAAATTTGACATACCTACCTACCTACCTACTGCCATGTAGACATACGTAGATACGTTGTAAGTATATGAGTAACAATTTTTTTCATCATCTTCACTCCGCTATGCTACAGTCTACAGTCTACAGTGTGTGAGAGTGTCACTTTAAAAAGGATAAAACGAAATAAAAACTTTAAGAAAAAACGAAACAAGTCGGTTCTGTACAGTTCAGCAGAGTCCCAGTGCCAATCCAGGAATGGTTCGGGATATAAGGGAAAACTGGTGAAAAAAACTTGGTTCTTTTTCGTGAGAGAAGGAAGTAGGTAGGTAGGTAGTTAGGTAGATATTTAAATACTGTGGATAAAATATTATAGCAGGAGTAGTAGCAATAAGTGTCATAAGGAAAGACGCCGTCGTCGTTGGAAATGGAAAGGAAGTCTCTGGATCTCCTCATGGACTGACGATGAGAGAAAAAGTCTTCTGGCCGAGATGCCGAGAATGGGTATTGAGGAATTGGTAAATTGAAGAGTGGACCTTATCAACAGTAGGAGAATAGTAATTACTGAGGTGGTGTAGCTTGTTTGAGGTGACAATCAGACAATGATATGATAACTATTTAAAGTGGTATCATTACTCATGCTTGTCTTGGCTCTGGGATGGATGAATGCTTAATGGCTCTATGCGGACATAAAAGCTCTATTTGTAATTTGTACTCGTACATGAAGAAACCGAGTCAGACTCACTTTGGCAGGAGAGACAAAGGGTATAATATGAGTACATAACGTATCCCTATACTACTGCAGATTTAGATAACAGATCTATCTATGGGCAAATGATGAAGTATATAGTTACAAAGTACGAGATACAAGTTACATGCTCCTCAATACTACTCAGTCAGTACTACTCACTATACCCCTATATGCTTTAATATAATTTCAGTGGAGGTAAACACAGCCAAAGAGTGGAGTAAACTTGATCTGTCAGCGTCTAAAACAAGTTTTCATACCTTCTCATTACTCATTTCATTGCTTAATTAATTAAGTGTATAGATACAATGTGTATAAAGTGCATCACATTCACCATTCTGTTCCACAGAAAATCTTTGAGAGGGAAAGAGGTACGAGAGAGAGAGAATGATTTAAGTAAGAAATCAAGTAAGTACACGCTGAAGTATTTACGTGACGTAATTATTCCTATCCGTAAAACTTTGAGGTCCTTAAAAGGAACAAATCGTTTTATTCATTTTCATTCGAATATCATCACACGTAATGTTCATCGCATGTGCTTTTACTTAGCTCTTTCTGTGCTAGAGAGATACGAGTATAAAGATGGTCAGCAGAGAGAGAGAGAGACCTTTTCTTGTTTCTTTCTGCTGGATTGGGGGATCCGCGCGATAAAACTTCTTCCTCTCAAACACACACACACAAACTCGCTCTCTACTACCTCTTTGCACATATTATGTAGTCAGATGAGATGCAGAATAAAAATGCTACACAGTCATAATAATTAGGACTAGTACACCACAATAGGTAAGTAGGTACTCTGTTTTGTTTTTCATTTATTTTTTTTAAAGGACATACTATAATACTATTCAATGATCCTTGTTTACATTGCTACACCTGTAAGTCTAATTGTTAAATGGCATAGTTGATTTCAATTTTGATTTTAGAAATGACTTTTAATTTATTCTGCCCCTTTTAATGTTTTTGTATAGTCAAGTATGTAGATTATGTCATGCAAAGGTCCATTTTCTTTAGAGGGCATAAGAGCAATATCCAACGAGGTTTGGTAAGGATTAACACAGTCCATATAATAATGGTAACAATTTAAGTATCTTTTCAAATTGATAAAATACATTTTTTTTAAATTCAATAGTAGTTCTACATTTGTTACTATCACGAGGATATCATTACTGACGATGTAAAACCAGCAATAGAATATTTAAAACGAAAACAACTACTAAAATAGTGACATTTTCGAGGATTTTCGTACTTCGCATGTATGACATTTTTTTCCATTGTTAAATTACGAAAAACTTTTTATTACGCTTTATTACAAAAGGCGTAATTAGAATATTTTGCAATTTTCAGAGACGCATAAATATTTTTTCTCAGTTTTAAACTGTGATGTGGATATTTTTACTCTTGCCAAAAGCGTTCACTTCTTTTAATTTGAGTATTTAATCAAATTTATATGCAATTTGATTGTATTTATATTGCGGTTTTCAAAAACGATCAAATAAATTAGGTTTCAAAAATAGTTAATAATTATTACAAAATTGTTCACTTGTCTATTCCATTTGAAAATTTAATATTGCGTTAATGTAAAATTGCATGCTGCTGCTATTACAACTTCAAGAGTCAGTCCTTTACGCACAATGACTTCATTTCTTCAATTTGTAATCTTGATACTTGTTTGTCCACGGTTATAGTTACGATTATCTAAATGTGATATGGTATCCCACGTTGTTTTGACTGTTTTGACTTGGAGCTCTCAACCAGCCTGCACAGCATCATTTGACAGAGGGATGAAAGCGGAAAAGTTGGGAGAAGAAAAAGGGATGAAACAAGGAGAACATGATGACTATCTCGACATTGCTAAAATAAGATTGTTTCTAAGAGAGAAAAATTCCATATTTGACGATTTGTAGGGAAGCCATATAGTGGAGATTTGAGTGAGTAATAGGATACAGTATGCGGAGACTGGAGGTGGTTGTGGTTTTGGTTTGGTTCTGGTTCTGGCTCTGGCTCTGGTTTGGCTTTTGGTTTTGTGGTTTGATAAGTAAATTTCAATGGTTATTTTATTTTGTAAATTATTGTTGGACAAATTTTAAAGCTGACGTGATCATCACATCGTCTCATATGTTTCAAGTGGTGAGATTGAGGAAAAGAATGGACACATATCATAAAGATAGTTCTGCAGGGTAATCGTCTCATTCGCACACAAGTTGTTTTCCTTTAGTTGAATTATTAGTCTGTCTCTCTCTCTCTCTCGGTGTGTTCTGTTCTGTTCCTCACATTTTGCCAATGGACTCAAACGACTCCATATATATGACCATCAATAACCCTCCACTCCACTCGCTGAAGATATTTCTGGAACATTCTAGATCTAAAAAATCTCTTGAAAATTGAAAGTGTGTGGAGTATACCCTATATGTTCATGGTTGTACTGTATGCTACATACCCATTCCATTCCATGCAGATTTTCTCTTGTATACCTGTTACTGGGACTGTTACTGGGACTGGGACTGGTCTTTGGTGTGCAGCTAATAGCTCCTTTTGCCGCTATGCATATTTAAACTACCAATAAGAATTCGTTTTGTCTTGTTTTTAGTGTAGTTAACTCTGGTTCTGGCTAAGGCTCTGGTCTGGGCTGCCGTCTCATCTGGTCCTGGTCGTCGTCGTCGTTCCTTATATATAACAATGTATGAGTCGTTGTCGACGGAGAGGAGCTGAATGTGTGTGCTTATTTGTTTGTGTATTCATAATTCTGTTTGAGGCTGCAGTAGAGAGAGAGAGAGAGAGAAAGATGATAATAAGTAAAGCTGTTATATGAAATAATAGGATAGGATATGGCATGGGATGGCATGGCCGTGTGTCTTGTTGATCTGTTGGATTGCTTTTGCTTGCTACGGCATGCCAGAGCTCTCTGCTCTTTTGGTCCTCTTACGATTAGTTGTTGTGTGTGGAGAGCAGAGATCGAGAAAAGAGCGAGCGGGCGAGGAGGGATAGGAGTTTCTCGTGGGCGTATAGAAAGTCTCCCTCATATGTCTGTTGACCTTTGCACAAATCACTACTTAAACCTCTGTAAATGGTCAGCTCCACAGGTGAGTATATAGACTTTGTGTGCTCTGGGCCATCACTCCATTTTCAATAGGAAATCAAGCGTTCCGCTCGTAATTACTGTGGTTACTCCACCAAACACTAAAGACGAAATAATGTTGTTGTTGCACCCAACGCAGTCATTCAATAATCTTTTTTTCCCTCGCGTCGCTTCAGCTTCTTCCTATAAGTTCCTTCCCTCTACACACACGCACACACATGACTATAGATAATTATGTACACGTATCTTCTGGTCTGGTCTGGGTTGCAGTCGGAGTCCATGAAAAGTGTCCAAAGTTTAAGGAGCATAATACAGAGAAGAGATCGTGTATGCAAATGAATGATGTATTGGATGTCGGCGGGGAAGAGGAGGGAGAGAGAGAGAGACTATAGACTCCTGGACTCCGGAGTTGGAGTGCTGTAAATATTGTAGATGGAAATGTGGATGTCAAAGATTTGTTGTGATGGATCGTGTGAAGTTGGTGGGACAGTTCACTTGGGAAACTACGTCCACTATATCCCAAAAAAAGAGATGATCGAGTGGTCATCCCATTCGAATTCGAATTCTCCTATACTCCGCTCTATTCCCCTCTGTGTCAATGAGTGATCAACACACGCAGGGATGTCATATAGTTCAGTCAGAGAGAAAATGAGTAGAAATATAACCACCATACTTGTCCCGGTACCGGTACCGGTACCGGTACGAGTCCCAGTCAGCCAGTCAACCCCATCCCCAACACACACACACACACACACACACATCTGACATTTACAGTGTCAATAACCATCAAACCTGGAGGAACCAATAACGATTCCGCATCGGGACAGAATAGGAATCTTACAAGACATCCCCTTCACTTCCCTGTACAATAAAAATATCAAAATATAAAAAAATATTATTATTGTTATGATTTCTTTGAGCCATAATAATCAAATGGGCACACACATGGCAGGGCCTTTGTACCTCCCTCCCTTATACATCCTGTATGTAAAATATATGAGACTGTCTCCTACCTTCTGTGCGAGAGGGTACGGATGACCATAGAATGAAGTGGAATAAAATAAAATACAAAATGCTATACAAACTATATAAAGTACAATAGTATGGAAATATGTCAACGAAGAAGATATGTTGACAAGTCTTCCCTTATGACAACAACGAGGAGGACCAAGAAGGATCAAAAGAGACGATTAAGAAGACGGGGAGAGAAGGAGGGAAGGAGAGCGACAGCGACAGCGACAATGACAGAACAGAACAGAGCAGAAATCTCCCTCCACTCCACCATATGTACCTACTAATATCATATGTCCCTCTCACACACACACAGTCTCGCTCTCTTTCCATATCTATATGATTTGAATTTCCTATTCGTATTTCTGTGCATGACTCATAGTTTACGGTACATATTTTAATTAGGTTTTATCCTAAACGGGAAAAAAGAGGTGGGCTGAACTATGGGTTGTTTTTTTTTGCCACAATTATTTGCAGCCTCAGCATGGAAGTCTCGAGAAAAGAATGGATGAGGATTTTTTGAAGGGATGTTCCACGCGTATATACGTCTTCGTCTTCATCATCGCATCTTCTTCTTGTTGCTCTTCCCTTGGGTTTTTCTTTTCCTCATCTCTCGTCCATCGCTGAGCGTATCTCTTCTTCTTCTTCTCCCTCCGTCGACCTCTCACCAGTCCCAGCCCGAACCCTCTCTGATCTGTGAGGACGTCCTTCACTTGCTTCCTTCCCTTTTGCAGTCGTTCAGCTCATCGTCAGGAGAATGGACAGGGCAGGGGAGCGTAGCTGTATGAATGAAAATAATTCGGCTTCAAAACTCAAACTCCTCAAGTTTGTAAGTACATGGAGAAAAAATACTCCTCCCGAAAATTTTGATTCTCCTTGCAATTCAATATAAGAGTGCACAAGGGCCAAAACCAGAGCCACCACCACATATCTAACTTACTCGCAGGCTATATAGCTTTATACCTATAGATATATCCAGGCGCATAACAGACCATACTAGCCCATGTATGTAAGACACTCACTATCTCTGATTTAGCTTTACATTACATGATATGAGTGCTGAAGAACAGTTTTACAGGTTTACAAGTCCACCCATTAAGTCCTTGTATGGCTAAGCTACTTTTGCATCCTACACACAAACAGAACCAGGCAGGCACCGACCGACTCTTGGACTTGGTCTCTCGTCGTCTCCACCAACAACAACGAGCCACATACAGCAAGAGAGCAACATATCTTGAGTCTCACATATTATACACACGTTATATTATTATTGCAATAAGGGAAGAGAGCAACCTACAACAAGAGCTTACAACAGATACCTAAGCAACTTTTGACTTTTTTTTTACCTTTCACCTCTAACCAGACATCCTCGTATCTCCTCGTTCCAGCCATTGCCATTGTGATGCATTGTGTCCTCCGAAGTCATTAACAAAATTCTACTGCATATCTACTATTCTATTCACTTCTCAATCCTTCCCATTTCCCTCCATTTCTATCGCTTGAGAACCTCGTCAAAATTTCTGAGACTCAATAATCCTCCATCTTTTTTCTCATTTTTATTTTTTGTGTGTGTGTGCTAAATATTCAAGAACGTATAGCAGTATGACAGGCATGAAGACTCGCACTGGTCCTGGTCGCTTCAATTTTATAGTCACAATAACATTTGTAATTCCTCTAGGAACTTATAGCCTTATTGAAATTCAAATGGATATGAAATGAAGTCAATGCATGAATGTCTAGGTACTGTGTTTCTTTGGCTTGCGTTTTGAAAACGTAATAAGTTGTAAGTACCTTACCACCCAATCCAAGTAGGTACCTATGTACAGTAATGCGATGTGCATACGCTAGTCAAGAAGTGTTCTATAATGGTCATCTCCTGTAAGCGTCATGTTTTTTATGCTTTCACCACGTCCTGCCTGCCTGCCTGCCGATATCGCGCGCTTCTTGGGATATCGTACTATGAAGATGGAGGATACAATGGAGAATGGAAGTGCATATTGTTGTTTGAAGTATATGCAGTACACCTTTTAACTTGTAGTTGAGTACTTGACTGATACACTTTTGTTTTGGAGCGATTCATTGGGAGCTTTGGTTTGGCTAGTGAAACATATACGTATAAGGAAGGATATGTTTGGGCTTTGGAGTTTGGAGGGAATGACTACATGGGGAAGGGAAGGCTGGTTACAGAGCAAGAGGAGAGAGACAATCACACGTTCTCTTGGAGGCAGAAATCTCTCTCTCTCTCTGAAACTATTGCACATCTCTTTCAAGATCACGTGTAGGCGTTTAATTCTTAATTCATAATAATGACCAAAATAATGGGGATATAGTATAGCTATAGGAGAGACTGACTAGTGAGTCGATACTGTGCATACCTCTCCACTGTCCAGTCAAGTCTCACCATCATCACTGACTCTGCTGCACCACAGATTTGAATACAAAGTATTTTCTAACATGTAAATGAGGATACATTATATATGTAATCCCAACAACTAAGCATCTATACACTCTCCGACTATCGTCGATTTGGCTCCTTTTTTTTTCACTTCGTGAAATGTAAACGTAATAAAGAGAGGTTGCATATGGTCACACAGAAATATATGCATGCTAATACTAATCTCCATCCTTTACATGCACCCCATTTTGTTTTGTTTTCCATCTCCACTCACTCGCAGTGAGTGAGTTCAATTCAGCACAAGACACAAGACAGGAGAGCTGACAAAGCTCAGATACTCAAACATGTTTTGTCCCCCTCCAAAAAGTGTCTGTAGATTTACATGTATGTATTATGCTCACAAATAATTAGACCTTCAATTATTCTTATTATGATCTTTCCACGACTTAGTGTTGATTTGATGGTCTTGGCGCATTTTACATATTTTATCCAATCAAAAATTAGCGCGCCCCTTGGAAAAAAAGCCCTAACAATGACACTACACACACTGGGAATGGTATATGTAATAGTGCATATGGCAGAAGGGACCAATGACTAGACTGCTGGTACCGGTACTGGTACTGGTACCGGTACTCATACTGGTGGTGTTGGAGCTGATGCCATAGAGCGAGTGAAAAGAGAGATAGAGAGAAAAAAAAGAAGAATAAATGCAATAATCCTAGGATAATAATAATTGAGAGATTTGGACTGAATGTGGGCAGATAAGCGAGTAGGGCAGGATAGGATGATGATCGTATTTATACGGATACATTATGTCTACTCAATCATCAATAAGAATACTAATTGCATTCAATTCAATTCAGTTTGAGGAGAGAGAGAGAGAGAGAGAGAGAGAGAGAGACCTAACAACTTTTTTGTTTGTTTCTTTTTTAGTCGAAATGCGAAACGAATGTTAACCAATCCCCTCATGTCCCTTAGTAGCCTTATCCTTTTCTCCTATGAATCTCATCTCCTCTCTTCTCTTCCCTGTATTCTCTCTCCCACTACTAAATCTTAAATTCTAACCAAAACCAAAGAAAATCAGTTCATTCTGTGCACATATAGTCTATCATGTTTTAGTTTTTCGTTGAGTACCTATACCTATACCTATACCTATACACTATAGCTCAATCAGAGACACGCACACACACACACACACACAAATACAGACCCTGTAGTTTTTTTATTATTTATTCATTTGGCAAGGAATTCAGGTGGAAAGCCCACGCAAAAATATATGTGAAGCAATGCTTTTTGCCTCATTACTTGTTCCCTCACAATGACATCAAATCTAAATACAATCATTACCTGGATCTGACAAGTTGAGCAGATATCTTGTAGTGTTTTCAAGCTTTGTATGTAGCTCATATAAGATTATATAATGTGTATATTGATGTACTAAAATTGCCCATTCTAGTTGTTAACTCTGTACTCTTTAAAACAAAGGTTAGTTCATTTAACTATTGCTTAAATTCAAATTTAAATTCGATGAATTTCTACTTTCTACATAATGTGTGAACTGGTACGGGTAGGAATTTAGAATTAAATGAACGAGCTGGAATGTGTTTATGAAGGTCGGGAGTAGGTAGACTGTTTAGATTTTACAACGTGTTGTACTGTACTGTACTGTGTACTGAAGAAGTAGTAGGTGTGTAGAAGTCATGGGAAAAAGTCAGAGCGAATCTCACATTTAAGGTGTGCAAAATGTCTATTTCTACATCATTTGATCCGTAACATGACCGGCAGAATCAATTAGTGTATTGACTAACTGAGACTTTGACATATTCACTACGACTACACATTTTAAATAAACATTAAGTGGGTGGTAACTCGTTCGCTTGTTGGGAGGGATATGAGATGGAATACAAAATAAATAGTTGAAAATAGTTTGGTGGATTTTACGCATATTATGCTAAATGTTATGGAGACATAAGTAGAATGAAACGTTATGGTTTTTGAGGCCTATTTTGATTGCTTGTCAAATTGTTAGAATTAAATATACACTGTGCAAATGTGTGGATTTTTCTCTGTACGGAGAACATTGTTGTTACACTTTAATTGTTATACTGGTGTCGTTGTAACTTTGCCTGCGTTGGAGTTGCAGTGCTTAGTACATTGGACTGTGCACTATGCACTATGGAGTGCACAATGTTACAACTGCATGATGCGAGTGATACAATTAATAATTAACGAATTAAGACGCGTACAATACCGATTAGAATTAGTATTTGAAGGTAACTTGATCACGATGCGACACCCCATGCAGCGTAAAGTCTCTTTATTTGTCAGTACACTTTTGCAATTTATCACATTATTTTGAACATTCAACTCAAACTTCCCACACAGACTAATTCTGAACAAAATACGACAATCTCTCTCATGATTTGGCAATCTCACAAATTTTTACATTTTACCCACATTTACTTTTCTGTATTTGCCATTTCCCTTCATCTCCTCAACCAGTATCCACATCTGTAGTATAAAGCAAGGTTAAAGTTGTCCTTAAACGGAGAACTGTATTTCTCAGAAGCAATGTAACGTAGCAAAAGAAATTGTCAAAAGATGCACAAATATGTACACGGATATTTCGGGAATTTAACAGCAGGAAAGGGCAGAAGATCTCGTTAGAAATTATGCGGTTTTAGTACTTACTTAGTCATCAATTTTTTGAATATGAATTATGAATACCGTCAAGTCGTCAAAAAGACTTTCGACTGATCTGATACACCATCAGTTATCAGTCCGGAACAGTAGGTCAATCCTGCTCATCTACGGGCTTTGTTCCATTGTGATTTAGCATTGCAGTAACGTACAGTAACGTAGCCACAAATTCCAATGTGATACCGTTTCCATGCCACACGCTGAATAAATTAATTTTCTTCAATGTGACTTACCGGTCTCCTTGCATATACTCTACTACATGTCCTGCCGTAGACAAGGCCCTTATCTCTAGTATTCACATGTGCGTGTGTGGCAAGGGAGAAGACAACATGTATTGTTCTGTTTTAAGAGTTAATCAAACAACTACTGTCGATGAACTTTGTAAATAAAAAAAATCACAACAAAATAAACTCGCAAAATAAGACACAGGCTGAGATAATAGTTTCAAGCTGTGGGTTCCGTCCTTTATTTTTTTAAATACTTATATTCCTCTCAGTTGTCAGTAGTTAGTATTTAGCTTTTTTTCCTATCCAATACCTACTGCTCTAGAATAAATATCGCAATAAATACAGAAAAGTAGTAGGAGTTATTTAGTTTGATTGTTGAATTTAGGCTTGAAAATTGAATTATGTTGGATACCCACGTAAAGAGTGTGAGGAGTCAGAGGTTGCCCTTAGTAGCTTTTTATTGTCCGGACAGGGTAACAGATTGAACAGAGGCTCATATGTAGAAGCATGTAGTGTAACAGTGTGACTAATGAGGTTGCCTTTCTTAGCCTTTTGTTGTCCGGGCAGGGTAACACATAGAACAGAGACTCATATATGTACTTGCATAGTGTAACAATGTAATTACACGAGCGTGTGAAAGCGCACACAGCTGTTATCTTGACACTGAATTTGACTTGTATAGTTTTTAGAATCAACGCGTAAATATTATGCATGCAATTTCTTTTATTATAGCTGTACAAGAGACTCTTTTGTGTAGACTGTTTGTCTTAATGTGCAAAACTGAAATTCCTCGTGTCATTTACGTCAACCGAGTATATTGTAAAAGATTACTTTAGTCCCCAATCTCGCTTCTCTTGCTTCCCCATACTCTCAATCATCAAGGGATAAATGGCAAGAGATGACAAGGGATAAAACAGCCCTGGCTTGTATTTTGCAACAATGATATTCGACTAAACGTAGGATGAAAAGTGCGACAGAAAAGTGCCCTCCTGCCCCTGCTGTTTTCTCCCTTTTTTAACACACACCATAGTCATGCGTTTCTGTGAACTATCCAAGTCAAATATTTTTGAGAACAAAGTACCTACCTAGCGTTTTCTCACCATGTGTACCGGTACCCTGGAAGTCTCAACGCAATTTACATGCCCGTAAGTAGGTACATCTGCATGTATAAGATCCTCCTCACATGTGTGTGCACTGCCCTTCTCCCTCAACTATATGAGGCCACAGCAGGAAAAACAATGAAATTCCGGAATTCGAGCGGAAGTTAAATGATGTGTTCCTGTGCCTTGTGAGTGCTCCACATATATTCCATTATGTAATTAATTGCCGATAAGTACCCATTTGCGTATTGAAGTATTTAAAAGGATATTTTATGAGGCAGGATGTTGGGAGGCGGGCACACATGGTAATAATTCGCCAAAATTGAGAGAAATAGCGCAATATGTAGAGGCAGGAGAGGGCTTGTAAGCTTACATGTGTTTGACGAGGATAACATTTGAACGCATCCGATTTTTCTTCCGCTCTGACTCTAATACTCACAACTACATATGTCTCCTATTTGTACAGAGATTCAGCATGAGTTGTTGTCTCGAGTCGAGAGCCGAGTCTGAGAATAGTGTGTGGGAAGTGGAGGGAGTTACATGCGTGTACATACTCTCTCCTTCCAAGAGACTTCCAGCCCCAACTCCAATAATTCCAACCAACCTACCTACCTATAGCTACCTACCTACCTAAACAGCCGGCTTTATACGTAATACTCATGGAGTACAAAATACAAAATACGAAAGACGAAATGCGCGTAAAGTGGATTTGCAGAGAATTGAGAAGTGAGTGTGGTGTGGTGTCTGCTTGTGTGTGTGTGTGAACTTATAGAAGAGGAAGTTTGTTTAAAGTTTCACGGGCATCACTTTCGGACTGTGAACATTAAAAGCATTGAATGCCGGGGATCTTACTGAGCGCCGTGGCCCTCCTGAACTGGTTCGTCTTCATCATGGTGTAGTAGTGATAGTAGTGAGTTAACCGAACAACTCTCATCAGAACTCAGGAGATAGCTACAGACGCGCTAGTGTAAAGCCCCGTGAGGGTGGCGAAAATATTCAAGTCCCCAAAGCGCTTATAATGTACACAGAGCAGAGCGTATTCAAATTGTTCCATTGCGTAAGGCAGATGAAGAAAAAAAAGTTTCTGTGAGAGACATGGCTAGAGAGTGGAGAGAGAGAGAGACAGTAGAAGTAGAGACAGAGCATTAGCATTACACTAGACTGCACTAGAACAGAGCAGAGACCCACCTACGTACTCTGGATCGTATACGGGATGATATATAAAAGTCTTAGCTGTAGGTATATACCGGAGCAGTTTGCAAATGAATCTCGTCGTACGCGAATTAAAGCCGGTAGGTAGGAAGGAGAAGAAGAAGAAGACGACGAGGACGACGAAGAAGAAGAAGAACGAGAAGGAGAAGGAGAGAAAGATTTTTTGAACGCTCACTTCCCAACGTCATCCTTTCCTTTCCTTTTTCGTTCTCTTCCTTTTTGCTTTGGTTTCGTTTCCTTCGTTCGCTCGTTTCCTTCGTTGGACTCGGGACTCGTCTGACGGTGGCTGACTTGATCTGACTTGACACAGCTTTAACTTACTTTTTGGCTGAGGACGATCTCTCTCTCTCTATCTATCTCTCTCTCCGTGTGTGTGCTAGTTAGTTAGTGCTGCTAGTGCTCTACTAGAACTGGTAGCAACCAAATCACCCAGCACTAGTAGCATCACACTCCAAGCACTACCACCACCACCACATAGTCAAAAGTCGGAATTCGGAATTATCATCATCGAATCATAGAGGAAGGAATGGGAAGAGAAATCAACAAAACAGAAACTGCCACTATACCGCACTATTCTTCTCCTCAGTGACAATCATTTCCCTCGTCAGTCAGAACGTGAATCCTATATCACATTTTTAATAATTACAAACACGCACTCACTACCCTTACCATATTATTTCTCAGGGAAATAAACAAAAACAAAACGGAAAACAAACGCCGATATGATATCATAATAGAGTCATCAGCGGGAAAGTGAGTTCCAAATTGGAAAGTAAAAAAAGACATTGGGAAAGAAGATCACGAGAGAGATTATTCCGTGTTGTTGTTACAATATATATAAAAAAATATATATATCATTTCTTATAGCAAGTTCCTTTTTGTTTTTATATAAATTTTGATTTGTTTTTGTTGTGCTCTTCGGATTCGGCTTCGGCTTCGGCTTCGGCCGCGGCTTTGGCCTCGGCTTCGGCGACGAATCTTCCTTCCTTCCTTCCTTCCTTCCTTCCTTCCTTCCTCATCATATCCTCACCGCCAAGGGAACAAGGGGAGAGCCCGAAGAAAAATTGAAAAATTACACTCATATCCAAAAATCTACTTTCAGTCGGACAGATTTATGAGATAGTAAAAAAGGGAAAGGAAAGCTTCTCTTCTTGAACGTTTGAACGACAGTAACTTTCCGAGCGAACCTCCCACAACCTGTTGAATTTCATTATATGCCTCTCTCTCTCTCTCAATTTTGATTCCCTCCATTATCCTTTACTTCCAATTTTATCTCATTGGCTCAATCACTTGCCTCGTTTCGTTTCCCCTCTTCTCTCCAAACTTCAAATTTGAACGTATTATTGTCAATCAAAAAAGACTCCAGCCAAGTTTCACTACATTTAAGAGTTTAAATTTTGAAAAAAAGGAACTAATTATTTAAATGTCTATCATCTTCATTGTATATACATACTCTGATACTCTGATTTGAAATTCTTTGACAATTAAACCAAGGGAACATATATACAAAATAAAGTAAACCGTAAACGACCTGCCGTTCACTATTTTCCGTCCATTAGTTTTTCGTATACTGATTGATAATTTCTGTACATACACTACATTTTTTTAAAGAAATTACAAAGTTTAAAAAAAAGTTATACGATAAACATACAAGATAAAAACCGGTATAAGACTTTTACAAAAGTAGTAGTTGTGCGTCCAATAATATTATAAATAAAAATAGTCCTAAAACAAAACAAAAAATACAAAACAAATGTGAAAGAAACATCTCATCGACTATGATGAAAAGTATTTGAAATAATATATGGATATTGATTGATATGGATAATATCTGCGTGCTAACAAAAGCCGGGAGTACAACGTGTAGTAGTCTGTATCTGTATATGAAAAAACAAATGTACAAAAAAGCAAGCTTGAGGTGAAATTATTACTTGCATAATAATAATATGTGATCTTCCGGTTTCGTGTTCAACAAAATATATACCTTCGTATTATAATTACAAAATTATTGTGTAATTTGTAATATTTGAATTTGTGGTGGACGTGGAATTTAGAATAAAATAATTAAAATATTTTTACTCATTTTTGTGTTTTTATCAGTATCAAAACAAACCAACATTTATATATTTTATTTGTTTGTCACACACACAATAATAGTCAGAATAATTATTGTTTGTACTTATTTAACTCTCGCAAGAAATTTGTTTTTACTGCACAGTCAACAACAATTACAATATTTCATAATATAGCCAGTCACCAGATACTCGCCGAGCGTGTGTTTCAGTGTACAGTTAAAAAAACCCTCCATTGTGCAATCAGTTATATTTTTAAAAAAATACTACAATTCTTACACTCACAAGAAGAACCAGAAGAAGAATCAGTACCAGCACCTACGAGAGCCAAAATAAATTGTTAAAATGTGAATCTTAATCAAAACCAAGACAAAATTAGAAATTCAAAAGTAAGAGATGATGATCACAATCACATGGTCATGGTCATGGTGAAATAAAGAATAGAAAAAGGATTTTGGACATTAGGAGTGGCGTGGTAGTGAAAATTCCAAAGTACTCTCCGGTACTCCAAACTACCGGTGAAAATAATGGTCGAATAATGGTCCAGATAGAAGATAAAATCCAGTGTAAGGCAATGAGTGAATTTATTTTATTTTTATTTTTACTTTTTTAAAACATTTTAAATTTTATTTTTGTAAGGTCCCTCCACCTTTTACGATCCCATCTATCTACATATTTAGCTATACTCCAGAATACGGAATTTTCATGCGTTTTTCCCTACAGCCACTAATCGTAATCGTCATCGTAATCGTAGGACAGACATACTGTGTGTGTGTGTATAATAGAGTCCTCATGGAGTGCTGTAATTATCATCAGATTTGAGAATTGCCTCCTCTCGATTAAACACAGGAATTAAAATTGAAGACAGGGAGCTATAAAGAGAATGTGAGAGAAAATCTGATTTTAAATGCAGACCAAATCCCACTAACTTTTTTTTTCTATATCTCTCTCTCCCAACGCCAACCCAAGACGAAACACACTGACTTCTCAATGAATGAGTACAAACTTACGAAGGAATTAATGAATGGGATTCTTTCGGATACACCAAGAGTTTGAGGAGTCTCCTTTACAGAGATACGCTTCCCTCTTGTAGTTGTATCATCAATTTTTTTTGGCTATTTCAAGTGGAAAATGTGGAGACAGAAAAAAAAAATATATAAGTATATGTTTAGATTGATATATATGTATATAGGCACATAGTCTACAGTGGAGGGCAGTCCCAGTAAGTAGCTCCCTGTAGAGTTAGAGCCATGGAGCCAGGGTAGGCCAGGACCATAGGAGAGCGTAGGCAACGAGACGACCAAGCAACATATTATATACATATAAGAATCGAGAATCGAGGAATCCAATGCAGTCTTAAACTATAAAGAGAAGAAAATACACATTGAGAAATAGTTTTCTAGGTTTTTTGAAGGGAGAGAATTCAGCTGTAGAATTGTAGAAGAACTGTGTGTGTGTGTGTGTGTGTGTAGACAATGTTCATTGTGCTCCGGGAGTGAAAAGATGCACTTCAAAAATCTATACAAAAAGAGGTGAAAATGTCAAGCAGAGCTAATTGCAAGTCATGAAATCTTTCAAGAGAGTCACTATATAGTTGATTTTTTTCCCCCTCCCTCGTTGTATTTGTCAAAGTAGCTTGTTTTAAGCATCGTCAATAAAATACAATTAGAGCTACCCATCCTCATTGTTCTCTCATTTCCCTCTTTTTCCATCTAATTTTTTGTTGTTGTCATTCCCTTGTTTTTCTTCTCTTTTTACAGACTTGAGTCATTTACGAATGGCAACATGCTTGTCACCAAATACACGAAGACATTCTAACAAAAGGTAAGTAAGCAATAAGAGACGAGAACAGTAGCGTATCGTACCGTACTGTACCGTGCGATTGCGAGGGAGCATCTCCATATATATCCAAGCACACAGGACAGTACAGTACAGCACACTACCGTACTCTCTCATAGTTTACCTCATCTGTCATTAGTATTGGCATTGCCTTTAACTAGCTAACAACGCGAACATAACGTGTATTTATGTACACACATGGAGAGAGACATTGCTTTCTTTATAATAATGCTCAAATGCTCAGTCAGAATGAGTAAATCAGAGAGAATCCGTTTCTGTTTCTATGCACAGGGCTATAATACAGAGAAGACAGAGTATTTGTGAAACTAAAAACAAAAAACTTGGCGTAATTATACCTAATTAGTTATACACATTGTTTTATTTTAGATCTTTTTTTTCAATTTTTTTTTTCAATATGCTACAGTATATTATAGTCAGTATTACCTGCGTGTACTTTGGAGAATTGATCTTTACTATACGATGAGAGGGTAGCTATGTATATGCCCACCAAGTCGACCAAGTCAACTGACCTCACACCCTTGACTCTGATGCACCATTGTTCCTCAATAACTTTGTTGGACTTTGGAGTGACTCTGACTGAGTGAGTGAGCTCTGAGTGTGAGAAATGGGGGGATGCTAACTAAATCTGTACAGTTGATCAATTTTCTTTTATTTCTATTCATTTCATGAGGCATGATATTGTAGGTAACATACGTGTTCCTGTCTCTTCTTTAACAAGATATGAGCTAACATACATATCCACAGTACGCCACATATTTATTTATTTATAAAAATATAAAACAAAAAATGGGAAGAATTCTTGAAAGATTTCTTCACTAAATTTCAAATCTAGGTATCTACTAATAGTGTATTACGTAGGTAGGTTGTTTAAAATTAAAAATTAAATTTAAGTTCAAAGTAAAAAAAAAACCCGCCGAAAATTTTTATGTATTCTATTTAGTTCTATATGTGTACTGCGCCAACTAAACTTCTCCGCCATCTCCTCAAAAAGTCTCGTTTGGTGTTTATACTACTGTTGATGTAGCTACTATTACAACTACAAATATTTTCGTTAGTACCTACCTAGGTACGTACCTACCTACGTTTTGTTATGGTGTGTGATAAAATTAAAAGGGGTAAAAAAAACCTATCATTTATTGTTGCCATTTACATGTCTACATATGTAAAAAAAAAGCAGAGGTTGATAATGTTAATTTAATATGGTATGGGTAAAAAAAAGACGGAGGAAAAATACAAATGGGAAAAAATGTATTTGAGCGGCAACTTTTATCTTAAGAGAGAGAGAGACTTGACTGACAAAGAAAGAAAGTAATCTCGTAATCTGTGACTCTGCCTCTGAGGTATCTGTATTTGGACTCATCCATTTCAGTTACTAGATTTACATATGGGAAAAAATATCCCGCCATTTAGACCATAAGTACAACATTTGAATTCCCTATATTCCATTCCCAAAATTCACCGTCGTCCATTCTGTGTATCCCCAGTCAGTATCCACCGTATCTCTTAGTATGATTATAAAATTGTAAGTTATTTTCGTGTAGTTTACACTTTCTACATTTTTACTTGAGACTTTTTATCCTTTTATCACTTTTTTTTGCGAGTATATATATATGTGTGTGTGTGTGTCTGTACAATTGGTGAGTCATGTTGAGAGACGAACTATAGACATACCTCCCTCTCTCTCTCTTCTTCTATCTCGTATTTTAGTATTTTTGTATTTTTTTTAGTATTTCAGTATTTCACCATTTTCATATATTGGTAGTATTACACCTCACATCCCATATCCCATACTTTAACTCTTTTTACAAAACTCTACATTTTCTGTCTCTCTCTCTCATTTCCCTTAGATTTATAAAATCCACGTGGATTTCAAATGAGGAGCTTTAAAAATAGGCATCGACTAAATTTAGGGCCAAAAAATAGCAACCATATTGGGTGGGCGAAATATTGCTAAAAATATCTCATGATGATTCGCAAATCTATTTTGGGACGGCGACAGTCAGTGTTCACAAGTGTAGCTTTTCTCAACGTATAAATATCGTACTCATCTCATCGTACACTATCTCTCTCTCCTCAACTCACAAAGCTCACATCTCTCTCTCTCTCTCCCGATCCCGTCTCCACTTTCCACGGACCAAGTTTCCCCTCCAATTATTACAAGACGAGACGAGACTCGCGAACAAATCTGAACAGAGCGGGAGTGTACTAGTGCAGATGATGAGTGTATGTGTAGAAGGCAGACTTTGACTTTTTTACATACTAAATGCTGGTACTGGTACTGGTGCAGCTAGTGCCAGAGCCGAGCCGTACGTTGCAAAGTGAATCCAATCTATAGGTACATGATGCGATTACCATGACAGTATGGATATGCTACCTAGGTACTCATATACAGTCAATATAATATATTCACTCATGCTACATCTCTTCAACAGCCAGAAACTACATACACGTAAATTCCCTTTTCTCGTAGAACGTATTTCACGTCATGTGTCTCCTCTGTGTTTCCATTAAACAGTTGATATAACTTATGAGAATACTTTCTTTTGTTCCGAGATTTTTAGACAGCAGACGTAAATCCGTACTCACTCTCACACTCGTCGTCAGTCACATTACTCCGGCACCGGCACCGGTACTGGTCCTATGTTTTGAGCTCTGGCTCCATATTCCATTCCATCCAGCTGCTAGTATAACGTAGTAGTATATAGAGAAGCCTCAACGGTTCTATAACTACAACATACAACTAAATATAGCTATACACCCCGCATATTTCACAACCACTATTTATATTCCTATATTTCTAATCCTATTTTGTGTATGAGAAAAAAAGAGAATTTCTAAATTTCTGCCACACGGCTCTGCACATAAAATAATACTAGGTGTTACTACTATATACCTTCCCAATTTCCCATATAGGCAGATACCTCCACCACGGGAATGGAACATCCCTAGTAATAAATCCCAGCATAGTAATAGTAATACAAATTATAATATTTACCTATAGGACTATATAGGTATACGGGAGGTGTCTATCTAACTGTTAAGAATTTCTTTGATTTCAATATCACAAAACAAGTGTGAATAGAAAATATCTATGTATTTCACCAGCCAGAGTCAGCAGTACCAGCCACTAACACGAAGCAGTATAGAGATTTTTTTTTTGATTTGGCCGTATGAATAAATTAAAACGTATATAGCCTTCCTAGTATAGCACATACTCTCATCACATTTTGCACAATTTCTACATTTTTTTTTGAGAATTGAAATGAGAAGCTTAACAATGCACTGGGAATGATAGTGTACACTTCACATTTGAAGTATTTTCTGTTATTATGACTGAGACAGAGAGACAGAGAGAGAGAGAGAGAGAGAAATTACCCATGCATGCCTCCCATATCATACCCGATTCATATATATATTAATTAATTACAGATGCATTTAAGTTGAACTCGTGCCGTTGCCAATAAGAGTATACAAATAGATCAACAAAAGAAAGCAAGTACTAAAATATCTTTCCCAGCTGACGTCATATGTGTTTTATGTTGTTTTGAAATGCCGCCTAAGAATATATATGAGGGGTTGATTGTGTAGTAGTAGTAGTAGTAGTAGTAGTAGTAGTAGTAGGGACTGATGTATCATCTCATGTCTAATGTTATTACCCATATAACATTCTGCACTATATAATCCTCTCTCTGTCTCTATACAGAGACCGTCAATTGTCACCGCAAGGTTCTACATTTTACTGCTTCAGTCTTCCACAGGACGTAGTCGTGTCTATCATCTCTCTCTCTCCTTCCTCCGAGTATCCTGCCCGTCCAAGCTACAGTATGTGCCTACCTCTTTCCCAATCCCAACTGACAGTGTGCTAAACTTCTTATGACAGACTAAAATGGCTAATTGTACGTACAAGTATAAAGGCTAAAGGCTATTCTAGAGCGGACAGCTTTCTTTCTTCCCTCTCTCTCTCTCGTTTCGACTCTGTTAAATGACGATATAAAAGAATACCTATTACTTACCTACCTAGACATTTTTTGGAGATTTGTCTCAAGGCATCCAGTTTTTTTACATAGTACGTAGCACGTAATCTGAATCGTAATTCATGAGCGGAGTAGCCGAAGCCGAAGCCGAAGCCGAAGAAATAGTCCAAGTAGATTGTAGATATAGACATATGGTTAAAAGAGAAGGAAAGAAACTTTTTAGTCAAAAATATTTAGTCAAATAAATTACTCGACACACACTGGAAGGTAGGAGGTTAATAATATAGGTCTGTCATCAAGTAATTTATGAATCAATCTTGACTTTTCAAAAATCATAAAAATGAAAGCAAAAAGGATCTGGTCGTCGAGACGTCCCTGTAATTATTTAGGTATATACATATTATGTCCTCCTGTACGATTTAAATTATAGCTCTGTAATTTATCTGCTTCTCTATTTTTTTTCTCTCTCTCTTTATTTCAAGACAAAAAAAACGTCGAGCCCTCTTGAGTCTCGAATAACAACAACAACAACAATAATAGGAATCTATCCTCTCCTTCTCCTTTTCCCCCTTCTTTTTTTACATCTTTGTCTATTGGAGAGCACGCTCAGATTTCATACATCTTCAGCCACTCTATATACGTACAACATAGAGTAAGTACCTAGTACCCATAGGTATCTAGTGCATATTCTATTCTTATCGTGAGTCAAGTCATAACATGTTCATTTGGAGCACTACTGGATTAAATCGTGTTTCACAATCAAAATTCCATAAAGAAATATGAATTACCTAACTGCTCACCAGATTTTAATCGGTGAAAGGTGAGGAATCTGATACTTTGAGTGCGTTAAGTAAGACAAAATCGATAGTTAGTAGTAGTAGTAGTAGTAGTAGTAGTAGTAGTAGTAGTAGTAGTAGTAGTAGTAGTAGTAGTAGTAGTAGTAGTAGTAGTAGTAGTAGTAGTAGTAGTAGTAGTAGTAGTAGGGTTTTTGGAAGGATATGTTGAGGTAAACAGGTAGAAAGACCACCATCATCAGTCAATCAACAAGTACCAAGAAAAGGCGCACGGTCGGAGTTGGAAAGGGCAGAGAGCATGTGGAAGTTTAGCGATGTGGATATGAATCCGATATGAATTTGTATAAAAAAGAGTTTATGTCGTGATTATCATCTCTACCTTTTTCTTTTAGTGTTTTTTTTATAATTCTAAATGATCTACACAATTTACAGCTATATGAATGAACCTACTACAAAATGTTGACTGTGTTTTTCATATATGAATTTCTACTTGTGTCTATTTGTGAAATTTTGCTAATACTCAAATTATGTTGGAATTGATGAATACTTAAGAAAGGTAGAAAGAAAGGGAGCACTGCCACATAATGCCAATGCCAACGCGAACCAAAACCATCCACCCACTCAATGGAGGTAGGTACGTAGAGTCTACGTAGGTAGGTGGGTAAGGACTACTACTCTACTCTCCATCCAGCCTCCATACGACACAAGATTCCCTCGGTAACATCAATAATAATCAACAGGCTTCATTTCAATGTTTCCAGTAACTCTTGAGATACTTGATACTTGGCAACTTGAACCTGGTCCGGTCTGATGTGGTGTGGTGTAACATGGTGTCTCATGTAATGTACCTACCTACCCACCTACTACTACCTATGGGTGTGTAGGAAGGCAGGTGGGTACGTGTATATGCGTTCCCAGGGATGGAATGGAGAAATGAACCCGACTTGAGCTTTACTCGGTACCGGTACCGGTACCGGTAGAAACATTGTGTATGTATGTATAATGTAGGTTCATAGGATAAGGCATCAAGGTTTGTTTGTCAATTTTCTACAAAACACCGTAACTGTTAAAGGTTAGCCAAAGTAATTAGGATCAAATTTTCCCTTTTTCATTCCTGCCGCACTCTTTCTCTGCGTCTTATTTATTGCCCCTCTATGCATCAGATGTTTGTGTGTGTGTGCGTCTCATGCTGAGCTATGTATGTTGCCCTTCCTTCCTTCCTTCTCCGCAGTTATCATCCAAATAATTCCACAGAACAAAAAAAATACGACGAATTGAGATTGGAGACAATTTTCAAAGTAGGTAGTGAGTGCTCATCAAAAGTATTCAACTAATTTTTTTATTGACCAAAATAGGGACTTTGCAATAAAAGTCATTCTGAAAGAAATTTTAATATAAGTTCAAAGGAGAATTGCTTTTCTCATATTTGAATCCTTTTGAACTTGTTTGTGTGTATACTAATTGCTCATTTTAGTCCGGATTCATTCAGAAGATATATATAGGGATTGTTGTTTAATTTTTTAATGTTTTTCGTCTTAAAATAGCGTAGTAGATCAATTGTGTGGCGTAACCTTTATAAATTGATACATATGACATTCATAGGTGCCCAACTATAGGTATTTGTACCTACCTACGTATGTATCATATTTTTGTGAACTTTTTGGATTTTGCGGAGGTTGTGTGTGTGTACTCCATGTTGTGTTGTATCTTTTTTTATGTATGAGTGCTAATATAATTCATCCGTGCCGAAATATTTTAAAAGACATTTCCCTCAAAAATAAATAAAATAAAATGTATGTGAGCGGAGTGGCGTGGGCTCATTAAAGGAATTTCTTTTGGTTGCTAGAAGAAAAATTGTGAAGGAAAGTAAATTTGAAATGATGTACTACTATAGAAGAAAGAAAGAAAGAAGGAATTTAATTTTACTAGATGACTACACCAAAACGACTCATTAAAAAACATAAAATAGACTCTCGACTGTTTCTCTCTGTTTCTTCTAAGAGCGGTTTTTTCAACTTTGCTCCTCCAAAAAATTTCTGTGTGGACGTTTCAATTTGTTTAAATATGTAAAAATGTAAAGGTTTTACAGGTTTACGTGTTTATTTGAAGGAGTACCATAGAAATGTGTCTCAAAGGAAAAGTCCACATTGTAAGTACTTAAGTAAACAGCACATTATGAAATGGCTCAGAATGGATCTCTACTACTACAGGTTATTATGCTCTGGATATACGCCTCTTTGTGGGTTGGTAGGTAGGGATAGGCATAGGCATAGGGAGAGGAGAAGTACAGGGTATAGGCGATAGAGTATGATATACAGGGACAGACGTTTAGATGTGAGAAGCAGCTCCTTGATTTCATAACAACTACTACACTCCACAAATTATACGTATGAGAACGGCGCTATCTCTCCCTGCATCACAAATACAAATCAACTGTTTCTTCTCCAGAGAGAGAGAGAGAGAGAGAGAGAGAGATGCTGAGGCTGTGCGGGAGGACTGAAAGAGATGAGGAAGGATAGTACCTACATCTCATGTCCTATCACGTCCCCAGAGTCAAAAGGGGCTATCTATTTCGTCGAGCTCATTTGATTCCAAACATGATAGAACTTTTCCTCAATGTCACGACACGGCCTGTGTAGAACAAAATGATTGTAAGAATTATGAAGAGAAAAAAAAACACGAGTAGATATATAGTATGAAGTAAGATTGGTAGAAACCATAGAAGGCGGCAGCGGCAGGGAAGAGAGGGTCGTAGACTATATTAGTAGACTTGTGTTTGTAGCGTGTGTGTGTGTGTGTGTGTGTGTGTGTGTGTGTGATGATAAGGAATTGCTGCTATATGCTAGGTAGGTATGTAGCCACTACGTACGATAGTAAAGGTTGACTTTGACTTTAAAGCTTGGCTATATAGGTATGGCCCTGCTACATAATAAAGATAAAGTGGGAAGGAGTTGATTCTCTCAACAGTGTTCATGCTGGTTGAGCCTACTTGCTCGTCTATATGCGGCTAACTTGCTTGTCTCGGATTTATTCGTAGAGCTGACGTAACTCGCTCGGCAAACTTCGGCTCTCGCCATCCTTATATGGCCAAGTTCACGATACATGCCAAAAAAACAATTGTACTCGTAAAAAAAAATTTATTTATGCTTTTTTTGTCTGATTTTTTGGGGTGGACGTCGCCGTCATCTCATCTTATATCTCTTCTGTCCATACAGATATTTACCTATATATCCTCTCATACTCCTTTACAAGGTAGCAAGAAAAACATGGGCAGCGAAAAAAAAAATAACATTATTCCATGAATATGGCTATGGTGGTTATGGCGGATATGGATATGTAATAAGTGAAGGAATAAAATGTGCGTACGCTAAAGTATAGTCATATATCCTACCTGTTCTACCAATAGAGTTACGGAGATACATAATTACACCTATATTACATATGTTACATTAGTTTTGATTTTGGCTTCAAACACACTCACACACACACACACAAACCAACTTTTTTTTGCTTTTGGGAAGAAACTGATATAAACTCATGCTCATCGTTGTTGGGCATGACAGATGACAGGTGCTGATCCACCTTTCCACTTCCCTTTTGGTCTCTCGCTCGCTCTCTCTCTCTCTCTCTCTCGCACTCTCTCGTATGTTCTTTTTTTATACATTTTTTTGATATTCCTTGGATACTTCACTCACTTGATCACCCAAACCAAAATATAAAATAGAAAAATAGGAAAACGAAAATACCTACAAAGAATTCTAGAAAGATTTGTAGTAAAAAGTTACAAATATAAGAAATCCAATAAATTCCCATTCCCATGTAAACTATATATTTCCTTGCACACTTATTCTTACTTTTTCTCTCTCTCTCTCCCTCTCTCACTCTTTTTCCATTTTCCATGTAAAATACTTTGGCAGGGTTTCAACAAAAGTTCGACTTCCAGTTGAGTTGATATCATCATCGAATTTATGTCTGTCTCTACGGATATTCCTATAAAATTTAAATTCCAATTTCAAGTCGAATACCAAAAATATAATCGAATCTAACAATAAATAGATTTCCCTTCAAGAAAAAAAATCTGTACGGAGTAACATACTAAATCCAAATCATCAGATCACATCAAGAGTGAAGTTAATAATATACATTACTACAGAGACTGGCTGTACCTCTAGCGTACATACGGAACTGAGTGATAGAGAGGGAAAGACGGAGACAGAGACATAAGATGCTAGTTAACTAAATCACATTACGTCAATATGTACGTGCCAAAGCCAATGCTGAGGGAAGCCAATTCTATATTGTATGGATGGGTGAGAAAATGAAATAACACTCTTTCCTCATTCCATTTCCAATATATGATGTAATGAAATGTGGGACATTTGCATAAGTAAACATTTCACTTTTTTTTCAATCTACCTTCGTATTGTTCTTTGCTCATCCTTCCTTCATCTTGTACTATCCTCATCCTGGTCAAATGCCTACATGTGTACACACAGCACACACTTAATTTATTTTGTATATATATAAGTGTGTAGACTAGAAGTTTGGCCCCTGCCTACGGTAGAAGGGCCAAAAACCACCCCTTGAAAAATTTGGAAAAATCTCGTAAAATCTCAAAAGCACTGATTTGAAGCGGCGGAATTTGTAAAATTTGTAAAGCTTGAATATGTCTGCTCATGAAGTACTTACGTGGGTTTAGAATTTCAGAATTTTGTACCCGAGGTCTTATTTGTACTTCGCCAGCATTGAATATTTGTGATAGCGTATATGAGCATATCAAAGCTGATTTGCATGGGCTGCAAAATTCAAAAAACTCAAAAATATTTTGAGGCCCAATATTTTGTGCAAAATTTTTCAAGAAAATCAAAATTTTTGAATATTACAAAATTCTTAAAACAAGTTTTAGAAAACGGTCTAAATCGTCTAAGAAATCGAAAAAATCAAGTTTCATCAAAATAAGATAATAACTGTAGAAGTTACAGAATGGCAAAGTTTCAAAAATACACTTTTTTATAACTTTGGCGCTTAACTAAATAGTTACGCGCTTAGAATTGAAATTGAAAGTTTAGTGCAAAATTTCCTCACTCTTGCACACGCATACTTTTTAACGAGGCAAAAATGCAACTTTCATAAATATAGTAGTTCATCATGCACAGGATTGTTCGGCAATAGGCCTATTAGTGGCCTGAGAGGCAGTCCAGTAACTGTATGCTACTGGACCTCCTTTAAATACAACACCATTTTCTTGATTCTATAATGTAACCTTCCATAAGTTTTTAAGCTCGTTCTTTCTTATTTATCGCTTTCTGATTTTGGCAGGTGTTTAAAATTTTATTGTTTTCCTTTTGTTATGCCGCTTCTTTTGACACCTGCCGCATCGTTGTCCCGCATGGTCTTGAAGTTGTCTGGATCTTTCCTTTATATTATAGATACCAAAATATATTTACGACTATGAGTGTTACAAACCTATATTAATATTATTTTTAGGAAGGGAAGGAAAACAGAGAGAGGAGAGAAACACTAAAGACCAGTAGTTTTATTTTTGTTTCTGTATTTGTATTTGCAATGTAATTTAAAACATCTACAAGATCTTGAGAGTTATGTACCTCAATTTAAATCTTTCAAATAAAATTAACTACTAAAGTCATGTATACTCTCCGACTCTATTATTTGAGGATATTATTTCTTTTGATGATGTGGGTATATACGTCACTCCTGCTTCTAATATCAGCATCAGCACCAGCACCAGCACTCATGTGTTCTTACTCTACACTGGTTGGATTACAGGATTATTATTGTTTTATTATATTTAAGTAAGATATAAAAGGCAGAAGGTTAGGGTGCTGATAGGATCACCATAGGTGCAGCTCTGCAGTATACTTTTATTTATATAGGTGCCTATGTTATCAAGTATGCTGAAGTCCCACTCTACACTTTATTGGATATGCACAAAACTAAAATAGTAAAATAAATTATGCAAAATAAGATAAATACAGGAGCTAAAAGTTTTTCACCAACACCAACACCGACACCAACCACCATCACCACCATCACCACCACCCTCCATGAACAAGACGAGAGTTGAGAATGGAGATGAGCAAGACATGTTTTTCACTCTAAAATTATTTATTTATACGGCTACAAATTCTTACACCTCATTGGTTAGATTTGACGACATTTAATTTTATTTATTCCCTCTCATGATTATACATTACGTTTTACGTTCATTCGCTACGCCGATTTATTTCATCCTCTTGCTCATCATCCTGTCTTTCTATTTTACGATCTCAGAGTAGAAGTACAAGTAGAAAAAGAAGAAGATGAAGGGAGAGAGAGAAAAAAAAAGCAGAAGGAGAATAGAATCACAAATTATAAAGTAACACGAACGTGAACAGTGGAGAGGCCATAGAGTGCACACACAATCACACAGCACCAAAACGCATCCACCTAAATACAACAGATAGAAGAAGTAGAGGTACCTACAAGTAGGAAATACCTAAATACCTAGCTTACTCACTCCTAAGTCTAAGGCCAGATCTGTATAGGTATGTATGCACATTGCATGAAAAACGAAGGCTGCTTCGACCCGTAATCCGTCCTCCCGTAGTGCACCGGTCTCTGAATCTGAATAGAAAGTACCTGACGGTTAAATATCTCCTCTGTATCTGTACTTACATCATTTGCTCCTTTTTGTTGTAGCTTTTCTTCCTTTTGGTCCTGTACACAAGGAGTACAGTGTGATGCAGACAGACAGAAGATGCAGAATAACAGAATAGCAAAATGAGATCGAGAAAAGTAGAGGTTTTTTTATCGTCCTTTTCTTCTTCTTCTTGTATTTTTTTCTACGTGCTCATAGAGGCAGCCAGATAGATTTGTATACACATTTCCTTTTCTGCTCAATTTCCTAGAAGCGTAAATGCTAGCGTTAGTTGTAGTGCTAAATTAGCATGATCCGCTATATAGCATCCTGAATCTCAAGCTCAAAGAGTCGCTCCCGTTGTCCTCAGTTTTTACTCAGCACTTTTTGAGGAGACAGTAGTCGTAGTCGGTATAGTGTCGGTACACACAGAATCCGAGTGTAAAAGCTCCGTACCTCCTACCAACATGTATCTGTGAGAGATAGTTGATAGGATACGGGAGGAATATATTTATATCTGTAGTGGGGCAAAAACTGTTGTGTGAGAGAGAGAGAGAGAGAGAGAGTGTGTGTGTGTGTGTGTGTACTTGGTAAAACTTGGCATACAGGACACGCCATCCAATGTCTTAATCTGCAATGATGAGTATCCTTCCCAACGTTTGTTTTTCTCCAAAGGAAATTAAACATTATTTACAAGTCGTGATCTTCAGGTGTTAAACTAATAAATCATGCCATCATAGAGTTTTGAGCTGGGCACACACACTCACACACACACTCACAAACACACACAGACACACGAGAGTCCATTTAATTGATTTCGATTTTGAAGACTGAAGGGTGCAGTGCGTTTTGGGAGTCAAAGGAAATGCCTATATGTTCGTGTGGAAAGTCAAAAAGAGCTCCTGATCGAGCAACTGGTAGCGAGAAAGACATTAAATTTACAACAGAATATTCCACTACTACCTGTGAGCATCGAGTTAAGTAGCCATTCAAAGAGTAGATTGGCTCGTAGGTACTTAGTCAGCATTTACTTTTATGTCTCTTGTTGATTACCTGATAAAAGCACGAGTATGTGTGTGCGAGAGAGAGAGAGAGAGACATAGGAGAGAGGATCTTAAAACCTTAAAAAAAAGGAGGATTGTTGTCGTTGCCATGCCATTGTTAATCACATACACACTTGCACTATACTCCTACTTGTGTGCTGCATTTCCCCCTTGAAAGAAAAATGAAAATGAGAATGAGATGCCGTTCATTAAAAATTAGAATAGAATAATTGAGTGTGGATTTAATAGTAATTAAATTTAATGTGGACGGGGATTTCTATGAAGTCAGAGTTGTTGTCAGAGTGGAGGATGTGCTAAATGTGTGAAGGAAGTGTGTGTGTGTGTGTGTGTGTGTGTGTGTGTGTGTGTGTGTGTGTGTGTGTGTGTAAAGTGTTGGAAGTTGGATGGTTCTGAATGGAAATGGAAACCAAAGTGGTGTGTGATGTGATGTGTGTTGTGTTGCGCTCCTCCAAAGTTGGTTGGATTGGATGTAGAGTGAGGAATGTAGATAATTCAGTATGTCACCTGTGGGCAAACTCTTCCACACACAAACTATTCCTCATGCACTCAAGTGGGCACCAGCAGTTCCTATCAAATTCTCAATGCCGCTGCCTCCCAATGTGTATCATTACATTATATTATTATATGTGGATGGATATAGAGGGATATCAGGAGGAGAGGCATAGAGCAGCAGCGGAGATTTTATACTGCGGCAGTCACTCACACTCTATATAGCCTGTCATTACCTAGATTGGTTTGGATGTTGGCTTTGGTTTGGTGTGTGCAGTTTATATAAGTTATATCATCATCATCATTTTATGGAAATGTTATGCTATTTTTTATGATATGTTATGTTGTGTTATGAAGGTGTTGCTTGTTGGTGATGTGAAGGAAAAAATGTCTAAAGGATTGGTTTACATGATTTTTATAAAAGATAACAATGGGGGGATATGAGTGTATTGTGCATACAGGTGCATAATACAGGGAATAGGGAGGGAGGTATAATGGAGGTATACGCACACCTCAGAACTTCAGATATTTTTTACTATTTTTACATGGTAGGCCTATGAAACTGTCTCGTAAAAATGTAATTGCCTATTTGCTCATAGTGCAAGTGTCTTTATCTGAAGGACTGGGACTGTGTCGAGGAGATGAGATAAGGAAGGTATTTAGGTAGGTAGGTAGGTATTTTATTTATTTATTTCTGTTGATTCTTCTGCCTTAGATTTTTTTTTTAATTTTGGGATATGAGTTTCTCTCTCTCCTTTGGTTCAGTTTCAGTATGATGAACTGTCAGTGTTGGATGTTACAAATTTGTGTGTATTTGTGTTTGTATTTTGCTTGAGGATGAGACTCTGACTGCTGGGCTGGGATATGATTGATGTGAGAGAATTGGTAGGATCCATGAATACAGTGGAGTTGTCAAGATTTTTGGAGTTGCTCAGCTCTGTTGTAGTAGTTGGTATGAGAGAGTGGATGTTGTAGTCTCGCGAGCGGATTCAGGACGCCGGTTTGAGGTTTACTCGTAAAAAGGTAGAGGAAGTCTAGTTTGTGTGAAATAGGAAGAGCATGTGCGTGCGTACGTAACTCTGTTCGTACGTAATCGTAGGGGAGAGAGAGAGAGAGAGAGAGAGCAAGAGAGTTGACTGGTTTTTCTCCGTCCTAAAATCGTGAGTATTCGTATTTCGTAGCGTACCCGGGGATCGAAGACGAACATATCGACCCGGCTCCTGCGGGAACACACGGTTTCCCTTGCAGACGTCATCTTTTCCCGTAGATGCTGGCGTCATAACCCCTTGTAGTAGTAGGGACAGGGTGGCTGGAGGCAGAAGGTGATTCCATTCATAAATTTATCTACAAGCTTCTTGCCCTGACTCATTCAGTTTGAAGGTAGCCGTGAGTGAAATCTCTCCTATTGTAAAAAGCTCTCTCTCTCTCTCTCTCCTCCAAAAAGTTTTTCCTCGTCGCATACAACCATCCACACTTGAACATTCCACTCGCAGTCCACGATCCGTAGGGAAGCATTCACGAGCGGAGAAGAGCGACAGAGCCACACGCTCCCACAACATACCTACGATAAGCGATATTTATCCCGACTATATCTTCTTCCAGTCTCTACAACCACACGACCACAAATCAACACATAAGCATAAATACTACGGTGCTCTGTTTTTTTTCTCAGTCTGTCACCGTATTCTTGTCATCCAGCACATGGTCAACCTCGACATTCGAACCTCCACATAGTTTCAGTATATAATTCTACACAGTAACTACAGTATATAGGGAGCTAGACAGAAGGTGCGGGAAGGAAACAAGTGTACTCTTTCTTTCTTAAATCACCGGTACTATCCACATTACCTGATATTAAATAATTATTACTACTACTACTACTACTGCTACTACGAGAAGACAAAATTTAAATCTTCTACGGTGTCTATTAAAAAAAACGTAAACATATACCAAAAAGGAAACGAAGCGAAACCAAAGAAAGTAAAAAATAAAATAAATAAAATAAAATTCAAAAATGAATTGAAATTTTTACAAAGTGGCAAAATAATTTTAAAAAACAAGTTTTAAATATTGTAAATAATACATATAGTCTCAAAATTCAATACTTAAGGATTTTAAATGAGACAGAGCGAGACAGAGGTGTGCGCGGGGAAGTTAGTTGAGAAGTAAATATATAGTAAAATAGAATAAATAAATTTAAAAAAAAAAATATATATAAGGGGTTTTTGAACCTGGCGGAGGACGACAGGATTTATCCCGTTTTGTTAAACTGTGGATAAGTCATTGTTGTCAGAAGGTTCACCGGTGACTCCGGTTGAAGTGACCCTTTCCCTGTCTTCAGCAGAGTCGGAGTCGTCAACGAGAACCGAAGAGGAGAAGCTATCCGAAATGAGAATGATCGAAGACCCAGTGTTGACATTGTGTCACTTCCCCAGCCCGGGATCTAACCCGGACGTTCCCGAGAAAAAGAAACCCCGGGTCTTACCCACTGTCTCATTGAGTCTCCTTTGTTTCTCACCACCAACTGCCACTTCACCGCCCCTCTCCCCCCTCAATCATCATCATCATCCTCATCATCCTCATCACAATCATCATCATCATCATAGCAAGAGAGATATCGACAGTCCGCCCAATCTACCTGTTGAGAGTATCGTATCTTTTACAAAGCCAGCCATTAGACTTCATCCTGTCGATCATCATAAGTACGATAAAATCGAAGACAGTCTCAATACACCTATTACGGCTGCTGAAGGGACGGGATTCTTCAGCTCTTCCGTACCTCTCCTTGACCCACCACCAATAGGTAAGGACCACAATTTCCTTCACTTCTTGTCATTTTTAATATGCATTTAATTAGTTTACCTCCCTCATTCCTCTACGTCTCGAGTCATTAGCACTCTCCACACTCACTCCTATCTCTAAACACACGGAGGCATCATGCTACGTCTGGATGGACTTTTAGTTGCAAGGGTTTTTATTTTTATTTTTATTATTATTATTCCATCAGCCATCCACACTGATCATTATGATTAGTGTTGCCCATTTGATTTATGCTCCACTACAAACTACAAATATGCCGTTCCTCTTGTATATAATTAGATATAATGTAGTCGTGGTCGATTTCATTCAAGTCAGTTCTTGTTCACTTCTTAGTCTCAGCCTCTGCTCCCAGTCCTAGTAGCTGAGGCGCGAGGAAGGGGAAGATATGGACGGAGGAGCGAGTATAACTTAGGATTAGTGAGTGAACAATTGTTGGGGAACACATGGGTTGGAGGATGTAATTACATAGAGAGTCAATTAGAATATTACAAGGTGGACGGCGGAGAGACAAAGAATAAATTGTGAGGAAGGATTATTGAGTGAGTGAGTGAGCTAACTGGTCCAATCGCTCTGAATCTTAACTGCGGCACAGATACACAGGCAGAGATGTAGAGTGAGTGGCGACTGGTCACCCTCAAGACTCAAGAGAAACACTCATAAGACTCAGAATTAGAGAATTTACAAGGAGTTGTATTTCTAATCAGACTTGTTAACAAACACATAATTGCATTGGATAATTGAGGAGTAGGAGCATAAAATCAGCACGTTACCAAATCAAATTATACAACACAAATGGAGAAAACACATGCTTTGAGCTTCGGCTCTCCAACCCATAGCGCTATTTTCAGATATGGCTCACTCGCAAAAATCAAAAATGCGTAGGTGATGCATCCACTACATTGGAGTCTGTCTGAATGTATACGCAGCAGAGCTCTGTACGCAGTGCACACACTATATAGACGAGCAGGGCTGTAGTCAGAGATATATCTGTAGGCACATCTACCATCTACCATCATCCACATCTCGTCTTCGTCTTTCCTTCGTTCGTATCTCTCGTCGCACTGTATATTATCGCCGTTCGTTATCGTTGTCGTTATCAGTATAGGGGAGTCTCTCTCTATATCAATACTCTATACTGCATCTTCTCCGTTCACGCAACAGAGCGAGCGTACACAGTCATAGAGTCCTCGCACGCTGCTCCTGCCCTGCTCCGTTCCGAGTCCCATACTTTTGAAGATGGGATGTGGACGAGCGGAGGGAAGGACTGCCGAGCGGCTGGTCGGGCGGAGGAGAGGAAGTGAGGGGAGAGAATGTGTGATCTTCTCCTTCCCCAATCCTATTCTCCATGCATCCACCAAGAACACAAGAGATTTCTCTCTCCTCTTTCCTCTCTCAGTCTCTCAGTCATGATCAGAACTCACTCGTCCTTCTCATGTCATCCACCTGATGATTCAATCTTCATCCAAATCCTCGAACACACCTACATTCCTCTCCCAAAATCCATGAGAAATTTTGGGAAAATATAACTTGAAAAACACAAAAACTCTCACTCTATTAACGACTAAATGCTGTCTCGTTCAACCGCTCCTGCTGCAGTCGTCTCCATGATGTCCATTCTCTCTCCCCTCCCTGACACTACTCACAGAGTGTCAAGCCAACTTTTCCTCACTGTCAGACTCGGCCCTTGAACTAAGTTCTTTGAATTAGCTTCATAGCTGTATTAGATGTATGATATGTACTGTAGATATTTAGATACAGGCGCACTCCGCATAGTATCATCAATACAAAAAAATGCTAATGGATGGACTCGAACGCGAGTACGCACACTGTCAAGAAAAATCCACTAACCCACCATTATAGTGTCTAGCTTACTGTATAATTACGCGAGTCATCGAACGCTCCTCCTCGATTTTGTGGATTTTTGAATTTTTTATTTATTTATTTATTTTTTTTTGACATTTTAGATTATTTAATTTCCCTCCTCGCACACTTTTGTTCCAGTTCCAACATCCGCGTGTCCCAACCAACCATATGTGTACACTATAGTTGAAGATGTGAGTAGTTCCTGAGTTATTGGTATTGGTAGGGAAGGAGACAGCCATGGAGAGTGAGGTGACTCGTTTGCTTGGAGCTATAAATGTAGAGAAGTAGTAGAGTGTATACATGGTGATGGCAGAGTAGAAATCCTCATGGGGAATGTGTAGGTACAAAGAGGGGAAAAAACGGCGAAAAATTACTAAATGAGTCTGGGTATGTGTAGAGTGTAGAAGACATATAATATTATTAGACATACAGATTACAGAGATGGGAGTTTGTGTGGTGTGGTGGAATGAGTGAGGCTGAGGCGTTTGAAAACTGTGGAATGTATGACATGGAATTGAATTTTACAGGATCATTAGATTCGGAGCTTACATTATCATCCTCCAGCTCATCCCCTGTCTCATCACCTCCAACCAGTCCAAAAATGTTCCCATCTCATCCCTCCCACCAACAGTCACTCGATGAATCTCAACACTCTCAACATCAGCAGCACCAACAGCAACAACAACAGCAACAACAACAACAACAACAGAGACTGCGAGTCACCATGCCAACCGTTCAGCAACAGGCATCCCTCAATACTCCCCTCCCCCAGTCTGGCGGCTCACCTACCTCAGGCATGAACTGGATCCTTCCGTCTCCAGACCGGAGTTTCTACGCTCCCCTCTTCAGTATCCTCACCCCGGCTTCTCAGTCCCAGCAACAGATCACATTCTCACCCGAAACTCAGGGAAGCGGGAGCAGTCAATTTGGTGCTTCACAGTCCGATTTTTCCTTTGACCCTTGTATGTCCTTGTCAGAAGATCCCTTCCGTCAGCCACAGCAGCAGCAGCAACAACAACAGCCATCACAACAACAACAACAACAGCAGCAACAAGCTCAGGTACAACATCAACAACAAAAATATCATCCATGGGCCACGCCTGAGTTTGAGCAGAGTAATCAGGATCCACTCATCATCCCGAAGCAGGAGCCCTTCACTGAGTACTGTAGCGGTGGTCCTCCGTCTGTGGAAGGGTCAAATTCGGATGCTGCAGCCGCCGCAGCTGCCGCTGCTGCTGCCGCAGCCGCCGTCGGTCTTGCAGAGTACAACCCAAGTACCTCCAAAGGACATGAAATACTGTCTCAGGTGAGTGTGTCACTTGTGGAAGTACCTACCTTCAGTAGTAGCTGTTGACATTAGACGTGTTCCTCCTGTCATGCTCTGAGTCAGGGGACACACGCAATCTTTTGCTTTCGCTTCAATTGACTTTGACTTTTATAGAAGGCTTCAGTGACGGGACCGACGACGACGAGTCCTTATCCATAGATTAAAAAAACGTAATCAAAACAAATATGCACGGGAAGGGACTGTGTGAATGAGCGTAGTGTATGTACCTAGTAGGAATAGATGTTGTAATGTACGCAAAAGTAAGTAGGGACGTCGTCCACATGATTACGAATGCCACATGAATTACTTTGTGCTTGGGAAAGTGAAACTATATGCATAGTATGTGTAGACCTAGAGGACTGACATATGTAGCTATATGTATGTTTCTTTTCTTCATATTATTACTTGACTCTCTTGCCTCTTCACTCTTTTGCTCCATCGCTGCATGTGACTCCTGGTTGTTTCGACATGAATATGAAAAAAAATAAAATAAACGTTGCTATGAGTAGTTTGAATGGCTTTATAAGGGAATAGATAATGAGATGTTGGCTGTTGATGTCAGATGAGATATCTTGCTCTCTCTCTCTCTCTCACTCTCTCTCTGTCTTCTTGCTGATAATTGTACGAAGCGTGGAAATAAATATGTCTCTCTTTCCCTGAACAATCTATATAGGCTGGACCACTGAGATTGGTTCCGGTGAAGCCACGACGCTATCCTAATCGTCCTAGTAAAACTCCCGTTCATGAACGACCCTATGCTTGTCCCGTGGAGGGCTGTGACCGTCGCTTCAGTCGCTCAGATGAACTCACACGACACATACGGATTCACACGGGTCAGAAGCCGTTCCAGTGTCGGATCTGCATGCGGAGCTTCTCTCGCTCGGACCATCTCACAACTCATGTTCGGACTCATACCGGAGAGAAACCTTTCTCCTGTGACACGTGCGGTCGGAAATTTGCTCGATCCGATGAGAAGAAGAGACATGCCAAAGTTCATACGAAGCTGAGGACCCGGAGAGAGAATAAATGTATTTCAAGTAGTGCGAGTAGTCTGAGTAATCCATCCTCCGTCGCAGCTACTCCCAGTCCCAATCCCGGTAGTTCATCCTGTGTTACACCCGTCCATATCCTCAGCGGCACACCACAACCCTCCCAACAACAACAACAACAGCAACAACAACAGCACCAACAACAACAACAGCAGCAGCAGCATTCTCTACAGCAACAGCAACAAGCTCAACGCCTCGTTCAGACGTTGCCGCACACGATGACTTCACAGGATAGTATGCCGATCGTGACGAGCGGGTTGTGATACCATGAGGTGGTCTTGATATTCCATTCTACGAGCTCCAGCAACTAAAAAAAATGGCTAATATTTTCAAAAATGCCCTGGAGTGAGTAGTTGTGTTTAGTCTGTGAGTCCCCCCGCCCCCTTTTACTATACAAAAACACAAAAACAAACACACATATATACACACACTCTCACAAATATGTATCAATACATTCATGTAATTTTACACTGTCCAAGTGCTCGTATAATATTATATTATGTAATTGTATCTCAATCATGTACGTTATATATTTCCCTTCACCTTTATTAAGTCCTCTTCACCCTATACGCCTACAACAACAACAACAACAAGAACAACAATTATTATTGCAAAAAATAAAAAAAAAATCCTCAACTCTCTCGTTGAAACCTCCAACCAACCATCAGCAATTAATAGTGATGTGAGCTTCTCAATGTGTACACATTTCCACATACAAACAAACATACAAAAAATTACTGTTACGATTATTATTTTGAGACTAATTGGAGCCTCAAAACAAATGGCCTCACACACACACACTCACACACACACGTAATACCCAATACAAACTGTTACTATAAAATTATAAAGGAGTCATCACCATTCATTCATACGTTGATGTGGATATCTTCGTCGTCACGTGTCGTCTTCGTCTTCGTCTTCGCCGTCTTGTCATCATAAATATATAGTCTATAAATTTTTTTTGTTCTCTCGTGTTCTCAAGTATGTAAATTACATATAGTAATAGTAATAATAAGATAATCATCGTATTATGTATTGTGCTGCTTGTGAATCATTTCATTAGGGAAAGTGGTTCTCTTTCTACCTGTAAACGTAATAAGAATTAATTAAATTAACACACGGACCATACTTTCAAAACTAAAACTAGAAATGAAAAATATTGCTAATAATATCACACACACACACACACACAACTCGCTGTACCTCTTAAATCGTACTACAGACCTAAGTACCTATATATTTCCTTCTTGTATTATGTATTATTATGAAAGTGAGTAGTAGTACTATATGTAATGACAGAGAAAAAAAAAGACGGACGAGAGTGGAAGGGTAAAAGATATTATGTGGAAAAGTCGGAAAAGATTTTTAGCCGTCAGAGAACCACAACACAGCAGACACATTAAACAAAAAAAAAATTATAATATTATAATAAAAAAATAAGCTTTAATTTTATACATAAATAAATGTGAGATGTTTAATGAGAAACAAACAAACAAATTATTAAAAAAAAGTGAGTTTAAAAAAAATGATCTGAAGTTTGTATATGTTCGACAATGTAAACTCGAGTCCAGTCCAGTCCAGAGTCCAGAGCCAGAGCACACACACACATCTCTTCGTACATAATTAATTATAATAGGTTTAATCATGATTAGACGGAGAGGAATATTTATTTCTATCAGACTTACTACTTCGATACCCAGCATCATCAAATTATAGGAATAAATATACTAATTAATTAATTAATTATATATCGTTAGTCAAGACTCCAAATGACCCAGGTCCATATTTTTAGCTAAAAGTAAAATGCACTATCTACACAAACTTAAAGTATCTTGATCTTTAAAAAACATGTAAAAGGAACATTTTGCACTTTTTTAAAACATGCAAATCAAACATTTTGCACTGGTCAAAAACTTGCAAATAGAACATTTTGCACTTTTAAAAATATGCAAATAGATCATTTTTCACTTTTTAAAAACGTGCAAATACCACATTTTGCACTTTTTAAAAATATGCAAATAGATCATTTTGCACTTTTTTAAAACATGCAAATTAGAACATTTTGCACTTTTTAAAAACATGCAAATAGACCATTTTGCATTTTTTTAAAACGTGCAAATAGAAAATTTTACACATTCTTTTTACATAATTTCATAATTTGAAAATGTCATATACCTTTTATGCATTACATTCTCATTGAGTTCGGTTTTTGACATGGCTCATTTTAATTCTAGCATACACAGGATATGGGTTATTTTGATTCTTCACTCAGGATATATACGTACACATATATATCCCACCACAGATATATATATAGTGTAGTGATCTATGAACAAAAAATGATAACAATTTAATAATAATAATAACAATGTACCTATACTACACTTACGGTTATATGTAGTTGAGAATCTAAAAGAAGGTGGACAAGATGTAAACATGCAGAAATGCAATTTATGCTCCAGTCCCCCAACAATGCAGGCAAAAACACACACACAAAACATGCATACATAACAATTTTACAATGTACTAACTATTTACTGATACTAATTACGAAATTAATTGTAGACTAATGCTACTACATAACATGTACCTGCTTTACATATATATTAGACCATTCTCCTACTCCTATACTACTACTATACTTCTATACCACATTACGGATGTACAGCAGATAATCCATGTGAGGACAAAAACTGAAATGAAACAAAAGTTAAATATGCAGGGTGTTGAAAAAAAATATTTACCTATATCTTTAAAACAAATATTACTATTTACTACTACTATTACTACTACTACTATATATACTATGTAGGCGGAGAATTAAACAGTCAATCATGCCTCTCAGAGCAGATGCAAAAAAAACGTCTATGTATAAAATCTATGATTGATGGCCACTATGCTAAAAACTGATATGTAAATATATTCTACTTATATATACCTACATATGCCTACCTTTTACCTTTACTTTTACCTACTACAATATATTTACTTACTATTTTTACTTACTTAAACTTATACATATATTATACTTATATACTGGACCTTTTTGAAAATTTCGCTCCGTTCAGTTTTAATATCTAATAATTAATACGTATATAGGTATATAGGTATATGATAATATATCTTGAACAAGCAGAAGAAAAAATATTCAAATATAGACACAACACACACACACACACATACAAAGAACACAATAGTAATAATAATATTATTATACCATACAAAAACAAAAACAAAAATCTTCAGATTTTATTAAGCACATACTTATAAAAAAAATATACGTCTGCATCAATTAATATATATGATTACTATATAACTATAGTTGTAATACAATATACGTCTATATGATATATCTATAAATATAAAATAATACTTGTACTACTTACTATGAATATTACTTCTACATACATATTATTATTATACATACTACAATGTTACCTTTGGGGAAAACAAATCCGTAATCATAAATAAAATCGTAATCGGTAAATATATATATATAAACGTTCATATAGTACACATTATATTGATATATCTATATAAAATAATCTCGTACAGTTGTTTTTAAAGAATACAAAAAAACATAAACTTCGTATTTATTTATCGAGTTTTTATTTTCAAAGAAAAGAAAAACACAGAGAGAAAATACTACTGATAATATGATATGCTAAATATATATATATAATGTAAAAAAAAATTTCAGTCTTTGAAACTACGCATTATGATTAACTATTATTATTACTACAATATTATTATTATTATTATTAAGGTTAAATATTATTATTTAGTATTATTATTATTACTACTACTACATGCTACTATGATTATTATTATTATTATTATTATTATTAGCACAATATTAAAACGAATTTCCAAAGACTCAACGAGGTTTGACCATAAAAACTTGTTTAATGGTTAACACCCCATAAGTCAAAAAATTACAATCAATAAATTTAAAGACAACTATCTGTTCCCAAAGGGAAAATTGCTTAATGATCATCTCCATACATATGTAGCATTACCGGACTCTACGACTAATAATGCTACTACTACGAGACTTATGTCGCATTCAAAAGCATGCTAATCTTCTTCTTGAGGGAAAGTACTCACTTGTCCATTTAAGCTCACCCATATGCAATATGCCCGTACCTCCTTCAATGAAAGCATTCATAGGCACTGTAGGTAGGTTTCTTTCGATGAGACGTTGGGTATTACCAATTGACTGATAAGTAGGTACTACATATGTTTACGCTCAGAGTTAGGTTGAACCTACAACCTTATAATATACCTTCCGTTCTTAAATTCTATGTTAATATAATATGCTATATATGCTGTCTTCACTTGGGTATATCATCTCATCTACTAGTATATAGGCAGGATATAACATTCCATATATTATCAAGTATCCATACTCACTCCAACTCCTGAACGGTGCACATGGTGTAAAACTTCATTAAATCACTGACCCCATAATTCGCTGCAGTATCATAAAAATATATACCGTAACTGATGTGACATCTTGCTCGTACACAATCTACTGTGTCTTTTGACATATTGTGTGGGCGCTTTGGCACCATCAAATCCATCCATTGCCCACATCTCTCACTAGTCAGTCAGTCACTTATTAGACTCCCAAGCCTCCCATATTACATCACAGCACAGTACAGCACAGTACAGCATCTATATAGCATCCCATATAATAGGCTACAAAGGAAGGAAGCATCTCTCAAAAATGCTACATGGCTATTATTATGTACATGACTGACTCTCAAATTCTCTCAATGTCTAAACTCACATCACATCACACATCACGTCACATCACACAAACCATCTTTATACTTTCCAATGAATTTACTTCAACTGACTGGACTTGCTCACACAACAGAGAGCAGAAAATAAGAGCGAGCTCACATATATGTATTTATTGCATCGACGTCTACAAGCCAACTTTACGTACCTACCTTCATACTTATCCCTTTCGTCTTGGTCTGTACTTAAAAGAGGGAAATCCCTAACCTCCCTCCCTCCCTTCCTATGAATCTGACTTGACTCACTTGAGACATATAAATGGATGAGACGGGACGGAGAAGAGCATATTAGTCTTGTAATAATGTAATGTTATTATGCTATTAAGATAATTTTGTTCACTCATCAAATCTACATATACGGCAATAGATTCCCTGTCCAAGTCCAAGTGTAAGAGAGAGAGAGAAAAAAAGTGACACATTTAATTTGTACACAGAAACAAATCTCTCTCTCTCTCACTGTCTCACAACACAACCGACGCACTAACTGCCAATTGCAAGCAAGTTTTGGATGGATTTGCTATTTAGTATCGGTATTGATTTATCTATCCTTTTCCTACATAGCTTCGTCTCATCATGTATGTAGCTGTGTAAAAAAAATTAATGAACTTCCAGCATAAGTTGTGTGTTTTTTCGAATTTTGGATGGAAGCTTGGAGTGAGAAACATGTAAGTAGGTACCTACCTACATTTTACATTTTCAGAGGCTCTACAAACAAAAATGACAGAAGACGTAAAGGCACTAAATGGTGATTGGTGCGAGGACCATATAGTACTATAGCCATTTGGGTACATGGTAGGAACAGTGAACAGATGCACTTCCACTACTTAAGTAGGTACCTACTACCTATGTACGTTTGACTTTATTTAGTAGGGCTAAACTTTCAAAACAGACAAATAAAACATGTGTATGGAAAAAATGTTTTGGTTGATTTGATTTTAAGCTCAAATACTACTACGTAAGTAGAGGTTACATATTTATAATTTCTAAGGAAATGTCACAGCATGTGTGGAGTGAATAAGCTTATACTATACGATTAGCTCTTATTTTATTGCTCTATTTGTATAATTTGGACAGTGCTCATGTGTTATCTTAATGGACTACATCAGGAGGGGAAATGAGACTGTTTGAGTGTAATTGGGAGGCAATTGAGAATGTTCAAGTTGACTTTTTTTTATATTTCGATTGCACAAATTTTTCAACAATGTTCTTAACACTTACACCCAATTTCTTTCGTTTTTTTTACTGTTTGTTATTACATATTTTGTGTTGTTCTCCTCCTCCTCCACTAATGTCAATAATGTGACATGCGACTTTATTATTGAGCCAGTTCTCCCTCTTGTTTCTTCATGATATGTACATTATACGCAGTGGTCAACCTTCATTGAAGTACGTATGTATGTAGATAGGTAAGCTACCGTATATCCTATAATAGTACGCCCCGCGTACTATCCAAATTTGGACCTCTCAGACCCGCGTAGTATTACAGACCCGCGTACTATTACAGACCCGCGTACTAAATAAAATTTAGAAATTCCCAGTTCATGAAAATTATTTTATCCAGCCTTCACCTTGCAAACAAGAATTTCACAACTGATATTTTATTTACCAATAGATTTTAACAAAAAATGTTAGATAATTTACATACAAAATTCCTACCTGGAGGAATTTAGGAAAATACACTATGGCTTCAAATTATTTGTGTTAAAGTTTTAAATATTTACGCTACACGTTTATTAGAATTACTAGTTACAAAATCTAATTTTCAAAATAGCTAAATTTTTTATGTGCAAATATTTTTCAAAATTGTATGGCTTAGGGCACAAATATAAATTGCGAATTTCATTTAGATAATGCATTATTTACTTACGTAAAGTTCCTAGCACTATTGTTTTCATTGCACTATGTTATACAGACAATTTTAAAATAACATACCTACCTAACTAGTAATTACCTATGCTTGCAAAAAATTAATGCATTTTGACATAGGCGCATACAATAACTAATTGTGTAAAACTAATTAATCTGATGGCAATAAAAAACAAAAACAGACCCGCGTACTATTCAAACAAAGGCCTCTCAGACCCGCGTACTATTACAGACCCGCGTACTATTTCAGACCCGCTTACTATTCAAACAGAGGCCTCTAAGACCCGCGTACTATTACAGACCCGCGTACTATTTCAGACCCGCGCATTATTATAGGATATACGGTACTCATAAAATGAAACAAAAGAAAAACACAGTTAATTTTCCATTTAGTTGATGTTGCATTTTATTTTGTCTTTTTTATCGTAAAAGGCTACAACAATAATTATATTCACATAGAGGTGTATGTACTGTATGTATTGATTGATTGTTTTCAATTTAAATATTTATTTAAACTTGCCATATTTGTGATTTTTTGTAAAAGGTTCAAAAAAATTATATATTTTAATAATATTTAATGCACGTTAATTCAGTCAGACCTGTGCTGTGCTGTGATGGAAATGTAAATACATAGTTTGTAGTTGAATTTTTTAATTGAATTCTCATCGTCAGTCAGTGCAGCTCATATTATGTATTTATCATTAATTTTAAAAACATATTATTTTTAAGGGAATTTTTAGTAGGTAGTTACACGTGGCATGCCAATACTTTTGAGGGCACTTGGATTATGACCGACTATATGATCGTGAGTAGCTTGATTTTTGGGCATTTGTCGTGTCCCTGTGTGTAAATGGGGATTAGTGTACGTACAATGCTACAACTGCAGTTTTCTACCAAAACTTTCCTCACATTAACAAATTAATTTGGGCATGCAGAAAGTCATACTTAACATGTCATCAGCTTTACTTTCATTCTTTCTTGTACGTAATGTACCACGTAGTATTCAGTATGTTAAATGGTGTCCTTAAGATACACCACAATATATGTGCCAATAACTCCCAACACGTTCATAGTAGTAAGTACGTACAACAACGTAAGTAAGAGGGAAAGATTATATATAATAATTTATTATTGAGGCTCAAAAGAACAAACAAAGAAAAACACAAAGATTTTTTTTTCTACTTCTACGACCAACCCACAGATCAAATAAGAAATGAAATTATGCCATGCAAACGTCAACAGGTGATTGCATAGATTTTTTTTTATTTGTATTTCTTGCACAACACAATTCCTATTTAATCTCAGTGTTTAGGTAATGGGTGCAACGAGTTCATTTTAAGACGCAATAAAACACATGAGGTATGAAGTACGTTACCTAAGGGACTAAAATTGCCAGAGAATGCAATTTTTAATAGAATACTTTTATTTGCACAAGACTATGGGCTGACTGTGTAAGATTATAAATTAAATTAAGTCCAGGCAGGAGATATAAATTCAATAAAATAGTCGAGATTTTATTTTTGAAAATAATATTAATTAATATGATTACGTCACCTTGTGGAAGTTGTTCTGATCGTGAGTAGTTCCGCGCATTACCATAGCCTATATGCTGGTACTGGTACTGGCCCTTACTAGAATATTGCAGTATCATCACAGATAATATCATCGACCATATCCATCGGGTATCGCATTTTTATTTTTTCTTGAAAACAAATAACCAGAGTGACACATGAAGCTTGACAAAAAAAAGACAAACAAAGGGCATGCATGCATAAGATATACTGTGCAAGAGTACAGGGAATTTGTTATCAATATTGAAATACCTGTATGTGTGAGGAATTTGTGCTTTATCTCAAAATTGTGGCGTTGCATAAGCTCAATTCTGACAAGAGGAGGTGCACGAATTCCGAAATCAAATACAGTCTTTTTACATGCTTCATTCATACTTCAGGGAATTTGTGTTTATAGGCACAACTTCATATCTATGGAGGCAGCTGAGCGAGCTGCTATCACCACTGTGCTCCAGATATGAGAGTCCTGTAGTGCAAGTGCCTACACAAGTACAGAACGACGACGACGACGGAAACGGGAACGGGCAATATAGCGACATTGTCGTACTGTGTATAGGTATGGCTGCTTCAACCTTGGCATTTAGTGTTGTTCAAATATGAATTTAATTCACGACGACGCTATCAACTCTACTCATATCCTTACCAATTTACAAGGAAAACATAAACAAACGGGAAGCTGTGCACACACTGCACGCGGCAATATTAGCAGTATATACATACATATCTGTATATGCACTGCCCCTGTAAAATGCAGTGAATGCACCTGAACAGTCAGCCCTCACACTTTCCCTCCGTCACATGATATTATTTAATTATTATCACCCTCGAAAAACAACATATTCAAGCTTCATTTAAACTCAATCAGAATCAAAATAAAGTTAAAAGCGCGGCTCGGTTGCATTGATTATATACGGTTTAACTGCATGCCTTAGAAAGAGAAGCACATGTCACCGTAGTCATAAACCACAGCCTAACCTACACCTATGTTGTTGTACAGTTCTAAGAATTGTTATAAAATTAATTATTTACTTTCATAACTGTAGGAACGACGCCGGCGAATTATTTCTTCAACTCCAACAGGGGCTCGGCTGTAGCTAAAATGGTCAGCAATTTAATTTAATTTTATCCAACAACTCTTTTATATTGTGAAAATTCATAAATCCAATTTACAAAATAGCATAGAAAATCCTATGGTAAAATCTATACAAAAATTAATACGAATTCATTTTTGATTTTGACATGGAATATGTATCTGACTCTCAATCTGATCCAATCCTCCCTATATGCATGGTCACCGGCACCGGTACCGGTACCGGGCCTATTATAAAAATATAAATACCTCCCACCACCCAAGCATTCTCGTTGTAAGGATTGATTTTGATTGACTCTAGATGTCAATTTCCATGTTAAAACAATTATTAATAGATTGACTATGATTTAGAGTCAGAATCAAAATTAAGGGACGTGTTGAAAGTCATTGAGTCAAATAAATAGAACGTATTATAGAGGACTGTGGGGAATGGTGTATGTTACATATTCTATTCGTTGACAAAAGAAAAAGAGTACCCCAAAAAAAATCTGAATAATATTATTAATTTCTATTGTACCTAAGCTGTCAGAGTCATGTCCACACACATAAATTAACTCTGTACCTAATGGCCCTGACTAGAGATGCTTATAGGAAAGGTCGGATTGGAGTGTGTATATTAATCTTTGTCGAGTGACAGTGGTCGACGTCGTGTGTGTCGGTGTCACAAAAATGATGTATTATTGACGGTGGTTGGTTGTTGGTTCGTGGGTTTGTGGTCGAACAGTCGTAGTCGTATTCCTACATCATAACAATAATAAAGGACAGATATTATATAATAAGCTATATACTAGGTAAATTTAATAGAGCTGGAAGGGTATATAGCAGCACAGCCCATAATTATTTCTAATCGCATAAGCCCAGGCTTCCTTCGTCCGGATCCGTATATAGTTCCTATGTGTACCTATATGCACAGATTATGATCCTTCTTATAGCAACAACACAGATTTTTCCAGTGACAGCAAAAACGACAAAAAAAATACTACATGGAAATACACGGCTCTGGCTCATATCTTCAATTATGTACTGAAGTACCATGTGAAATGTGAGGAAACCCCTCAACAGAGAGCCTTATGTACAAAGTGGCGAGAGACATGCAAGAGGAACTTGGTCGTGTATATGTATGTATATAGTTTGTAAAATATCGCAGTGTAGAACTAGGAGCTGAAGAAAAACATCCAAAAACAGATCACGTGTAGGGTAATCATCACTTCACATCAGATCAGCGGCATGAACCACACAATTATTCACACACGTTGGTACCTCACTCAGACACAGTGCACTACGAAAAGTACACAAAAAAAAGCAAGTGGAAAAGAGGGACAGGTAGCAAGGTTTGGTACAGGTATAGTATGGGCAGTATGTACCTCGTTTACGGATGGGTAAACGGCGGACCTAACACAGACTACAGACAGAACAGAGCACCGCAACACCATTGAGACAGACTGGACTCGAGTCAAAGCAATCTTTCTTACTCACTCACTTCTCATATGATTAATTACTCTCCACTGGCCAGACCACTGGGCTTTTCAAGTCCAACGGAGTAATTAATCGGAGACTTACGGAGAACAGACATTAAAACATGCCATTTCTTCACACTCTAATTCTTATAGACTACAGAATATGTCCACTATTTCACACTTTCCTGTCACTCTGTTAGATTTTCATCTTTTCTTCACCTAACCGGGAAATCAGCGGGATTTCTACTTTTAGTTCCCAGTTCCTTGTGCATTTTCCTTGAAATGGCACGTTTTGTATGAAGCTTCTACACTTCTATTTTTATTGTGGGAATATTTAATTTTCCTGCAGTGTCTTGCCTAAATGTGAACAAGTGCCCGAGTGGGTACGATGAAATTGTCAGGAAATTAAAAAGTTTTTGAAATAAGAATGATTAAACAATTAAAAATTTTTTATTCGATTAAAAATTAGAAATGTTATAATTCCGTAGATTTAAGTTTACAAAGTTTAAAGGTATAGATTTTTATGCAAGATCATAGGTTAGAAAATCCCAAGTTTCTAAAACTATAGAATTATGTATTTTCCTTATTTCCTTCGGTGGATGTTTATGGCGTTAAGAAACATATTCTCAACTCATGGGACGGTTAATATGGATTTTGATGTTGATTTGATGTGATGCCCCATATTTTAAGTACCTGCATAGGTAATTTGATTTTAAGTTTGACACGGTTCAGATTAAAATCAAGCTATATTCATAGGGATACATAGGTAGGAATATGTGGACCATGAAACTGTATGATGTAGTACTAGGATAGTATGTGTGCACTTTAAATTAAATGTAGGGACAAAAGGACTACACCAGTTTTTCAAAAGTTGATCTTGGCGATAGGCTAGGGTCGGATTCCCGCTGTTCCCTTTGTTCATCATTAAATTAAGAACAACATGAAAAGTTAGCCCCAGAGGCAATGAAGTCAAAGTGTTCCTCTCCTCTTGATCTGTTGTATGTAGAAGGGATCAATTTATTACTTTGTCTTCTGAGGTGTATGCATGCTCTGCATGAATGCCTTTTGCTTGCTTTGTTTTAGTTTCTTAGTGAACCGGGACTGGGACTGGGACTAGGACCGGGACTGGGACTGGTGCCGGTTTAGTGACTTTTGTTCAAATTGGTAGCGTGGCACGGGTGCAGTATACATACTATGATATAACTTGTGCATACTTTTGGTTGGCATTGGAACTGGAACTGAAACTGGAACTAAACAGTCTACAGATAAATTCATTTTGATATTTTTAATGCTCACAGTTTGGTACAGAATTTTAGGGAGATATTAAAACTGCATACCTTTAGCATGGATATACACGCGTATTAGATACGAATATACTCATTATTACACTCAAGCCGATTTTGCAAAGATAATTATTGATAAAATGTAGGTACCAGGAGTAATTTATTGATAATATGTATGTGTAATCTATTACGATGGACCTACAAGTGTCTGAAAGATTACATGGATAAGATAAATTTGGCTATTTATATATTTCTATATGCGTAATTTATGGAGAACAAAAAATATTTTCGTCCTACTTGACTACCTCTTTCTCAACTGATTTCTCCAACATGTAATTAATTATTTTAAATAAGTGCATGGCCTATATGTATATATGTACTCTCACTTAACGTGCCAACTGCTACTTACTCTAAATTTTATAAGTTCCATGCTGTAACGTGTCTATAATTTGGGAAGTATAGGTGTACTACATGGGAATCCAGAATTAGAATAAGAATGACTATAATATATTTACTATCAGAATCAGAACCAGGATTCCAACTCAATATTGTCATAAGATGTTAAGGGTTTTTAATTTAGAAGATTTAGGAGACTAGTAGATAAGATAATATTTATAATGGGTGGTTTTAGATTTTTGGTTTGAAATAAAAATGCGGAGCGAACAAGAACGGGTGGTGGTGGTGGTGGTGGTGGTGAAGACGAGAGGAAGGAGACGGTGTACTTTGTATATATGTACTCAACTTGTAATTATATGTAAGTATATAATAACCTACCTCCTGCTCTTCCGCTATACCTATACCAATAAAGTTACGTAATCTAAGTCTATATTTAAGTGGGCCCTACTCCTCTCAAATATACTTGCAAATATAGAGATGACGTTCTCCGCAAAACGCTCCCGTTCCCCCGTGCACTCCACATTTCTCGGATTCAAACACCAAAACTCTTGTGATTTTGTACGTGTGGAATTTGATGTTGAATAGGTAAATACATTAATAGCTACTACTACAACTACTACTACATAGGAACGTTGAGACTTGAGTGGAGCGCATATAGAGCTGGACGAGAGACACAAGCCAGAATTAACTACTTATCGTCAGCTCTAACCAGTCTAAATGTACACTTTATTTTATTACGGTTTTTTATTAACCCTTTTTTTCTTATTCTATATACTTGCACGTATAATTATAGAAATAGGAGTAGAATGACACCATTATAGACATATGTACCATATAGCCCTACACATTGATATTTATGCAGTGTACAAGTGACTGCCCCGCTCTTGCGTGTGTGTGTGTATGTGTGTATCTGTATAACGAAAACGAAAACGAACGACAGCGACAACGACAACGACTCCTTTAAATGCCTACTCTGTTTTTGTTCCTTATTACTCCCATTGACGTCTGCTGGGTTCAAGTTTATTGTTAGCTTTTGACTGCCAGTCTAACTAAATGGGAAAAACGCGCAGGCAGTCGGAGGAATTAGTGAGAATAGAAAACTAGCTAACCTTCAAATTGTTTAATAATACTAATATTACAATTATGTTTTTTATTTTTTTAAATTTTATTTTAAACTGTTTTTGGTGTATCATATGTAACATTATGGTATGTTGCACTGAAAACATCTTGACAATTTAATTAACACAAGTCACACAGTGTTGTATGTAACTAAAAAGAAATGAGAATATATTAACGACTTTATACTTTTTCAAATAAATTTTCCAACATTTACTCCTAATTTCCCTTATGTTATTACCATATTAATTTTGTAGGTACTCAGCTTTGAAAAAAAGTAATTTCTCCCACATTGAAACAATAGCAACGCTTTGGCTCCGGCCACTTTTTTCGCTCATTCACAATTCCCCATTTGCTACCACTGGAAGCAAACTGCGAGCACGGTAGAAAAGCTGTATGATTATACCTGTACAAGGCATAAATTGCGATTACAACTTACCCACACTTTCAACAACACGCATGGATTGATAAGTTCTGGACTGGATTGACACTAAACTCAGGATAATTTATTGATTTCACTTGAATTTTTTAGTATTAAGGACGGAGAGCAGGTACCTACCTGCGTATGTATACTTATCACATTCTGACAGGACGTAAGTGTATATACATGTATGTACATACACCCAAATACTTATAAAGACTGGCACTGGATTAATAGTCATTTCAATGTCAATAATAGAGTGACTCCAATTACGCATGTACCTACGTTAACTTACCAATTTATATTTATGCACTACTTACGGTCAAGGTTACGCGTAGCGTAGGTATCTATAAATCTAACTTGATATGTCAAGTGCGTGAATTCCATTACAGAATATTGAATTTATGAATTTTTATGAAAGAAATCGTTTTCTTTAATCAAATCAATTAAGACTTTTACTAGTAGTCTCGTGTAGGCTAGGTTCCTACTGTCCATCACACATGCACAGGAGTCTAATCTCTATCGGTCTATGTAAGGCTAACGAGGTAATTGCATTACGTATTACTTACCTCCTGTACGCCTGCACCCAGTCCCTACCTACCTACCTACCTCCTACCTATACACGCATGTTGAAATGCAATTACTGAATAATACTTAAACGCACGGAATGCAACTACCTACTTTGACTCACTGTACAGTAGATAATTCTATGTCATCTTTATTCTAATATTCGTATACATATAGGCTAATATACACGCATGCTGTGGGATACACTATATACACTACTGCCTACTGACACATAATATGTTTCCTGCACAAAAATCATTTCCCCTCCACACCACTCACATTTTAGTAGCAGTAGTGCCACTTATCTAATTTTTGACTCCATTATAAAACAAACTAATTTGTATAATTTAAAACAATTAAGTTGAAAGTCGAAATGGGAATTGCTATTGTAAATCTCGTAGCTGAGACTGCAAGCTGTAAACGTGGTTTTTTGGCCCTGTAATAATATAATCGTAATAAATTCCACCCGTGCAATTAAAACTTGAACGATAGAACCAAAACACTGAAGGCGCACACATAATGTCGGTTACCATCTTACAACCAGATATATGACAGCGACATAATGTACTTCATAATAAACGCTTTGTTTACACAAAAAAATACATAGTGTTAATTAATATGGAATACGCCAATTACTAATAGAATTTTAGTAATTTTACTGGGAACATTTGAACCAGAAAATAGGCGGCAAAACCGTTCGGGCTACTTGGTTCATGTGGGTGGCTTAATGATAGTATTGTAGTATGTAATGGCAACAGGTCGTTTTGCGTAATGCCTAAATTAAAGTTATAGTATAAGGGTAGTCTGCAATGGGCCTATTAGTGGCCTGAGCGGCATCTCGCAATTATACTGTGGGAGATCCCTTCAAATACAATACAATACAATTGTAGTATGTATACTCATTACTAAATTATGAAAAAAAATCAAAAATAATTTAAATAGTAATATAACTGTCATTATATTATGTACAGTATAAAAACCACATCTAAAACAAATGAAACAAAATGAAAATGCCAGCGCTTGTGTAATGTAAACAATATGTAGATCCAAAGAGAGAAATGAGTCGCAAAGGAAAACATTGTACCTGGACAGAAATTTCGATCATCATCTGATTTTATGTTGTGTACCCAACCAAACCCCATATATGCCCAATGTAAGTATCCAACAATCAAACCCAAATAGTGTATGTATAGCTGTGACAATGTGCACATTATGCACATTATGTATGTAGATAAACAGATGAGAGAATGAAATAATAAAATAATAAAGAATTACTTAAGCTTTGAACTCGAAACTCAAACACATATATGGACTCAAGTCTGTCTCAAGCTCATGAGATTTTTTTTTCACTTCAAAATTCATTCCATGCATTTTATTCATGGCATTTTGACTCTTTTATTTTTCTTCAACGCTATCGTTATAGTTATAATAATATTATTATGTGCTTCATTATATTTTGTGTTTCTGTTGTGGCTCACAGTCTCAGGTCGGTCGTCGTCGTCGTCGTCGTCGGTTCGTATGTCCGTCCGTCCGTCCGTCGGTTCGGCTTGACTTGGCTAGGCTAGGATTACACGCAGGTAGGCCCTGCTATATTAGTAGCTCTAGAGAGCATTCTATTGTGATTTTGTATTGTACTCTTGTGATGCCTCTTTAACCTGAAGAAGATGAAAGAAAACCTGATTTTCCTCGTATGTGTTTAGGCTGAGGAGAAGAGACCAGGACCAGGACCAGTGCAGTTGTATGTAGTGTCATGGTGTGAGTAAGATAGTGAGGGTGCCTCTGGGTTCAAAGCTTTTAAATTGATGTAGGTACATACTCATCCATCTGAAAGACACAACACTTCCACAAGTGTGTTCTTAAGCTACATTTTTCATGTAGATCTCATCTCTGCACAGTTTCTATAAAGTCCACACACTCTTCACTTTACAAGTTAGTCAAATAAATACCTCAAAATTTGCCATGTCTGTCCTTGCAAGGTAGGTATAGATGCCTAGGTAGGCACCTTTATCTGTCATCTGTGTGCATTGAGGCAATATATGGAGCAGTATGCATGCAAGAAGGACTGTACTGTGTTGTACTGCTCGCTTTCCACCATGGCATGGGAATAAGTACCTATCAAGGTACCTTACCAAGTGGCTATTTGGGTGTCTACATGTTCGCGGCTACAGAAATTCGAAAAGGTAGGATGTCGTCTTCTGTCTTCTCTTGGGAAATTGTGAGCGACTTCTTCTTGAGGATAGAGCAAGCATGAGACATGGACATGTGCTTAAAGTTTAAAGGTCTGCGGCGAATGTAGCTGGTGAGATATAGAGTACCTAGGAATAGATGAGCGATGATCAATAATAATCTCTGTTGGAATGATGTGAGAGAGGGATAAGCACAATGAGGACATTTGTCATTGATATAAAATTAAATTTTAAAATTGCAATGTTCAAGTACGAATGGTAAATGGTAAATGGATGGACGGATGGATGGATGGATGGATGGATGGTCTACATTGAGTGAAGAGCCCATTCCAATTCCCATCCCCATCCTCTCTGCCTATGACTCTGTGTGGAGAGGACTGAGAGAGTGGAGAAGAGTACCTAGTAGGTGCCTGTACTGACTGAGGCGGACGGGGAGAAATAATAATAATAATATGCCGAGTCAAGTCACACAAGGAAATTGCTGAAAGATAAGATGATGTATGGAAATTTTATTCTTGGAGTCCAGGACAAAAGTTAATAGAAATTTCTCATGATATTTCATAGTTCTAGTCATTTTTCGACGAGAGCAATCTAACGAGATGAAGTTCATGTGATTAGCTTGCTGACTTTGAGTGATTACGGAGATTTTTAAGAACATACGGTAAATTGGTTTTGAGAGGTCGGTCGGTGATTTCATAAATGCAACAGGGCGTTTTCAAGGGGCTCTATACTTCTCTCTCTCTCTCTGTCTCTCTCCTATCTCTCTCCTCTCACTCCCTCTCTCCTCGTCTCTCTCTCTCTCTCTCCCTCTCTTACTCACTTAAGTCATAAACTGGTGGATCTATCCATCTATCTAGTCTCTCTCTATACATACACACTATTACTATGCATTTATGCATGTGGCCTCCATATAGTGTATTGGTTTGGTTTGGTTGGGCTTATTCGTAGTTATGGTAGTTAGTTGCACAGTGCAGTGTCTGTCTCATCTCTGAACATGACAACGCCTATGGAACTTATATGCAAATAAGGTGACGTAAGCATTCCTCCGGAATATATCAACATCAACACACAAACAGTCAACAGACCGGCCACAAGGCACCCATTCACAATTTTAACCAATTTCTATATCTTTCCACATACTCGACACAGTATTTGAGACACTCACAAGACTCGCTTCAACTCTTTTTAAATCCCTCCCTGGCCTCATTACTACACACATGCAGCACCGACACCGGCACCGAGACCGAGACGGAGCCCGACCACTGACCGCATTTAATTCACCTGGTACTTCTACTTGGTATCTTGGAACTTTGGGGCTTCTGCGAAAAGGAGCAAAACAGAACGCACGCTGACGAGAACTTCACATACCTCAAGTTACAACAAAGTCAATTACATTATTCATCAAGATATCATTAAGTCGCATAATGCAACAATAAAGCCCAGCAGATCAAATTAATTAACCAGTTTTCAACTTTTAACTTAACCCTCAAAGCATTTTTCAAACCAGCTGATTCTTGTCCCCAGTAGCAGATTTATAAAATATCGGTATTTTCGAAAATAACATGTTTGGGACATTGAATGATATTTTTCTAAGCGACTGATTATGCAAAATAATAGTCACTGCTACAATCACAGTAGCAGTGTCAGTGAGTACGTTTTTATGGGATATTTGTAAAATCAATGAGATGTACCAAATTTAAAAAAATAAGTATGAAATTTTAATATTGAAAAATGTACATGCATTTGTGATAGAAAAAATTAGATTAGCTATTTAAAATTTATTAGACTCGTGCTCTCATTTCATTTGATTTTTAAGGTGGATGGGGATGGAGCGGAAGAAGTGGATGTATGAGTAAACCCTTGACGGCGACGGCACACACATCCTAGTTTGAATTCATTTATTTCCCATTAAGGATGAAATGAATCTTGTCGAGCGATAAAAATCCTTTCTTTTTTTTCTCTCTTTCCCCTTTTGCATTTACATATGCATATATATCATTGTCTCTCTCTCCTTTACTGTATGTCCTTAAGTCTCTATAATCGTAAGTAATCTGATTGTTGGGGCGCTACATACTTCATAGTGAGAGAGTTGTTGTTGTTGGTGGGTCAGATGAAACTATAGCAGACATTATTATGTGTTCCTGGATTTGAAAGTACCTACCTACCTAGGTACATGCATCTTACTTTTCTTCCAGCGGGCACGGATATACACAGAAGATAAGGGTACAATGGGTAGGTGTCAGAGTTTAAATATTATGAAGTGCACATTGATGCGTAATAAAAATGTAAACAGTATTAATAAAATTCTTGACAATACCTCTGCTTATATGGTCATATGGCGGATTTTCTTCCACACATCTCGTCTCCCATGAATTAAAGAACCACCTTTTATATACTTTTTTTCCTCGTCTTCCCTTTGAATTATCTGTAATCGAGTTAAACTGCTAAAATACCATGATTGATGATACAGAGCACCAGTACCAGTACTAGTAAGAGTCAGTTTGCCTATCTATAGGAATGAATTCCCAGGTTGAGCTCGTGACCTCGAAAAATTACGCAAAGTTCATTTCAGTATGGATTTTCATATAGGGTGTATAGCTAGGTAGGTAGGTACAATACAAACGTTTTTAGAAAATCAATGCCAGCCGAAAACGAAACACGATAAAAAAATATGAGCCAGGAACCCGGAATTAGAATGAAGGAAAGATTTATATATTTTGTGATTTTAAAACCCGTTTTATTATTAAATGGGAATGATTCCATTGAAATGTATGAGTGAATTGTTTGTTTATTTGTTTATTTATTTATTTGTGTGCTTGTTCACATTATGTTTAGATAGAGAGACTCCGCATATACCGAACCGATATAGTTGATAAGGGAGTAGATCTACAGAGTGGGAAGGTCTGGGTCTGGGACTCGGACACGGACACGGACACGGACACGGACACGGACAACAAGTACCTACCTACGTAGGTATGTATGAGGTTGTTGTTAATTTTGATAAATATTTTAAGAGCTGACTGGACATAAAGTGCTTTGCTACAAGTACTACATTGAATCGTCTATATTTACCCGAAAATCGATCATCGTCATGACTGTTGCGGTCTTTTGCGTCATGAGAGACCCGCTCTCTCTCTCTCTCTCTCACATATGACTGCCTTTGCCGAGCTTTCTCTCGCTCTGTCTCATTGATTCTTTTAGTTTCATTTCATTTTCGTCGATTGCCCGCTCTATCCTTTCTCACTGTCTCATTCACTATTCCAAATATCCAGTATCCAGCAAAAAGAAGAAGAAGAAAAAAAAACTTACATCTATATATAGGAGAGGGGATCGACGAGGTACGTCTACTTTTAGATCAAACTAACTGCGTACACTATATCCGTATCCGTACATATAGACTGTATAGTCATTGTTCAAAATTACATGTAGTAGGTACACCTACCACAGAGACCTACACACGGAAAAACAAACAACATACTTTCACCATCACAGTCCTCTCGCGTGCTCCACTGTTTTTCATTTCCATTTAACAATAAAATTGAAATGCCTATTAGGCTATGATATATCCGTCCGAGACATAAGGCACTTGAGCTCTCATGAACGAGAACGACGAACACACATCCATAACCTGCACACACGGCCTGGACCTGGACCTGGACTGCATATAATTAAGATATATCTATATATCCCCTCTACATACTACATTTCTCCACACAGATCTCCATTGATTTTCCGAGCATTTTCATTCCATTCCAACTCCATAAGCTATGAAACATTCCTCCATAGTCTCTCCGTCCCACAGTCCCAGTCACAGTCCCATGTGTGTGTGTGTACGTGCATAGCTTTACTTCCATACTCCCTCCCGTCCGGAACTCTCAACTGGAATAATCCCACGGAAAAATATGTCTTTTATCTCAATTTTATCATCTATTATTAGTCATCATTACGTGATTGCATTGCAGTCTCCACTCAAACAATGAATGACGCTCTAGTTTAGTTCAGAAGAACCTATAACTAGCCTAGGTACATATATATTTAAGCCAATCCAAATTCCAAATAATCCAGCATTCAACGAGAAGAACTGACGCTCATTCATTCATACTCTATTTTCGTCCAGTCAAACAAACACTTTGCTTAGCTATGTACATATACAGCATGCCCTTCTCGTTAGTAATCAAAAGGCAAGGCCATGTTTATTAACTACCCACTGTTACTCAAACCGATATTCCATAGGATCTTTTTTAGATTCTGTTTATGTTTCTATTTGAATCTTATGCCTACCTACCTGCTTCTATGCATAGGTAATTAATAATTGCATATACCTAGGTTAGTAATATACATAAAATAAAAATGTAAAAAACTTTCTATTTTTTTTTTAATTCTTTGAAATGCTGTGACATTATATAGTTAATAGCATATAATTAGTGTAATTCATAATAAGTACAGGGGTTGAGATCAGATTAAAATTCCCCGAACGGAAATGGTAAATGATGGGAATTTACATTTACTAAACATTACATAGTCCAGTGGCACATATGTATATATTATGTGACAAGGTTATTTACAGAGAAAAAAAATTCAAATGAGTTTTCCCCAATTGCTTGTAGTAATGCAGATTTAATTTCGCTAAGTGTTGCGAAATGCACTTGTAATTATGTACCTTCCTGGCTACATAATAGGGAATATGCACTGTGTAAAGTATAATTAAAAGACGAATATATACAGTAATATGGTTTTCGTATGCGGTCACCGTCCAATATAAAATCCACTATAGCTCCTGCACTCCACTCGATCACATATTTACTGCTATTATAAGGCACTATGCCTATATGCATAGAGTGGAGGAGTGGAAGTGGAAGTCTTCAGGGTTCATTCCAAATTCGAGTTGGAATTCAAATTCGATCGACACTAATTAAAGAGTAGGTGGAAGGGGAATAAGAGACTCAACGAGCCGAGTAGCCGAGCATATACAGGATATAATTATACTACCTATATAGTCACACTTAATATATAGGATATAGACTGAGCATCAGGTCAGTCAAATAATGGAAATGGAGGAACAGTATGGTTTTATTGAAGGTTCATTCATACATTGGGGATTTGTCTGTGCGTAGTCAAAAAGCCAAGTCACACTCTATTCTACAGTATTCCCATTATTTGATGTTTTTAGTGTTAGTTGAGACGTTGGAGAGTTTATTATAAATATACTGATAGCGGTTTGGTACTGTTACTACTACTAGTAGTATCGATAGTTGTAATATGGCACATAATATTAGGGGAGGGATATGCCCTCTTATGTGCAGTACACACGGTGGGGAATCCTATAAATTTTTGTTTTGTTTCTGTATAGTAGTACACACAAATGCATCTGGTACAACTGTATAAGTGGCAGCGCTACAATCTCCCATCTCCCTCTGTCTTATTACTGCGTATACATAATTCATAGAGTAAAATCTTGTGTGGATATTGAAGAAGCCTACTGCCTGCTGCTCCATTCCCCGTCCACCTCATTCATTGAGAATTGAGAGGTACTCACTCCTCCGAGATTCCGAGCAAAGTGAGACAGAGAGAGAGGGACAAAAAAAAAGGGACTTGAGGGAAGCCTCAGTCCATTTATTTCCATGTTCTAAACTCTACAGATAAACCCTGCCTAGGTGCATATAGCCATTCTGATTCCAATCCTCATGGCGGGATCTGACTCTCATGTACATATTATGGACTTGAGTAATAAGATAAAAAGGAACATGAATGTAGCCCAAACTCGAAACCAATGGGAATAGGAATGGGAATACAGGAGAATACCAACCAACAACACTGAGGGAGAAGAGATGAGAAGAGTGTACCTTCATAGACTCCCTCCCTATATTACCTCCACAATGAGTGTTTAGTTCCTTGGATGTGTAAGTGTACTTTTCTTTATTATAATTTACAAAAGTGAAGCTGTGAGAGAGTCCCTATCTGTGTAGCGAGCATTTACAAAAAAAATACAACAAACCAAGGAAGTATGCTGGTAGGTATAGGTACATATATTTCCAACTCCAAGTCGAACCTCTTTAAAAACTCACATGAATTAAAGACATTACATTACATAGCATAGGTATATAGTTTTTATGTGGAGGGTGCTTACCGTTTAGCTATATACAGTAAACGAGAGTAATTCATCGTGGCATATAAATACCTATGCACGTAAGTTTACTTACACCTTTATTATTAAGGCAGCAAGAGTGTCTCATCAGTACATACCATACCAGACAGGCATAGGTACATACCTACCTACCAAAGTTACTACAGTACGGACTACGGACTACGGACAAGTACCTAAACGTGTTACTTGGTTCGAACTCTACTTCTAAGATTTGACCAGGCTTTTTTTTCTATCTCTCTTCTCTCTCCTCAGCGAGCTCACCTGACGTAATCCTCAGATGAGATGAGAAAGAGAGAGAGAGAGAAGGAGATAAAAAAATAGGATCACATCTGTTGACAATTTCCTCAAATTTTGCACTAATTCCTCCCCCTCCCATTGAATATTAGCTTGTAATCAATCTGGAAACAGTCTTAATGACCCGGTAAGTTGAAGACAAGAAATAATTTCTAATCAGAAGCGATTAATACGGGAATCTCCTCCCTTTTCAATTACCTCCACGTGCATTTCCTTACCTTGGCACATTACTCTCTCTCTCTCTCTCTCTCTCTCCTTCGTCCATAGAAACAGCATATTAGCTCAGCATTTCCAAATACGATCTTTCCTTTCATTCCCAGTCATCGTCTTCCCTCTCGTCGTTTACTTGGGCCTCACTTTATGCAGAGTGCACAGCAGAGTGAACAGATACAGATACATAGATAGGGATGACTAGCTAGCAATAGGTATATACAGAGTAGGGCAAGATCATCTTCATGAGCATATGAAGAAAATAAAAAAAAAGAAGAAGAAAAATAAGAAGATGCCGTCACTGTTTCTCAAAAGACCCAGTACAAAGTGTATGCATTGTACCTGCACTCTGATTGTTAGTACCTCACATAATATGACATGTACTATAGTACGTAGATTGTAATGTGGGGCTGTTGAATAAGTCGAGAGAAACTTTTAGCCTATTTAGCCCATGCTTTTTCGTATGTGTGTGTGTGTAAGATGGTGATAGGGCTGACTGTTGATAAGATGTAATTTCACAGGATCATAAGTAGAAGGAGACAAGAACCTGAGGTAAGAAAATAATTCAGCCTATGTTTTTCAAGCAATTGTTGAAGGAAATGTTGTAGGAAGGAGAGAGATTAAAACAACAGAGCTCGGGAATGCTCAAAGAATCTCCGGCTGTTCTCCTTATATATTTCCTTTCAGCATTTTGCCTCTGCTCCTTCATTTCCTTCATTTGCTCGGGTCAAAAGCTCAAAATCAGAACCAGAGACTCAAAAGTAAAGCTCGCAGTCGAGTTGAATAAAAAGTGTGTAAAGGGAGTACCATTGAGCCATAAAAAATAGAGATCCAAATACAAACAGACAGTTTGAGTTCCATCTGCTCAGAGCATTGCATTGCTTTGTGGGGACAAGGATGGATGGATGGGACGCGACACGCGCGTGTGTGTGTCTGTAAACTAACTAAATTCTCAATTCTCATGTTCATACCTAGGTACTACATAATATGGGTAGTTAGTCTAGCCACGGCCATACCACCGCATCTATATGAGTATATACTGAAATAAACAATTTACCAAAAGAGAACAGGTAAGTATTTTAAAACATTTTTTTCCTGTTTAAATGTTCAAAACAATTTGGCGCAGTCAAATGTTATATCCACCCACGCGTTAAAAAAACGGAAAGCGGAGTCAGAGCATCAAATAGTTGTAGGAGATGAAGAAACAAGATGAAGAAAAAAAATCTAATGCAAAAAATCATATGCATACAACGACCAATGCAGCCAGCTTTTAGAACGTACAACTTTCTCCATATATTTATTTGCTATTGTGACTGATGATGGTAGGGGAACTTTGCTAAACATTCCGTCTGGTCTCTCGTCGTTGTGATGAGAGATATTATAGGAAGCGGGGCTACTCCATACTCCATAGTATCATTTGTTATCATTTCCTCATCTCCGTTTTTGTCTTTGGGCACAGTGCAATGGGCTGACACATGCTGGACATATTTGTAATATGTAGGTACGAACTTAGAAACTAACATGTTCCGGGCCAAGAGATATTGTGGAGTAGTGTATAGGTATGCGGACTAATCATGCAATATGAGCGATGTGTGTATGTTTTTATTATGCGTTACTCTGCGGCAAAGACAATTGAAAACTAAAAAATTTTGTAGCAAAAACATTAGAATCTGTCCGTGAGTCTCTGGCTCCCTTGTGTGTGTGTGTGTGTGTGTGTGTGTGTGTGTGTGTGTGTGTGTGTGTGTGTGTGTGTGTGTGTGTGTGTGTGTGTGTGTGTGTGTGTGTGTGTGTGTGTGAGTGTGTGTGGGTGGAAGAAGCTCACTTGAAAAACAATTTGCATTCTGCACATCAGCATCAACATTACATTCATTTCATTCTATTAAACATTCTATTTGGTCAATCTTGCAGCACTGTATAAAATTGTATATAGGAGGGAAAGGCGAACAACTCAACGACTAAAGTACCTACGTAGTTACCTATAAGTACCTACCTACATACCAACCTCCCTACATAATGGATGAGAAATTTACAAAGTTCAGATCACTCTCGCTCTCTCTGTGTCATCATCCTCACCGTCCAGTTTTTTGAGTAAATATTTCTAAGGATCCTTCTTGGAACAATCAATTTCAAAATATTTTATATAATATACGCGTTCAGCTGCAAAAATAGAACCATGAGAGCCACTTCAATAATTTCTCCGTACAGTTTTTCCTCCAGCACCTGACCAGTCATATCCTCATAAAAACAATATTAAATCCCCCACAGCGACGCGGTGTCCATCTCACCAATTTCAACCCGTGCCCGTGTCCAGCACCCCCCTCCCCCCTCCCCTTTATCCTCCTCTCATTAATTCTGTGCCTCATTTCTGCCCTTGTAAAAGCGTCTTCTCGGTCACTGAAAAAATAGAAACTCCGTATAGTTTGCAAATTCCATACACATTGTCCCCTTTGCTAGGTTTGTTACCAGGTGGTGATGGAAAGGGCGAGAAATAGAAATGGGAATTAATTTATCGTTGATAAGGATTTCACTAAATTTCACTCTTATTTTCAAGAGCGTAAGAGCAATGAATTAAGATGTAGCACGGACACTGCATGGAGACGGGGACGGATCGTGACTATCATTTGTACATGCTAATAACTCTGGCAGGCTATAAGTGTATAATAAAAAGCGTCACAAAAATCATATCCAATGTGCACTAAATGAAGATACTGAGTAGTGTCGAGAATAAAACAGAAATATTATAGAGTTTTGGCTAGTAGATTCAACTCGGATTTATGTATGTGGTGAAGGTTTATTCACTGAAATCCACTAGAACAATAATAAGGGAAGGGAATTGTTTTGGTTCTTTTGTAGAGTAAACTGAGCGCTTGTTTATGACTGACACGATGACAATAAATGGAAATATCATTAATCGCCAACTGTCAAACGGAGCATTGTTGCGTTGTGCGGTAGCATGCAACTCCTGGAAGGAAGCATCATATAACAATCTCTGATTGATGGATTAGTCACAGTATGTTAATAGAAAATAGTGTGGAGAAGAGGCGTGTTGAGAGAGATTCCTGTACCTGAGCTATCCGCTAGAAGGGTGGTCATATATAGGTATCTATATCATCAGTACTTGGACAGTCAGAGTCAGTCAGTTGAAAGAACAATCAGACCCAAGTGGAACTATATATCGAGTAAAGTCCACTATATGTAACTATAGGTATAGTTATAACCACACTCCCGACCACTGTAGAGAAATAATATTTTTACATATATGATATACGAATACGAATACGAGTACAGCCTCGAGACCAAGACCGAGACGGAGACGGAGACCGAACCCTACCTACTTACCTACATACGCTAAATAAAGAATGACATTAGGCACTCTTTGAAAAGAGATTCAGTCCTTTCGCCTATGAACGTAGGTACATACTACATTCGAATTCGAATGGGTATTGTGCGTTGAGTTTTTGTATGGGTAGGTACCTACCTCCATGAGTGAATCAACACTCTCCGTGAGCTCGATGAGAGTGCATGACTTCACGATACTTTAAAATGTTTACAAGCGTCATTATTCATTAGACCAATTACCTACACTTTTACTTGCTTGCCACTCAACTTCCCTTGCAATGTACCTATACTGTACCATTACTCCTCATAGTAGGTACATGTCTTCACTTTATTTTTATTTTTATGATGAGAAAACATGCATACATGAATGCTCCTTTGATTTTTGTATAGGTCATTTGAACTTTTTATTTTTTATTTTTAGAAATAATTGCCATGATTTGTGCCTTTATTATTAAATGTCCCTGAATATCCCAAAAGCTTACACTACTAATATTTTTATTTTTAGAAGTCAAAAACAAATTTAAACAATTTTTGAATTGTCGCTTATTCGTTTCTCGTTTCTTCCATTCAACAGTTTATTTTTATTTAGTAGGTCAACAATTTCATAAGAAGTCTCCTGTAGTAATACGAATACATAATGCCTAAACGTAATATGATTATTGCATTTCTAGATTAAATAGGCACAGTGGGTAGGTTTGGTTGCTAGGTAGGCACATATAAGTTGTGGGTTTGAAGGAAATTGGATTTATTATTTTTTCTTAGTAAGCGTAATAAACAACTTATCGTTAGATTCGTATTATGCCTTACGCGAAGCGCAGTAGAAATGGCTGTTGTCTGTGTTATTGTTGTTGTTGTGGTGGTGGTGGGGTTGGGAATGGGACAACACTAAAAAGAGGACCCGAAACAATAATAATTATTGCCTGCTAATTGTGCTGCCATTGACGCTAATTATAAAGTTGACAGGGATGATCTAAGGAAATGTATTAAAGATTGCTGTCCACTCAAAATGGGAAGAGAAATCGAACATTGGGCAAGTCATCAACATAAATATAAATTAGTCAATTGCTTGCAATTGCAGGCCAGTCCTGGAGTCATGCCCTAATGCTCTTTGTTGCTAATTAGAGAGCGGTCAACTTTGACAGCTGAGCAAGAGAAGACCAAGATGTTAAGTCTTGCCATTTGCCATATTTGCAATTTAAAGAAATTCCTGCCTACTATCTAAGTAGATATCTAACATGCAGTTATTACTGAATAATAGTTGTAGGTTATCTGTATAGTTCAGTTCAATTTCTTAGGCTAAAATTTTGTATACATTTATACGCAATCAATTTTAGTTTAGATTACTACTAATTCTGCTCACAGCATTTAAAACAAAATCACACACAGGAGTTCTTGATAAAAATGTGTTTTCTAAATATATTTAATATTGTATTATGAAACAAAAACATTCTTTTCCAGACAACTGCGAATTTCATAATGTCCATATAATTCATTACGTCGTTGGAAATACTCGAGCATAAAAAAAAGAATATACATATTAGTATACATAGGAGTAACATTAATGCATTGGAAATGAAAGCAACTTCAAGAGGATTTTCATTCATTTGATACTGCATGCAGCCAGACAGACAGACAGACCGACCGTAAGACAGACTTTCCAGTTTCATGAATGAAAATCTCCGTCCATAGGGTTCTACTACTACTCCATGGAGCCTCCATACTACGCTCCGTCGGTAGGTTCGTCGGTCTCGGTCTCGGTAGTAGGAAGGTACTCACGAGGTACTTCGGGTTCGGGACTGACTCCAATGAATGAAAGATTTACAACGAGGGATCCGCCACGAAGCTGAAGCCCAAAAGGGAAGTAGCAACAGGGAATGGCACACACACATATATCTACATACAAGCTTTTTACGTCTGCTCAAGGAAAGTCTGTGAGTGAGTGAGTGAGTGAGTGAGTGAGTGAGTGAGTGAGTGAGTGAGTGAGTGAGGCGAGTGGTGGAGTGGCTACGTAGCGTAAGAGCCTTCGCAATATGCCATAATACATATTTGATATGATTATTTCATACATTATACGTTACATAATGACTCTTATTTGCGAGTACGTCAGAAAAACGCTTTGATACTCTATACATAAATTAACATGCTATATAGAAAGAAAGGGTAGAATCAGCTTCTACAGACGTCTGTCTTCTTCAAAAAATTCATAGCAAATCAAAAATGATTTTTCTAAGAAACGGCAAAGCTAAAAGCTACAGGATGTTAGTCATACACATGGATCATAAATCACGAAAATTTCACTTGGATATTTTGCAAACTCTATAGTTTTGTCATAGATAAAGAAAAACCTTGACTCATTCACGAATTAGTCAGAAGCCAAGAAAAAAACGTTTCTCACAATTTTTAAATGTTTTACACATCACACTACATCAAGTCTATAGGCTACTAGTTAATAAAAATGAGAACAGTTAAAAAAAACATGAATAATATGAAAGAGAAAGCTGACGCTATTTCTGGAAAAGAGCCATAAAAACAACAGTGAAAGACAGTCCCTACAAAAATTTCATCTTCTCTTTCTCTTAATAGTAGGTCAGGTCAATGATTGAGCAGAAATTTAAATCTTGGCTCCAGCGTCATCACCGATGGAGCGAGATAGATAAAGGGATAGAAAATAAAATATAGGTTAGGATATTTTGAAAAGTAGGCTAAACGTGAGTAGAAGGAGGAAGATGAGGTTACCTAAAAGAGTAGGGACATATTATAGGCATTGGGGTGCATGGACGACAGAAGAAATTCTGAAATATGCAGCATAGAAGAAGAAGAAGAATAAGAAAAAGAAAACGAGGAAGGTGTGTTTGTGTAAAAAGTAAAAGTAGAGGAAGGGATATAGAGAAGGAACGAGAGAAAGAAGAAAGAAGGAAAAGCTGGGATACGAATTGGGTTAAGTGGAAACGAAGGGGAAAGGTACGGAGTTTGGAGTTTGGACTCGACATTCAAGTTAGCATTGGATAGGACGCGGAGTAGAAAAAAGAGAAAGCGAGAGAGAGAGAATGCAGGACTAGGGCAGGAATATAACTGGAGAAGAGTAAAGGAAATGATGCTTTCTCTCTGCGGATCGATAACCTACAACCCGGATTTTTGACGTCATCGGGAGACGAGTGACGTGCGGGGACTCAGATAAGACCGACGTCACAATCGCCGTGTCGTTAGCCTAGGCTACAAATCGATTTTTCTCCTCGCTTTTTTTTCTGGTATTTTCTGAGGAGGGAGCGAGAGCGAAGCAGGAGCAGCCTTTCTGTCGACTCTCAGCTCAGCCGTCGCTCTTTCACTCCTCTATTTTCTTCTCTTACAGTACGTCTCAATCTCCAACTCCTTTCACTTGCTACACTCCAACTCGAGCTCATCGTGAGGAAGAAAGCAGTCGTGTGTGTGTGTGTGTTTGAGATTCTCCTCATTCCCAATGATTCAACTGCCCGTCCATGGAGTCCTCCCGTCCCCGCTACTTCTTGCTACACAGTCTCAAAACAAATAGACAACTACTCTACTCCATGTCGACGTCGACTTCATCCTGAGCATCCACTCCATGGAAATGTAGAGTGTCTACTGACATGATGAGATGAGAGAAACAAAACCTTTGGTTTCCTACATATTTACTCTCTATTTTATCAAATCAATTACATTCATGGATTTTCATTTGATTCTAATGGCTTCTATCAACACTATTCCTGAACTGTCCGTACCTACATTATAAAGGACCCTATTACATTTTTTGATCTGTATTTTAGGAGTAAAATCGTAATCAAATTGATGAAATATCCTAGAACCGAATGAACGTTGAAAAACATGAGAAGTTATACATGAATTCTAGAATCTCTACTATATACTTTACCTATTTTAAACCAATGCGTTCTAGATTCTACCCATATTCACCTTTTCCAGTTTAACTTATCCAATTCAACTTAGGCAATTCAACTTGTGGTCAGTTCACCTTATTCCAGTTTAACCTATTCCAATTTAACTTTTCACCGATTCAACCTATGTCCAATTCACCTTATTCCGATTTACCTTATTCCAGTTTAACTGGTGTCCAATTTAACTTATGGACAATTCAACTTGTGGACAATTTAACTTATTCCAGTTTAACTAGTACCTAATTCCACCTGTGCTTATTTACCTTATTTACTACTGTTTTGTGTTAACATTTTTAATCAATTTCAAGCTGCGATGAAACATATATGACTGTATCGTGGTGAAATGTTACCTTAAAAATATTACAATACAAGGATTTTTGAAGAACGAAACAACCACAACCATCTTGAACTCTGATACAAAATTAGATTGTGCCTAACAATATAAATTATATATATGTTGCACTACTAATTATTCACCTTGATATAGAATCATCAGTGAGCCACAGGGATCAATCATATTTGAGTCTTCTTGTGTTTTATAAGGTTGAAGATGGTATAGTTCATAATATTTTCAACAAAGGTTTTGATTTTTACTGTGCAACCCTAAATAAAATTATGTCGTGAGCGAAGAAACAAAACGACCCATATCCAATTTAAACTATTATTAAAGTGAGTTATTTCATAAAATTAATAAATGAGAAAGATGCGTTAAGTGTTAATGACGTGTTGTTTGAAAAGTTCAAAATGTTCTATTTACTTTTACTTCTTTAAACAGTGCAATATTATTTATTGACTTTTTTTAAAGGGGTGTAAAAATGTTTTGTAGATCGGGATATTTCAAATTTTGGTAGATAGCAGATTTTATTTTTAGCTAAAACTGGAAATGGGCCATTTTGGTTCTTCGCAGACGATGTTTAAACTTCAGATATACAATTTTAAATTGGAAGAAACTATTAAGCACTATGAATTTGCTAATTATGTTGCATGTACAGCTCTCATGTAATCTTTTGCTGAATTTATCATAATACATCTATTGCAAATTTGACACTAGGCTACTCATATGAAAAATGTGTATAAGTTAAATAGGCAAAGGGAGAATTAGGTACTAGTTAAACTGGAATAAGTTAAATTGTCCACAAGTTGAATTGTCCATAAGTTAAATTGGACACCAATTAAACTGGAATAAGGTAAATCGGAATAAGGTGAATTGGACATAGGTT